>KV441882.1:453633-528456 GCA_001650995.1 Gongronella sp. w5
TTTTTTTTTTTTTTTGCATACCTGAGGCTCTCAAAGACGAGGCACAGATGGCCACGGTGCTCAAAATGGCCAAGGAAGCGGATGACGTGCTTTTTGTTGTCAGGATCGGCTTCCATGAGCTTGTTCAGAAGGGCCAATTCCTTTTGTCCAGCCTTGTACATGGTCTCATTGCTGCGGATTAGCTTGATGGCGACTTGCTCGCCGGATTGGACGTCTGTGGCTCGGACGACGGAACTAAATACGCCCTTGCCCAGGTGCGCAGTCGTCTGATAGCGGCCATTGTCCAGCAACTCGCCAATGCGGACGTCTAAAATTAAAAAAAAAAACACATAAGCATCACAAAAGAGAGGGAAAAATGGACGAACTTACTATAATAACCCTCGGGATCGTCCCAATTGTCTTGTAGAGTGGGATTTGAGTCCTCATGCAGGGGTATGACGGGCTTGACGGGCACATCGAGGTCGACGGCAGGGACGTCATCGACAATGTCGCCAAACATGTCGAAATCATCGCCAAACATGTCCATGACCTTGGGTGGTTCCATGTTTTCGGTGTAATCGGTGGCCTTCATGCTGCCTGCGCCATTCTTGACTTGTTCATTATGATCCTTCTCGCGAAGCAATTCCTGTCTCTGCCGCTGCTGACGCGCATCATCCATGATGCGATCCGAAGAAGGGTCATAATCTGCAGCAGAGACAAGGGGTGAGTCAGCGCCGTCCTTTCCATCCTGCTTCACCTGGTCTTGTACATTTGGACTTGAGCCCATCACTGACGATCCCGAGTCGCTGTCCCCGTGCCCTTTGGACAAGTGAATCGGCGTGTCGACTAAAAAAAAACGAGCAATTGAGCATCAATTCCACACATTTTCCTCTTTTTTCCATCGCGCTTTTTTTCTTTTCTTCTCTTCTCTTCTCTTTTTCTTCATTAATGGGCTTACCTTGAGTGGGGGTAGCGGGCGACGTGGCGGTTGTAGGAGAATTTTGGGCTTTAAACTTGTCGAGGATCTGCTGGCGGCGGCGTCGACGCTCTTCAATGAGGCGCTCTTCCTCCTTTTGCTTTTCCTCCTCATCCATAATGTCTGCATCCATCGGCTCTTCTTGGATGGCAGCGGGTTTCTCTTGCGAAAGCTGCGGCAGGTCATTGGCGATAATTGGTGGCGCGGCAGCACGTTGACTGGGGCTCCTTGACCGGTGCGATCGGCTAGGACTGCGACTGCGGCGATGAGTGCTGCCAGATCGGCTGCGATGGCGCTCTTGGCTACTGCGATGGTGGTCGTAGCTGCCACGATCGCGATTATGGCGCTGATACGAGCCTCGATTCGATCGATCGTCCCCGCGGCGACTGCCCTGGTACCGGTCGTGATAATGGCGGTCGTTGGAGCGGTAGCGGTCATTCTGCTGGTGATGATGATGATGTTGTGAGCGGCGGTCGTCGCTTTCATGGCGCGCACGCTTGGAACGCGGGCTGTCATGGTCTACAGGGCGTCGCGAGCGGCTGTCATCGAGCACCTCGCCATCTTCAACATCGGGGGATCTTCTACCTGACATTTTATGATATATGCAAATGAAAAAAACAATCAGTCGTCGGGGTCCTTTTTGCAGAAATAAGGTGCAGAGCCAATACACAAGTTGAAAGGGAAAGAGGAAATAGACAACTGGTGTGCTGGATGAGCAAAAAAAAAAAAGTAAAGAATAAGAAAGAAAGGCAAAGAAAAAAGATGCCGCAAAACACCGACCCTTTTATTTTGTTTTCGGGCCCCAATTTGGACATTCCGCTCCCTGCAGTCAAAATGGCCCTGGTCAAGATGGATTCGCTCACACCATCATCGTCTTGGGATGATCAGTGGCTCATTCCAACCCAAGAAAGTAGAGAATCGAGAAAATAAAACAAAAAAAAGGATCAATTTTGCCTTTAAAAGCGTTTTTTTGCATCAAATTCGTCTGCACAGCCGTACATCGCGATAATCTTGAACAGACATTGTGTGCTTCATCCTTTTGCGGCTCTTGCAGGAGTCCTTGATCACCTCCACAACATGCCTGGATGACGAATTACCGCAAAAGACACAAAATACAACGACATTTAGCGACCATCACGCTCAATCCACACTTTTCTTCCACCAAAACCGCATGCACAGGACGCGTGCTGAGAATCAAATCGAACGAGCGCCGCATCGACACAATGTAATGGGGATTTCTGGGAAACAAATCACGACCACACCATTTTTCGTCCTTTTTTCGCTTTATTTGCATTGGATTCAACGCGCAGCTGTTAAAGAACGTGCACACACAACAAACGCGTGTCTTTTAGAAAGACACCACATAGCTCGTGACGGGGCTAAACACAAATGGCTTGACGTGTGACAAAGAATACACGTTTAGCTCCTCGCGGTCGGTGCGCTTGCTCGTGTAGGCAGACAGCAGCATTTTGTAGGGCTTGCGTCGATTCTTGGTATTGGGGTACGGATGCTGGATGTCGAATTCCATGCGGAATTGCTCAATTGGCCGCGCAATCTCCTGCATGGTCACGCTCACCTTGGTCGCGCCATCCCACTGGAAATTGCCCCGGAACAGCTGCCATTTGCGCTTGCTGCTGATTCCGGGCGCCAATTGTCGCACTACCTTGGCTGGCTCGTCGTTGGAAAGCACATGCAGCATCGTGCCATCAGGGAAGAAGCGTACATATCGATAGTGCGTCACAAGATGCACGGGGCGTGCCCATGCCGTCTCGGCTTCGCCCGGCCTAATTTTAAAAATGAATGAGGTGACAAAATAAATAAGAAAAAAGTAAAAAAATAGAAAAAAAAAAAGACGAGAGCCGGGGGTATTGCGCATTTTTTTTTAATTTTTACTTACCTGACATATTGGCACACGGCAATGTACACGCCGTCATAGCGAATGCGTGGGCGATGCTTCATCATGTCAAGCCATTGGCTTTGGTATAAGGCGACCTGGTCGAATTGAGGGGTCGGCAGCGCGTTGGGCTGCTTGAAGAGGTATTCACTCGCATGGCGCCACAGGGTCGGTGATCGTGTGAACAAATAAAATGCCTTGCAAGCGCGCGCAAATTGAGCAATGGTGCCCAGCGACTGGAGAGACACCTCGCACAGGACCGCCACCAGAATCTCGCCTGACAAAAACCAAGTAAAAAAAAAAAAGCATGAGCGTGTTTTGACGCGTTGTCTTGGGGCATTGACGCGTTTACTGGGTCCCTTGTCGTGTCTCATGCTTTTGTTTGCTTCTTTTTTTGTGTACCTGGCAGCTTGTTGATCAACACAGGCTTGTTTTTCTTGCGCGGTGTATAACTTAGTTGTTCCTGAGAAAATTGAAGCTCCAAGTTTGCCGGATTAGGGAGCGTGGTCAACTGACCTTGCTCCTCGTCGTCCTCCCAATCGACCGAGGAGGAGGAGGATGCCCGGCGTCCTCTATAAATCACGTCTATGTCAGGGTCGATCTTGAAAGCTGTCTGAAAACACAACATGGCTACTCATCCAAGAAAAATAATGTGGTCAGCTTCGCTTTTTGCCTTTTTTTTTTAACGCCCTGGCGCCGCTTGGAATATCATAGGCGGTTGATGTCGCGTGGGAACGCGCGCGCGTCGCACAGCAAAGTCCAGTTTCTTTTTTTATTTCTTTTTTTCTCCCACTTACCGTGCGTGAGGCTGCCCTCTTGTTCGTGTTGAATCCCAGCAGCATAATGTTTCATTGCAAGCGCCTGCTTGGATGAGACGGGCACGGGTTCGTTGGATGCGGGAGAGAGAGGCGTGGTCATGATGAGGATGAGTAAAAGTCAAGCAGCAGCAGCGATCTTTTTTTTTTTTTTTGTGCGTGGCACACAAGTGTAAATGGTCAAAAAATGTTAAAAACAAGTGAAAGAGAAAAGGGAAAGCATGGAATGGTTGCCGATGAGAAAATTAAAACAAATTGACTTGCCATTTGGTTTGAAAAGAAAATAAGAAGGGCACCCCTCTTTTTCTCTGGGAAATTCTAAAGTGACCAACGCATTGATGGGCGTGAGGTCACCATACTCACGCGCATGTTACACAGAGTGCTGCCTGGCCCGCGTAAAAAATAAAAGAAAATGCAAGACGACCCTGAAATGTGCGGCTCCCTGCTGCATCGTGCCTCCCCACTTGTCATTGGTTGCCCAGGCGAAGTGGCCAGCGTGTCAGTGATAAAAATAAACAAGAAAAAGATGCGATTCGAGGGACCAATGGCTGTACAGGTGTCAATTATGCGTTTTTTCTTCCTTTTTTTTTGTTCCAGCTCGCGACTTTTGTGAAAATCGACGACAATTTTTCCATCTAGACACTGCTCGCGCCTATCTCTCCCAAACGATCACTAATGTCCCACATCACATAACTCTCAAGTGCGCATCTAGTCTTTTGATAGCTGCAATGCGCTCAATGGCTCCATGACGCACCATGTCGCGTTCAATTCACAGGCATCCATTTTGCATGGATTCACAACCGCAGACGTGTATTAAGCTCTATCAAATATACGGCATTTGATCCTGGCAGTCTTTTTTTTTTTTTTCTTTTTCTTTCTTTCTTTCTTTCTTTTTTTTTTTGCACTCGTCGCATTTGTCTGTCACAAACATGAAATTTGACGTAAGGATCGCGTTTTCATCTGCCCTGAACCAGTTTGGCTGCCGTTTTTACCAAAAGAAAAAAGCTCGCAAGGTATCAAAACATGAATTGATGGCAAATCATTACACTTGATTGATTGCTCAGGATGACAATTGCCGGCAGCTTTCAAGTTTTCACAGATCGCATCAAAACCGAGCATATCCAACATTTAAACGTGGGGCGCTGTGCTGAAGGACGTACAATATTGAATAGCAAAGAAAAACAATTGAAAATGCTTATTTTGGGCATTCATGTCATTTTTTTTTGATGTGCGATCAGCCGTCGTACATTGATAAGATGATGTCTAAAAAGCGTTGACAGCACGGTGCGCACCGATTTTAGTGCGTCCAACCAATATGATCATGTGTTTGACCGTTTAAGATGCGCAAAATTGCTCAACGGCACCATTTATGCATTTTTTTCTTGAGCCCTCTCCTTTTTTTAAAGCAATTTGAATTAAAGAGGCATGGAACGGGCCATTGTAGCGCGTCGGCAGCGTGTGGCCTGGGTGATCACACGCTCTTGTCTACATCGCGTCACCTGCGGCACGTTTTTGGCCTCATGAAGCGGGCTCTGAGGCAGAGTGGCGTGCCGTGGCACCCAAAAGTGGCAAATCTCAGCACAATGTCCGCTGCTGCTACAATCATGCGTGCAACAAGCTGAAAACCAGGCACAAAAGCGGAAAAAGCAAGCGAAACACCGATAATAAACCGCAAAGTCAAAATCATGGCCCTGCACATGCAATTGAGAGTGTCATGGACCATCTTAGACCGTCCTAGATGTCGTAACAGTGGCAGAAACCGTGCAAGATGTCTAGACAAGACAAAAATACCCAAAATCGCCAACAAAAGTTAAAAAAAAGGGGAGAGGGCAGCATAAATTATGAAAAAGGGATGGGATCAGGCGGGCAACGAGGCCGATGGGACCAACAAATGGGTGGATGTTGGGTGTTGGGCTCTGGATAAACAAAAGGAAAAAGTCGAAAAACCGCTGCATGACCGGCACAATGATGTCGACTTTGTGTGACGCGGAGTTTCCACGTAGGCTTTCACGTGTTGGACAAATTTGCTTTATAAAGGTATCCATATGCCTTCTCCACCTTTTTTTTTTCATTCTTTTTCTCCACACCGACACTTTTTTTTTCTTTTTTTTTTTTTTTTTTTTTCTTTTTTTTTTTTTTCATAAAATTATGACCAACGTCATATCTACACTGGCGTCGTCGCCCATTGTAGCGTCGCTGCTGCCTTATGTGCTGCGCGGGGCGCACGCCTACTCTCGTCACCGCACCACTATCCGCCGGTCGCTTATTCTGCTCTTTATCCTACGCACGGTCTTGTCGATCCGCCAGTCTATCCTGTCGTTCCGCAAACACCAAGGAAAAGCACCTGTTCCAAAGTCGGAGACGGCCAAGAAAAAGAAAAAAGCGGACGTGGACATGGCCTTCCTCAAGCAGCTGCAACGCCTGCTTAAAGTTGTCATGCCTGGCCTGCGCTCCAAAGAATTTGGCATGCTTGTTGTGCATTCCGGCTTTTTGGTCTTCCGTACCATCCTTTCGGTCTACATTGCGTCCCTGGATGGCCGCATTGTCAGCGCCCTGGTAAAAAAAAAAAAAAAAAAAAATGGCGCCCAATGGCCATTTCTCACACTTTTTTTTCGTAACAGGTGCAAGGCAAAGTGCGCGATTTCATCATTGGCATCCTGTGGTGGATGACTGTCGCCGTCCCTGCCACGTACACAAACAGCATGGTAAGAAAATGCGCAAAAAGAAATGAAAACAACGGCTCATCCACCTCGTTTTGCTCAATTCCATTCCCTGGCAGCTGACATACATGCAAAGCAAGCTTGCGATCCAATTCCGCACGCGATTGACGACGCACATCCACAAAAAGTACCTGTCGGACATGACCTTTTATACCATGGCAAATCTGGATGATCGCATCAAGAATGCAGATCAATGCATCACCGTCGACACAATGAAATTCAGCAACTCTCTGGCGGAGCTGTATTCGAATCTGGCCAAGCCGATCCTGGACGTGTTCATCTACAATTACCAATTGTCGCGCAATGTCGGTTTTGAAAGCGTCATTGCCATCAGTCTCATCATCCGCTTGTCGTCCGTCGTCATGCGCTCCTACACACCGTCCTTTGGCAAATATGCCGCCAAGGAGCAACAACTTGAGGGCGAATTCCGCTTCCGCCACTCGCGTGTCATCGAGAATGCCGAGGAAATCGCCCTGTACAATGGCCAGGCCATTGAAAAGTCCGTTCTCGACAAGAGCTATCAGGCATTGATCCGCCACGTCAATCGCATCTTCCGCCTCCGCGTCCCGCACGGCATGATTGAGGATTTTATCATCAAATACTTCTGGGGTGCTGGCGGCCTCCTACTTTGCGCCGTCCCCGTCTTTTTCAAGGTCGATGGCGCCTCGGCCGCCAGTGTCGGCGCGCGCACAGAAGGTAAAAAAAAAAAGGCTTATGGCAAAACGCGACGCGTCGCTCATTCTTTTTTCTCTCTTTTTTATTAGGTTTTGTGACGAATCGCCGCCTCTTGCTTAGCTCGTCGGACGCGGTGGGCCGCATCATGTACGCTTACAAAGAAATCACGGAATTGGCCGGCTACACGACGCGCGTTGTCGATCTCTTGGACGTTTTTGAGGATGTCAAGGCTGGTCGCTACCAAAAGCGCCTGGTGTCGTCCGTGTCAACCGAAAGCAATGCAAAGCAGTTGCAGGGCCGTGGCAAGGTCCAGGAGAGTGAAAACATCGAATTCCAAGACGTGCCCATTGTTAGTCCCAACGGTGACGTCCTGGTGCCCAAATTGACTTTCCACGTCAAGCCCGGCGTACGTGACACAGATATCCCACCCTTTACCCCGCTTTTTTCACATGGTTGCACCAAAGCGGACTCACCTCTTGATCTTCTTTTGCCCTCATTTAGATGCATCTACTGATTGTCGGCCCCAATGGCTGTGGCAAGTCCAGCTTGTTCCGTATTTTGGGCGGCCTCTGGCCCGTCTATGGTAAAGCAAAAAAAAAAAAAAAAAAAAGGCACTCAATTTGCGTTTTAGGCGGCACTGTTCACAAGCCCAATCATGAAGACATCTTTTACATCCCTCAGCGCCCTTATCTGTCTTTGGGCACATTGCGTGACCAGTAAGGACGCGTCAATTCCACCCGGGCATATACAAAAAACGCGCGCTGACAATTCTTTTTGCTTTTACAGGATTCTCTACCCACACACCGTGCAAGACATGAAGGCACGCGGCATCACGGACGCCGATTTGCTCGATATTCTCAAAGTGGTGCAAATTGAAGGTGTTGTCGAGCGCGAGGGTGGCTGGGATGCCGAAAAGGAATGGTCGCTTGCGCTCTCTGGCGGCGACAAGCAACGTGTAAGGGCGTCGATGGCAAAATGCTTGGATTGAAAATGCTCATCACTCCCCGCCTTTTTTTTTTTTTTTTTTTTTTACAGATTGCCATGGCGCGTCTTTTCTACCACGCTCCTCGCTATGCCATTCTTGATGAATGCACCAGTGCCGTCAGCATGGACATTGAGAAGATCATGTACACTCACGCCACGGGTAAGTTAAAATATGTCCCGAGCAGAACAAATGGCTCACTTTTTTTTTTTATTTTTTTTTTTTGCCGCCATCGTAGCCCTTGGCATCTCTCTGTTGACTGTTTCGCACCGCCCCTCGTTGTGGCAGTACCATAATTACATCCTGCAATACGATGGCCAAGGCGGCTATGTCTTTACGAAGCTGGATGCTCAGAAGCGCCTGGCTCTGCAAGAAGAAAAGACGGCCGTAAGACAGAAAGAGCGAGAGGAGACGCGTCTCAATGATAATTTGCTAATTATTTTTTATGACCATACAGATTGAATCCAAGCTCATAGAAATTCCCAAGCTGGAGGCTAGACTGCTCGAATTGCAAGAGACGCAAGCGGCGTAGACGATCTCCCCTATGTATTTTAATTTTCTTTTATATGTTTTCATAAATATCCTTTTTACCATTGACAACGTCTTTGGGCATTTGCGTTTGAGTTTTTTTTTTTTTTTTTCGAAGATCGGATGACCCAGTCCTATTACAATCTTGCATGAAATCAGGGCCAAACGGCCCATGAAGGCTAACTTGCCGACATCCCAACGCGATCTCTTCAAACCACAAGCGCTATTACCGCTGTTAATCACAAATTCATTTAAAGTGACTCGCGCGTCGATAGATTGCGCCCTTGTCGCGCGCGCTACCAAAATGGAGAAGATCTTACCCCCTTTTGCCGTGCGCGTCCTCCGCATCTTGCTCATCGGGTACTATATTTGAGCTAGAGGATGCGGAGCACAAAACACCAACGGTATCAGTTTTTTTCAGGGATCGGATCGCGCAGTCTTGAAAAAATGCATTTTTCATAAACCCAGGGCCAAAACAGAATCAAAACGATCCCTGAAGGCTAACTCGCCGAAAACTCGACGCGATGTTCCCAAATCACAAGCGCTTTTACCGCGCTTGGCTGCTGATTCATTTGAAGTGACTCATGTGTCGGGGCGCTTAGCCGTTGTCGCGGTACAAAGCCAAATGGTGCTGATCGTACCCACTTTACGCCTATGAAACTAGCGCTTCATCAGAAACTTGTGCATCTGGTCCCTAATTTGTACCAGTTGATGGTAAACCCAATTCTTCAACAGTGTTAAGTTTTTTCGCGAATCGGACCACTCAGTCGCAAAAAACCTCGAGATTCGCGTTTGCTAGTGAAAACCCACCGCCAAACAATAATTTACGCGTTTCTTCCGATAAACCTGAACCATATGGCGTCAAATTCAGACCAATGGATACTCGACCCAAAACGTCGATGATTCCAAGTTTTCCCAGAAATCGGATCACTCGGTCTTGAGAATGCATTTTTCATAGGTGCAGGGCCAAAACGGGATCAAAACGATCCCTGAAGGCTAACTCGCTGAGAACTGAATGCGATGTTCTCGAACTACAAGCGCTATGCATCTTGTGACAACATCCTTCCATCTCGCATGCCGCACGGGGCGCTTGGATTGCAAGCATGAGCACACTACATTTTTTAGGTGAAGCATGTGATAGCCGGCCTATTGGGCGTGCTCGTTATTTTACGCAATAAAGAATGAAATCATCATCTCGAGCCCTACCTACTCGAGTTTGGCCAGTCATGATGAGGCTCTAACTTGTGTTTTAGAAGTTAATGAGGGCGTAGTAACCCGTGGTTATGTTTGAATTGCAAATCCAATTACTGGATTTAGAGTACTTGAGAGATTTGGCTCAAATTTTGCGGTTTGCTCCTATAGAATGCCGCAAAACATCTTGAATAATCTTTTTGTTCGTATTGCCGACGCAAAATTTAAGTTAGAATCGAATAAAGTTATTACAGGGTATCCATTGACTTGATAAATTTTCGAGAAAAGCGCACTGTAAGACATTTTGGCCGATTTTGAATTTTGGCGGTAAGTGTGCGATTTTACTAAGAGAGTATGGCACAAAAGTAACACCAGTCGATTCTAAATTGCATCGAGGAGATACTGAACGAGTTGCCAACCGGCAAAACGGCCTCGGTGGCCACGTGGACTGCGCATTGTCGCGCTGCGCATTTTGCATCCAGGAACGACGCGTTACGCTCTCTAAGAGCACTTTGTGGGAGCCTAGCAAGAGATTAAAATGTCTTGCCAGCCAAGGCTTTGTTGCGCAAAATTATGGATAAGCGCCTGGGCGGCCCAGGTACCTGGAGTGTGCGATTGTGCTCGTTGCATCTGATATGTCTCAAGAAAAAAAGCGCGCATCCATGGCCACGTTCAGCCGTCTGCACGTGTACTCTATTCATGTCATCACAGCCAAAATGACCCTAGCGGAAACATCTGTTCACGTCAGCCATTCGTATCGCCACATCGATCTACGCACAGCCACAATGCCAGACACATGGGGTAAGCGCAAGAACCTGCTGGAGGTCGTCTAGGTGCTGGCCATGCTACTTGCAAAATATTTGAAAAGAGAAAGTATTGGGTTGAATCGCTTTTTTTATGCCATAGGCGCGCCTGAAGAAGACGCACGCCGTCACCGAGCCGCTCAAACGAGAGTGCGTTGGAATTGCTGCAGCCCATGGCCCCACGGTCGGTGACGTTCAAGATCAAAATCTTGTAATTAATAATTAATATTTTGTTTTGTTCTCATTTCTTTTTTATTTTTGTGTATGACAAATGATTATCATATGCTCTCGTCATACACATCTTCCTCTTCCCCCAATTGTATTTACATTTCATAGTTGTCTGCGAATAAAGCCCATTGTATCGTTGTCACTCCAAATCATCATGATTTATGCAGGGTCTTTGTATTATTCAACAAAATATATTGACATCACACGCCATATCATAGTTTCTTGGGTCTTGCGTGGCACATATGCCTCAGGTTTCCTTAAATACTAACCAAAGAAGAAAGAGAGCGGGCAAATGAGCTCGATTTTCGCGATTACAGATCATCTCAACGAAACGTACATGAATCTCCCCGAATCACACACCACCGGAAAGAGCTAGGCTTGCTATGTACGTGGATACCAAGGATCAATAAAAAAGTGACTTTTGGCATTTTTTAATGCGGTTTCAAAATCATAGAAATTCTTCGACGCGTGATAAACTGCGTCCAATGTCGAGTTGCACGCGCCTGTTTCTAATCTAATCCATGCATCTCGCGTCTCTCTTGCTAGTGGACGCGTCGACGTGGCTCTAGTTCGCGTTTTTCCCATCCTATTCGCATGCACAGTGAAAAAAATAGAAAACTCTGGATTGTTCATTCACGAACAAACAGACCTCGCTCTTTTTTTGTCATTTTTTCGTGGTTACTTGGATGCGAGGTCTCTTGTGAGCAAATCGGAAGCGATCCTGGAGAATTGAATGGTCAATTTTTGGTCTGGGGAGTCGGTATGGCTAATTTTTCATTTGTGCGCGGCCCATATCTAATATCTCTTTAGCTGTGAGAGACAAAAGTTATTGCCCCAGAGGACGTCTTTCTAATACGCGCGCGGCCCCCTGAAATGAGCCATTGGGAAGAGTGTGCAAACAAATAAAAATACAATTTTAATCATTGTCCTAGCTAAGATGTTTGAGCGGCATTGCAGTGCTTTGTAGCAAGCAGCAAAACAAAAAAGCGCTTGAGAACACAGGGTCAAATGCGCAAGTTTCAATACGATTCGAATCACAGGATCTCGCAGAGTTGGATTTTTTGTCTCGTTTTCTCAACTGTGCCCAAATGTGCAGCGCGCGGCGATTGAATTTGGGTTTTGCAAGGTGGTGGCGACCTTGCCAGAGTAAGACGCACTTCCCTTCCGTCTTTTTTCTTTTGTTTTTATGCAAGCGACAGCATGAGTAACAACGGACCCAGCACAAACGGCACGCACAGCAATGAGTCACGACAGTGGCTGCGCTCCGGCATCTCTGAGAGTGCGGCCGCACGCCGACGACGCAGGTACAAGGAGAAAAAACATCAACATAAAGTCACGAGCCACGTTTGAATCAGCCTTTTTGACGCTTTTTCGTTTTCTTTTCTTCTTTTCTCTTTTACTTGATTTTTATTGTCTAGTCTTGCCGCGCAGAATCGGCATGTAGGGCTCCATCCGTCGTACATTCGGCCTACGGAGGACATTTTCAATGCCGACGACCAGCGGATAAAAGACGACATTCTCGCGATTATTATGCAATATCTTGCGGACGAGGGCTACCACGCCTCGCACACGGTGCTGTACGACGAGGCCAATGTCAAGTGGAAGGAAAAGGAGGAGCGGCTTGCAGAAGCCAAGCGATTGAAGAAGGCGATCCTGGGTATTTCGTCCTTTTAATGCGTCGTCACGGTCGCTGATGCCCGAGCACGATTCATTTTTTAGATGGCGATTGGCAAGAAGCCGAGAAGCTGTGCACCAAGGGCTTGCTCAAGAACCACCGCACCTTTTTGTACTCGGTGTATAAGCAACAATACCTGGAATACATTGATCGACGCGAAATTCAAAAGGTTTGCGGGCAAAAAAACGCGCGCAGCAAGGCGCCATCGGAAGTCACGTGCTTACGCTTTTCTGTGTGTGTCACTTTTAGGCTTTTGCGTTCCTCAACAAGCGCCTAAAGCCATTGGAGCAGCTACAGACCAAACCCAATGAGTTCAAGGACTTGTGCTACTTGCTCACGACCAAATCCATCGCAGAGGTGCCTAGCTTTAGGAATTGGGAAAGCCCAATGACCGCAAGGTAGCAACAAAAAAAAAAAAAAAAAAGAAAAAAAAAAAAAAGCCCGCCGCCTCACGAAAAAAAAAAAAAAAAAAAAAAAAGAAAAAAAAAAAAGAGCGCCGCGTCTCATCCAAATCTATCAACAGAGAGAATCTGGTGGAACAGCTGCAAAACATGATTGAATTCGAGACGGCGGACCGCAATGGCAATCGCTACATACCCCAGAACCGGCTGCTGACGCTGCTGCGGCAGGCGGTTGCTTATCAGATCGAATTCTCGCGCTACCACCCCAAGATTGCGCCCACCATCAACTCGCTGTTGGAGGATTACACCACGTTTGTCATTCCCAATGCCGTCGGAGAGACCCTGATCGGCCATCATGGCAACGTAAAGTGCGTCGAGTACCTAGGCGTGGAGGGCCGCACCCTGGTGTCAGGTTCAAGGTAAGGAAAAAAAAAAGAAAAAAACCAGGGGGTTCGCTTCTGTTTTGGGCTACTTTTTGACGCGCGTCCCTTTTTTCCTTTTTTTTTTTTTTTTTTCCCAGTGACAACACGCTACGGCTCTGGGATGTCGAGTCGGGTGACTGCCTGGACATTCTGCGTGGGCACCAATCGCGCATTTGGGACGTGTCGTGTACGCCACAAGGCGATTACTTGGCGAGCGCGAGCGGCGACGCGTCCATCAAGATCTGGAACGTGCGCGAGGGCAAAGCAAGCTGCGTCAACACGCTGAATGGGCACACGGGCGATGTGTACTCGGTCCATTACCATCCGAATGAGGTAACACAGCATTTTTTTTACCCCTCACCCCGGCCCATTGGAATCGGATCAAGATTAACCGACACCTTGTTTTAAATTTTTTTTTTTTTCGCGTGCTAGACGCACCTCGTGTCCGGTGGGTACGACAAGACGGTCAAAATGTTTGATGTCAACACGGGCGCGACCGTGAAAACGTTTGTGGGCCATCAATTGGCCGTGACAAAGACCATTGTCAACCCATTGGGCAACCTGATCATCAGTGGTAAAAAGACTGTTCGCGCGAATTCCCAGCCCCGCTCACATTTTTATTTTTCATCTAGGGTCCAAGGACAATACCATTAAATTCTGGGACATTGTTTCCGGGCTTTGCATCAAGACGATTTCATCCCATTTAGGCGAGGTCACGTCTGTGGAGATGAACAGCAGCGGCACCTTGCTGCTCAGCTCTTCAAAGGACAATTCCAATCGTCTGTGGGACGTGCGAACGGTAAGTCGAGCCAAAAAGAATCACAGAAAATGAAAGAAAAAACGACTGACCCCTTTTCTTTGTGAACCAGGGTAAACCGATTCGGCGCCTCAAGGGTCATCAGAACACGTCCAAGAACTTTGTTCGCGCCGGCTTTGCGGACAATAATCTGATTGTGGGCGGGTCTGAGGATGGCATTGTATACATTTGGGACCTTGGCACGGGCGAAATATTGCAAAAGCTGCGTGGTCACTCGGGCCTCGTATATGAAACGGCATGGAACGCCACGCAGGGCCTGCTGGCCAGCTGCAGCGACGACCAGACTGTCAAGATTTGGCGCTACGACGAAAATGTGCCAATAGAATGAAATATCCACCATTTTTTTTTTTTGAAAATAAAACCGTTTTCTTGTGTCACGCGGTGCCGATCAGTGCATCCAAAAAGTGCGCTTTCTCGGCTTATAAATTGTATGCCCGCCAATGGAAGTTGAGCTCCATACGAATAAAATGGTGCATTTCTGTTTGTTTCGCCCTTTCTTTTCTTTTGTTCTTTCCCTCTCCCCCCCCTTTTTTTTTATTGCTATGAATCCTGCTGGGAATCCTACTGGGTTTGATCCTTCTCACTCGACACAGTGTACATGCAACATTGAGCTGCTACAGCAAGGTGCCAATTCGGAACTATGGAAGGATATCACCAAGGACATAAAGCGGCGGATATTTGCGTCGACGTCTGTGCAGATGCCGTCGCCGGGCGAGTACTTTAAGCAGCAAGGTCGGTGCGAGTATTGTTTGAGAACAGGCAAGGGCAAGTTTGTGGGCAATGGTGCCCTGGATTTGGATGCCTATTCCTTCCGTCGCGCACGAAGCGAGCATCTCGTCTTCCGCTTCACCGTTGCCAGCCGTGCAATGGGTGCAGAGATCCCGAGTGTCATTCGTCTGACCGACGGCGTCTTCATCGCACAACAAGCTCGGTCGCCATCGTCTCCAAACACGCGCCAGGCTCTTGCAAATGATTTCCTTTCATCCATCTTTGATGACACCTCGTCTTTTACCGATCGTAAGATCCAAATGGGATTGGAATGGATGGATTTGAGACTGAATTGAGGCGCAGGGGGGGCATGGAGCTTGATCTCATCCTGGTTTATTTGTTTTATTCATTTTTTTCCCTTTCTATGATATTAGCATCTTCGATTTCCACGTTTGATATGACGAGCATGGACGCTTTGTTTCTCCCGTCGCCTGCGTCGCCGGCATCATCTGCCACGGGCAGCATTAACAACACGTTCACACCGTTTTCTTATACCATTGGTGCTCATTACACGTCGATGCACACGCGCAAGGACATGATGTTGCGTGGGCAACTTCCATTCTGGTGCCAGGCCCTGATCCTGTCCGAATGCTTCAATGCGGATCCACCTATCCAGGCGAATGAGCCACGCCACGGTCTGATCCCGTTCGCGCCCGACATCCCTCTCACGTTCCGCGTCATGCACCCCGACATTGACCAGTACAATGAGCCCACTTTTTTGCTCTGGCACGAGCGCCTGGCCATGGATAGTGTCCCCCATGAGCTGTATCACATCGCCAACGAGGCAAGCCCTGAGTGGCTCGAGGTCCGTGACTCGCTGCTGAGTCAAATCCTCATTTGCAATCTTGATCCTGATACCGCAGAGAGGATATCCGCCCTTGGGTCACAATGGGCACTCAATCAAGGCATCGCATTGCTGTAGTTTCCAATCCCCTCTCCCCATTCGATTAAAAAAATAGCATCTTTCTTTTTTCTCGCTATTGCTTTTTACGGACAGTGACGCAGATGACACGAGGAGAATTGGCAACAAAAATGCAAGGAGTGTTGACCAATTGTTGCCCTGAATGATCAAATTCGGTCAATTGGGCGTAGGGGGTGATACAGTGATCCAGGGCAAAAAGTGACAAAAGGTTAAAAAAAAGTGGCTCGGGGACGTGGGAAGGCAAATGCGCGCGTATAACGAGACGATAAACATCGACTCCCAGAGCTTGCAGAACGAGCCCAATGGCTGCAGGATGACGCGGACAGTATCATCTGGTGTCACCCCCTTTGTTTTTTGATCCAGAAAAAAAAAAAAAAGGGTTGCCAAACACCCTGATCCAGAGTTTAAGACACGATCGCCGCAGTTTCGCGCGGGCTACCGCAGCTTCCATTCGTTTTTTTTTTTTCCCGCTCCTTGTCGACTTGGAGACCAGCAAATTGAGTCCGTGTTGGGTGCGTTTCAAGCATTTGGTGGGAAATCAAGGTGCCTGCGACAGGATCATGCGCGCGTTCGGCTACAAGGCCGTCGCACAGATCTCTGGGATCACAACGTGGCTTTGTTTTTTTTTTGTTTTTTGTAAATATCCCTTTTTTTTTTGCCCCGACATTGGTGTGCAACCCCATGAATGCATTTGGCGTCATTGCTCTCAATGTTTGTGATTGGCGCGACAAACGCTTGCTCCTTTTTGTTTTCCTCTTTACAACCAAAGATGGTAAAAAGGTCAATCTTGTCAACATGACCACGACAGAGTGTCATGCACAAACGACCAAAACACCTAAAAAAAGCTGCAATTGCCAAATCTCTCGTCGTTTATCTAATCGAGCTTCATTTTTCTTGTCCACCAGGTAACCCCATGGAAGATAAAAAAAACTGTCCACAGCAAACCTGATCCGCGTACGAACAAACAGGGTAATGCAATGCGCGAAAACACCAACATAAATGGCAATTTTGGATGGCTAGCAATTCAGTGTTCTAATCTTTTTAAAATGTCAACTTGTTGTTGTTTCTCATGATCATATGGAAGCCATTGAGGTTGTTTGGGACCCATTGGACACGATCGTCCAGAAAAAAACTCATTAAAAACTAAAGTTAGTGCTATGAAGCTTATCGCTTGCCAACCAGGCGCTTTAAGTCCTGAAACGCGTCCTGAGGTAAAAGTTCAACCATGGTTGGTCGGGTGGACTAACTCTGGAGCCATGAAACCAGCAGGGTAGATCTGTTCATTGAAAAGCAATGATTTCGCTGTCATTAACAGGTGATTTAACAAATCTGCATTAATTCTATTGCTACGAAAATCCACCATCGTTGCGCTGACGCGTCACTTGTCATCTGTTTCAATTTGGGGGCCATTTAGACCCGTTTGTCCAGAGATGATTTTAAAATTGTTCATTTTAGCAAAAAATGGCTGCAGCAGGCCAACAAGGCACTGCCGTGCCGCGAAACACACCAAAACGTGAAATGGCGAGCTGAAAACCATGAGTGTAATTGAATGTGCGGCTGTCAATGGTCCATCGGAGCGCGTTACAAGCAAATCGAGAAATGAGTTGTTTTGAGCACCCGAGAAGAAATTGAAAAAGTAGGTTCGCGGAAGGACACCAAACTTGTACACAATAGTCACCCCACGGTGAAACGACGAAAAACGGAAAAAAAGAGCGGGATTGATCTTTTCATTGTCGAGCAATTCGCAATTTTAGTTTAAATTTCAAGCGCGATTTGCGCGGAAAGAACGCGCTTATAGAGCCGCGCCGACGCGTACTCGAGTAAGAGACACTCCAGGTTCATGGATGGGATTAGAAACAGACGCGTGTCTTTCGACGACTGACGCGGTTTATCACGTGTCGAAAATTCATAATGATTTTGAAGCCGTGTCCATTCCGCCAAAACTCATTTTATTAAGCGATCACCAATGCCCACATACGCTTCAAGTCGCGTTTTTTTGATGATATCACTTTCAAGTCGCTGTACAAAGTCCTCGTCGACTTTGCCTTGCAAGGAAAAATCCCAGCTTTTTGCGTTTTACGCTGAAACCGGTCAATGGACTAGCACGTTTTATTGCATTTCTGTTGGTCATGAAGGCGAATTCATCATGTGTGTGAGCGGCGTGGCGATCTAGGGACATAAATTTTACGATTTTCCGTGGGCCGGCTGTACCTCTTGGAAAATTCATGGTTTTGAAAATCACAATTTGCTTGACATCCAACGATAGCGCAGCTGCGAGGGTGGGCTCATTCGAACGAGAAAGCGTGGAGTTTCTGATTTAAAAGCGCAAGCATTCTTTAAAGTTGTAAATTGATGGATAAACGGCATCAAAACAGTAAAAAGACGCCAATTAGCGTTTTTGCGACAACCACCGCGATCGATAGCCCAATTTGTCTTGCACCGGATAACCAGCAGGGCCCAAAAGTAACTGATTGGCAGTTGGATGCGCGTTGCTTCGAGCAAAAATGAAGCATTGTATAAAATTGTCTAAAAATACCAATTAGCGTTTGCTCGCGCCACAGTGATCCGAGACGGATGTTCATCTTGAATTTCTATGATTTGCTCGAGGCAGGTGCTCAAACTTTTACTTATCTTTGGACCATCTATAATGCATTTTGGCACACTGGAAATAAAAAACGTCGGCGCACGCCACTTGTGCCCACATTTCATGAGTTATACAGCTTAAATGATCTTGTCCTTTAGACTCATGACGCATGAATAGCGCACTCTTTAACCTCCAAGTGCAATGCAGCGGGCGAAGATCGCATCATTTATAGGTGAAAACGCGTAAAATTGATGGAAATAACATTTTTATTTATCTAGACGAGATTTTTACAAGAGATTCCAGACCATAGAGGAGACCATACATTGGTGGGGAATGCAGGAAAGGAACAAGACAAAAGGTGGGTGAAAAAAAGGAGGGGGGATGATACAGCGAGGAAAAAAGAAGCAAATCTGTCAAAAATAAGAACAAATGATCAGTCACTCTGGTCGACATGCTTTTTCTTTTTTTTTTCCGCATGCACGAGGTGCAGCCTCAAAGGCCATGAATCAGAAACTTCAAAAAACCGAATCTTCACAATGTTTCAGATAATGTAGGTAAGGTATTGTGTTTTTTGATCTCATCATCTTCCAATGGCCCAAAGACGAGGGCCGAAACGCGTGCATTGTTGCATAAATTGGTCTTTTGCTTTTACCTTGTTGCTTATTTCTTCTTGGAGACACCGACGGTGCGGCCACGGCGACCGGTGGTCTTGGTGTGCTGGCCACGGACGCGGAGGCCCCAGAAGTGACGGAGACCACGGTGGAGGCGGATCTTCTTCATGCGCTCCAAATCCTCGCGCATCTTGGTGTCCAAGACGTTGGAGATGACCTGCGAGTACTTGCCATCGACAAATGTCCTTTTGACGGTTAAGGAACCAGTTTTGTACTGGGCAGGGTTCTGCAAAATGTTGACAATGCGCTCCAATTCTTCGTTGGACAGCTCGCCGGCGCGCTTGTTCAAGTCAATGTCGGCCTTTTTGCAAGCAATGTTGGCAAAACGGCGACCAACACCCTTGACCGACGTCAGGGCAATCGTGATCTTGTCCTTGCCGTCAACGTTGGTGTTGAGCAGACGAATGATGTGCTGGAATTGGTTGCGTTCAGGGACAACGAGAGACTAATGGAAAAAAAACGCGGTCAGGGTCCATCCATTCCAAATATCAAGGTGATTGTTTCATCCATCCATCCATCTAGCGCGCATCCATCCATCCATCCATCCGGCCGTCACTCTATCCATCTCTTTGGCTCTTTACACAGATGCGCCATCCATACTGCGCAAACTCTTGAATAATGGCCGTGACGACTTACCATGATAAAAAGGGACGAGAAAAGAAAGAAAAAGAAATAAAGGGCAGACACGCGCGAGTCGCACTTTTTGAGCGCACCCCATGCCATTGCCTAATTTGGCACACGCTGTTTCGTGCATGAATCGGCCTGCCATGCGCCTAAATTGGCTGTCAATTTGTGTCTGGGACCCATCGACTTTTTTTTTTTTTTTTTTTTTTTTTTTTTGTTTGCACCCAATTGACGCACACTGAAGACCATGAGCCTTTTACAAAGGAAGAAGAGCATGGCCAATGGCGCCAATTTGTTGCGTTATGCGAATCTTTTTTATTTACGACATGAGCACGTGTATTTTGAATGGATTTTGCGCAATGATGACACCCAATTGCGGCCAGAGCGTGTGTCCAAGGGCAAATCCAGACTCACCAAGTATGTGATTGGCCATGGGTGAGTTGCTTCTGGGTCCCTTGCCATCGAGATCAAGGCAAGTTATTTGTGACTGATCAGCGTGAGACATGAAAAGCTCTCTTTCTTTCTTTTTTTTTTAAATTTCTTACATTACTATCATGTCCACAAAGACAATTGTTGCGGCATTGAAGGGCTCGTCGGCCGATTCAGGCAAGCCGCTGCGCATTGCGCCCGACGCGACGCTCGAGGTTGTGCGCCAGATGGCAGCCGACGCGCTCGGCATCTGCGTGAACACGACGGATGATTTGCTCTTGTACGACAGCTCCGAGCGGTTGCTCGGGGGCATGGATGACCTGGTCAAGCAGCAGCTCATCTATGTGGATCTTCCTTGCCATTTAAAAGACATCACGGGCCCCTCGCCCAAGCCCATCGTAGGCAATCTGTACGACCTGCTCCCCAACATGTAAGTCATCAAAAGAAAGAGAAAAAGAGAGAGAAATTGGGCTGATTTTCCGTGTGGATTTGCAGCGATGTCGGCTGGAAAAAGCTATTTGAGAAATATGGCCCTGTGGTCTCGGTCAATATTCTTGGCAACCACGTCATTGGCACCAACAGCCCGCTAGTTGCCGAGCAATTCCTCAAGGAAAGCGAGTATTTTACGAAAAAGGTAAATTCCGCGCCGACGGCACCGTGTTGCAAAGCTGATTTTTCTCTTTTTCACACGACAGATCGGCCCCAGCACCCTTGGTGAGGCGCAAAAGATCGCAGGCAATGGCCTGTTTACCTCGGACACCGACGCGCACCACTGGAAGCTCGCACACAAACTCCTCATGCCGGCATTTTCGCCGCGTGCAATCAAAGTATGTGCAAAAAAAAAATGTCATTTGAATGAAATCGACGCACTGACACGCGGTTTTTAAAAAGGCGTATCAAGAGGAAATGGGCCACATCACCATGCAAACCATTGGCATCTTTGACCAGTTCAAACCTGGCGAGACAATTGAGCTTCTCGACTGGACGACCAAGGTACAATTTTTTTTAAAAAGAAAACGAGCATTGATGAGATGTCCAATCCTTCCGGCTCCGAGCTACATAGCTGACGGCTTGCCGCGTTTTTTTTTCGTGTCCAATTTGTATAGGTGACATTTGAGACCATTGGCCGCATTGGCTTTGGTTACGAGTTTGGCTTGCTGGACGCCAAGGATGCGCCCCCACACCCGCTGATCACGGCCATGAAGACGCTGCTTGAGCTTTCCGTGACGCGTGCGCAGCAATTGTCGTTCATGAAGAAGCTACCAACAGCGAGCAACCGCAAATTCGACGAATGCGTCAAATTGATGCACAACACCGTGCTGGAGGTCGTGCGTGAGCGCAAGGCCGGCCCAGATGCAAAGGATGCGCACAAGGACCTGCTTGGCTTCATGCTCAATGCCATTGACGAGCACGACGAGGGCCTCACGGACGAAAACATTCGAGATCAAATCGTCACTTTTTTGATTGCAGGTAAAATCATGCCTCAATGGCCCCTCTTTTTTCTCAATTCATCTTTTGCGCGTTTTGCTCAGGTCACGACACGACGTAAGTGGATCAATTCCTTTGGATGACGCGCAATGCGGACGTTTTAGCTTATTTTTCATTGCTCTTCCAGGGCCAACACGCTTGCGTGGTTCTTTTACGAGCTTGCGCGCCACCCCGACGTCCAGCGCAAGGTGCTGCAGGAAATTGCAAATGTGGGCATCACTTCTGACAAGCTGCCGACCGTCGAACAGATCAGCAGCCTAAAGTACATGATGCAAGTGATTAAGGAGGTAAGTACTGTATTTTGGGTATAAAAATGATTGCTGGAGGGTGTAGACACTTGAAAAGGACGCGTCTTTGGTATGGGCAGGCGAAGGGGCGGTGCAGAGCGCCACGAGAAATTAATAAAACGGATATTGATTTTTTTTTTTTTTAGTGCACGCGATTGTATCCGCCTGTACGCAAGCTGGCCAAATATTGTCGCCAGGATTGCGTTGTGCCGTACGGCTACAAAATTCCTGGCAACACGGCGCTGCAAATCAATGTGTACGCTTTACACCATAACGAGGAGGTTTATCCAGATCCCTTTACGTTTGATCCCGATCGCTTCACACCCGAAGAAGAGCAAAAGCGTTCAGCCTCTGCATGGTACACAAAATAGAAAAAAAACACGTCGCCAGCAAATTTTTTTTTTACAATCTTTTTCTTTTTTCCAGGTTGCCTTTTAGCACGGGTCCGCGCGCATGCATTGGCCGCCCCTTTGCTCTTCAAGAAGCCAAGACAGTGGCCGCAATGCTGCTGCACAAGTACGAGTTCAAATACGGTAAGAAATGTCCATGGACGACCGCGTTTTTATCCAAAATTGACGCACTTTTTTTTTTTCCTGGTGTAAACCAGATGGTCCACCCATTGAATTTGATCCCCATTCGGCAACGACCAAGCCATCGCATCTTGAGATGACGATTCATCCGCGCACGGACTTTCCCGAGGCAACAGCGGACGCGTCGCTGCCAAAAGTACAAAAAGCGACGTCCGTGCCGGCGCCGCAAGCCATGCCGCGCATGGCGACTGGCCAGATGGACGCGTCCAAGCAGGCGCAGCTGCCGACAGTGACGTTTCTCTATGGCACGCAGACCGGCACGGCGCAGGATTATGCAAACCAGCTGTACAACCAGGCCAAGGAATTCGGGTTCCAAGACGTCACACTGCAAGACCTGGACAAGTGGACCGGGTTCCAAGGCGCCAAGTACGAGGCCCCGGCGCAAAAGGAGCTCGCGATCTTCTGCACCGCCACGTACAATGGCTGTCCACCCGAGGACGCCGAGAAATTCGACAAATTCCTCGATAAAAAGCTGCGCGAGACCGACCATGACAAGCACTTTGCCGGACTCCGCTATGCCGTCTTTGGCGTCGGCAACAAGAATTGGCGCACGTACCAAAAGTTCCCCATCAAAATCGACGATTCGCTCGAGCAATTGGGCGCAACGCGCTTTTTCGCACGAGGCGAGGGCAATGCTGACGAGGACATGGATTCCGACTTTAACATGTGGTATGTACTTGCAAGAAAGAAAAAAAGGGATGCGCTCCAATCCTTTTTTTCGCGTCTTTTGCTATAATTCGCATTCGCATTTTTGGTGACATTGACGCGACTTTTTTTGCCACGCATTCTGTCCTTTACGCGCTTTTCAATGACATTGACGCGTCTTTTTTTTTTGGTCTACAATTATTATAGGTCCGCGCATTTCTGGATGTCGACCTTGGATGCGTATGGCCTTGCAGCGTCGGTGGATAAGCCGGTTGTGCCCGTGGAGTCGACAAGCAAGGTGTCGAGCGCCAACATCAAGATCACGTACCTGAGTCCGAGCGATCCCGGATTCCAGCAAGGTGTGGCGAACAAAAACACGACGAAATACGGCGAAAAGGCGTACATCAAGGTGAATCGCGAGTTGCAGCAACCCGGGTCGGGCAGAAGCACGCGTCACATCGAATTGGACGTGCACGAGCTGACACCCGTGGCGAGTGCCAAGAACGGCGCGCTGTACGTAACGGGCGACCATCTGGAGATCCTGCCCGAAAATAATAGCAAGCTCGTCGAGACCATTGGCCTCAATTTCGGCTGGATCCTCGATTCCGTGTTCCAAGTGGACGCCGATGCCAAGAAGAGCGTGTCGTCGCGCTCGCTCGCCGCCAACATCGACGGCCCATGCACCATTCGCAATGCCTTAACTTTTTTTTCAGATATCTCGTCGCCTCCTAGTCGTCTCCTCCTGCACTGCTTTGCCCAGCAGCTGCGCAGCGTCACTGACGACGCCACCGCAGACGCATTTGAGCAATTGATCATCCCAGACGCAAATGGCGTTGGTAAGTCTCGCGTACATACAAAGGGGAAATGCATTTCTATCTCTTTTGATGCATGGTTCTCATCTCTTCCCGAAAATAGATCCTTATCCAAAGTTCATCCAGGCCAATCGCACGCTGCTGGACTTGCAGTGCGCGTACCCAAAGGTCAAGGACTTTGATTTTAGCCAATTTCTTGCTGCGGCGGGCGTGATGCAGCCGCGCCGCTATTCGATTGCAAGCTCGCCGCTGGCAAACAAGTCGCTGGCCGCGCTGGCAGTCGGCGTCGTCGACGACGTGGTGCAGAATCGCCATTATCCGGGTCTGGCGTCGTCGTACTTGGCCAGACTCGATCCTACGCAAGGCGGTGCGCCATTGCCCGTGCGCGCCGCGCTCAAACCGGCCAAGAGCACGTTTGCACTGCCCGAAGATACGGAGGTGCCCATTCTCATGATCAGCGCGGGCACTGGCATTGCGCCGTTCATGGTGAGAATGCAAAAAAATTAGCGAAATAACCGCCTTTTTTCTCACTCTTTTTATTATTTCTGTCGTTGTGTAGGGATTCTTGCAAGAACGCAGTGTGCAAAAGCAGCAGGGTCAGTCTGTGGGCAACACCATTGTGTTTTTCGGTTGCCGTCGCGAGGATCACGACTATATTTTCAAAGAGGAATTGGCGATTTACCAAGATCAAGGCCTGCTGACGGGCCTGCATGTTGCGTTTTCGCGTCAAGAACCGCCGAGCGCCAACAAGTACGTGCAGCACCAGATCCTGCTGCATGCGTCGGACGTGTGGGCGCTCATGCATCCTACCAATGGCGACAAACCAGGCATCATCTACGTGTGCGGCAGTGGCGCCATGAGCAGGGACGTGCGCAAGGTGTTCATCAATATGGCCAAGAGCTTTGGTGCAGCGTCAAACGACGACGAAGCCGACCATGTGCTCCAGGACTGGATCGATGGCGGGCGCTACAATGAAGACGTCTGGGGCTGATCTTTAACAACGAAAAAAAAAAATAATAAACGACGCGTTCATCTTAAATTGAGCGATCTTGGAGATGAAAGAGGCGCCTTCTTGTGACAACAAAAAGAAAAAGCCAGTGACCTTGAAGATGCAATAAGATTGATTCTGCATAAAAGGTCGTTTGATGCATCGTTGCACCACAAAAAGCTGATGATCAATGAGCCAATGGCACACCCCAGGAGCCAATGGTGCTTTGAAGCCCATCATTGGCCCATTGCCAATTTGGGATGCATGATTTTTCGGGGGGTGAGTTCCCACCTTTTTTTTTTTTCTGCGCCTTCTTTTCTCTTTATCTTTAAGCTTTTTGTATTTATATTTCATGGTGCACTGGCCGGCTCACACTTTTTTCTTGCTAATCAGTGCAGCCTTGGGACATGGCTGTGGTGTGTAAGTGCCAATGACCAGACGATAAATGGATAATGGCCGGAATTCGTCCTTTTTGGTTGCTGACCAGAACGTTTTCTGCTTCTTTTTGACATTTCTTTTTTTTTTTTCGTATGCAAGCACAAGCGCGCAACGAAGTGACACATAGAGCCATTGAATTGTTTCAGCCAACGAGCGCAATTGAACAGACATTCAGAGGCTATGTGACGGACCATCCAGGCTACTTGCAAGCAGGCTCGTTCTTCCCCGATTGGGGCTACCAATGCTTGGGCAACGACCAGCAGGCTGAGGATGGTAAAGGAGCGCGCGCGGGCGCACGCACGCCATCAAGGGGCTCGGTACCCGTTTCATCTGCCATCATTGGCTCCCCCTTTTTTTTTTTTTTTTGTTTTTTTTTTGCCCCCTTTTGCCTAATAGCTCATTGGGCACCCTTTATCAAAGCAGCCATTGATCATATCCGCGACACGTACCCGGGCCCGTGGGGCGACGACAGCGACCACGTCAAGGTACGACCCAAAAAAAAAAAAGAGAAGAAAAAAAAAAAGACCAAAAAAGGGACCACGCGCGCGCTCATGCGTCCCTGCTCGTGGCTCGTTGCTCCTTTTTTTTCTTGCTTCCAGGGTCTTGTGGCGTTTGTGTTGGGTGTGTTGTCACATGACGTTGCGGACGTCAAGTGGCACTCGCTCAATGGGCTAAAGGACTATTTTATCCAAGCAATGGCGCACATGGACTTTGACGGTGATGAGCAGGCGGCGCATCAGGTGGCCGACACGGGGGGCGAGGCCGTGCTGAGGCACAGCACGCACCTTGATTATTTAGCGGATCAATGGGAGCTGCCACTGGACGACATTCTGCGCATTTACGAGCGATTGTACAAGGCTCACCCAGGCACCGCGGTGCCCAATGCCGAGCACGTGCGCTATTGCATGATGCGCGCCTTTGCAGGCATTAAGCTCGATGTGGGGCTCGCCAAATATCTCTTTAATTTCTACGGCGCCAAATCGCCCTTTCTTGTCACACAATTGGACGACTATCACAGCGGCGGTCCGTACAAAAATCAATCAATCAATCCAAAAAAAAAAGAAAAAAAAAAGAGGGTTCTCATACTCAGTTTTTTGTTTGTTCTTTTCAATAGGCCTGCAGGACATGGCTGCCAGTGTGACCAATTGCTACAGCCAAGCCATTGGCATGATGCTGCAGGGGGAAAAAGTGCACGAGCCACTCTGTGGCCTTTATTTTGACAACAACAAGCATGTACGCTTTGCACGCAATGCAACGACGCGCGGACCACGATGTCACCACCACACCAAGGGGCACGAAATAGACGTGTCCAAACGTGTCAGAGCCATTGTCGACGAAGACACGGGTGTGTGGACGTTTTCGGCCATTGAACGCGACGACGCAGCTCTTTTGAATTTTCAGCATCCATTTACACTCCACCAGGACAGCGCAGCCGATGAACTCGCCAAGAAAATCGAGAATGACGCGCAATTAGCGCCAATTGACGCCAAAAGTGCAAAAGACGAGTTTACGACGTGCCACGTGGCGGATGGTGACCACGACGACGAGACCATGGTGTCGATGGGGTCGTCGCTCGGCGGATTTGGCCACGCCATGGTGTCTGGTGATTTTGATGGCGACGGGCGCCAAGAATTGGTGGTGTCGTCGCCGTACGACAGCCCTGATCTGGCACTGATCATGGCCGGAGCGGTGTTTGTGATGGATGGAAACCAAGAAAGCGAGGATGACGCTCAGGCACGGCCACACGACGAAAAAGGCAAAAACGACAAAGCGGACGCGCGGCACAAACTCCGCGGGCGACGGCGGCATGTTTCACTTGGTGGAACCGTCCCTGGTGGCCGGTTTGGCTGGGCCATGGCCGTCGTCGATATGAACAACGATGGCATTGACGATTTGGCCGTTGCGAGCCCCTTTGGCACGGACGGGGGCCACGTTGACGTCTTTTACGGCACAAAGGGCCAAGGCCTGTCGCCAAAACGGCGCATTCGCATAGAAAGACCCTCGTTTTCTCTCCTTGGCAATGGAAAATCGGGTTATGGGGCGGTCCTCAAGGGTCTGGAGCAACAACACGCACTAGCCATTGGCTGCCCGCATTGTCCCAATGCGCACGGTGACCGCCAAGTATTATTAAAATGCCAATTTTGCCACTTTTTTTATCGGCTCGCGCCGCCAGGACACTCACATTCTTATTCTACCTTTTTTTTTTTTGGCAGGGAGGCATTGTCGACGTGCTGACGTCGGTGGATGACGTGCCAATGACGCTCGAGAGCCCCACACCCATGGCATACGCGCATTTTGGCGCGTCCATCGCCCATTTGGACGGCACGCTATTGATCGGTGCACCAGGCACCCGTGTTAATGACCAACCCCAAGCTGGCCAAGTGTTTGCCTTTCTAAACGGAAAGGTCGTCAGGTCCATGAGCGGAAAAACAGCCTTTGGCCGCTTTGGAAGGTAAAAATAGGGCTGCGGAACAGAAAAAAAAAATGAAAAAAAAATTCAGGGGGGGGTTGTCGTCATACGTTGTTCGTGGTGTGAGAAAAAAAGACAGGGTGTGTGTGCAACACGCATCCCCATCATGCTTGCATGTTTTGCATTGTTGATTGACACGTTTGCTCACGCGCCCGCTCCCCCTTTTTTTTTTTGTGTGTGTTTCTCGAAGCTTCCTAGCTCAATGGCAAAATCAATGGCTCGCCGTTGCAAGCCCCACCGAGGTAGGATAAAAAAAAATGGCCCTTTTTCCGAGTGCTGGGAAAAAAAGAACTAGGAAGAACGGCTAGAAAAAGTGGTGGTATGACATTTGGGCCATTTTTTTTTCTCACCACCGAATTGTTGTTTTTGGCATTTCTGTTCCTGTTGCTTTGCATTTTGTGTCACTCGGTTTAGGATGTCAAGCGGCCGCTGCAAAAAGCGTGGCAAGCCGGCGTCGTGCGTGTGTTTGCTTGGCCCTTGAAATCATCGGCTGATGAACCCGTGATCGTCCTTGAAGGCAAGGAAAAATCGGGTCACTTTGGCTCATCGTTGGCCTTTTACAATGATGCAGCCACTGGTAAAGCCGGTCTGTGGATTGGCGAGCCCTTTGGGGCGCAAGGTGAGCAAAAAAAAAAAAAGGGGGGGGGGAAGCAGGAGGGCCAACAACAAGCAAGCAAAAAAGACGAAAAGGCGAAGTCCGCAAGGGTGGGTGAGAACAATGAAACGCCTTTTTTTTGGGGGGTGTGTGCCCAAAAATGGCCTTGCCGTTGGGGGGAGTGACAGGGGGAGCGCAACAAAAAGCGATTAGATCTTGTTTGCTCTCCGCTAGCCCCTCTTTTTTGTTGCACCTTTCACGTCATAGCGCAACTTGTTGGACGCGCTATGACGCTCATGGCGCCCATGGCTCAATATTTTTTTTGGTTCTTTTTTTTTTTTTTGGTCATCAGAGGACGGCAAAGTGTATCAATGGGTACCTGGCCAAGAACTTCGTTGCTTTGGGCAAGGCGCAAATTTGGTAAGTGTCAAGTGGGGTGATTCTCGATGATCCATTTTTCGATGGCCGGCCGCACACGTACGCGCCGTGATTGGACGGGATCAAAGTAAAACCCAGCAAGCCAGACGGCTTATTCACGCCTTTTGGGCACTTTTTTCAGGCACGATTCGGATCACCGTTGATCCATTTGGATGCTCATGGCGCTGCTTCTCATGTGCGGCTGGCCATTGCCTCGCTCCATTTTCGTGACCAGGACCAAAAGTAAGACAATCCCCACGGTAGCCCACCCCTGACGACAACCACACCTTGCCCATTGGGGGGATGCCTGTTGTTCTTCTCTTTTTGTCTCCCTTGCCTTGACCATTCCCCCCCGCCCCCCTTATTTTAGGCAGTTGTTGACTTGTTTTTGATTTCTTTTTAGACAAACGGGCGCAATTCATCTTTATTCCCTGGAAAAGCAATAAAAAATATACACCATCGTTCCACATAGCCTCGTTTCCCCAGGGCAACACAGCCTTGTTGTTCTTTTTTTCCATGCTTCCATAAAAGGCCTTGGCAGTAAAACCGCAGTGCGCACGTTGTTGTGCACAGATTCATGCTGTCCACGACAAGGATAATTCAAGACCCGGGCCAGTGGCGTGCTTTGATCAGAGAGGTTTTAAAAAAGGGGGGAGAAAAAAAAAAAAGGGCCTGCGTGGGCATGGGGGTCGGGCCCATTTCATCCCTTTTTTTTTTTTATTCCTTTTTTCTATCTCTCCAAAAACACATAAAAGGGGACCGTGGATGATGGCTCCCCCCTCGCCTCTCCTCCCCCTTTTTTTTCGTTTCTCTTTTTCACTTTTTGTTGTTGTTGTGTTTTTCTTTTCCCCTGTTGACTTTTTTTTTTCCCTCCACCCCTGATTTTCCAACTTCGCGTTTCCCCCAATGTCAGATCATCGCCCATCCACCACCAAGAAGCGCAGCCATCGCTCGTCTGAACCCAAGGTCTTCCGATGCACTGGCTTTGGCAATTGCGACATGGTGTTTACGCGCAGCGAGCACCTGGCGCGACACGCACGCAAGCACACTGGCGAGGTAAGAAAAAAAATTTTTTTTGAGAGAGAGAGAGAGAGAGAAAATCACACGATGTTTTTAAATGGTCTCCTTACTTTCAATTCTTTATTGGGCTTGATCAGAAACCTTTCAAGTGTGTGGTGCCCGGATGCAACAGGATGTTCAGCCGCTTTGACAATATGGTCCAGCATACAGCCACACACACCAAGCAGCAGAATCGCAAGCGTGGCGCCGCGCAAGCCGACGATGCGCTGGACAATGCGCCCAAACGTGTTAAAAAGCCATCCATCATGACGTCCCATGCTCCAATGGCCCCGTCGCCGCCGCCGCAGCAACAGCAACAAGTCCACCAGACGGCACACCATCCTTATTCCTTCCAAGAGGAGCGCATCATGCCAATTTCCACAAAATCATCGTCATCCATGGGCATGGACCATCAAAAGCTGCCTCCTTTGCATTTCCCCATGTCGCCCGCGCACCATCCTACGACGGCCGAGGAATTGGATTATTTCCACCACCCGACATCGACGTTCTTGCCGTCGCCCAAGGATCTGGGGCTGGCTATGCCTGTCGACCGCCTTGCGTCCCCACCTTTTGACAATGCTAGCATCTCCAGCCGCGATTCGTACCCGTCCACGTCCAATTCCGCCTCGGCATCGCCATCCTCTTGGTCCGCGTCACCTCCAACCACACATGCCATGGCATTTCTACCCGTCCCACCCCTTGCCGTGCCCCATCATCATCATCATCACAACTCCTCTTCTCGCCGCTTGTCGCAAGCCGACCTGTCCATGCCCATCCACGTACTGGCGTCCAATGACATCATGGAGCACGTTGCCCAGCTCGATGACGTCCAATTGACAAATGACGAGTACATGGCCCTGCAGGCCATGTCTCAATTGCGTTCCCCAACCACCGCAACATGGCATCGACATATAAACGACGATCGACACACCCCAAAACATCTCATGGCCCACGAGTCATCATCCCGCTTTGCGTAGAGACACCCCCTTTTTTTTCTTTTTTTCCTCCCCCCGCGCCCACTTCATCTCCGCCCCTGCCCCTTTTTTTTTTTTTCTCTTACTTGTACATTTTCTCCTCCCACCGCCCTCGCTCCCCACTCTCTTCACATCCCACCACACCCTGGCTTGTTTGATCTCATCATAGGCGCTCGTGCGTGTTCACCGTGACGCGTCGTAAATGCTCATGAATCTCCATCCACTTGCCTCTTTGTATATATTGTTGTTTGTCCCTCCTCCCTGATTTGATTGTTTTTTTTCTCTCTTGTCGGTCCATGCTCCGCCCAACGATCGCGCCATGAAAATCTGGTCTCCCCTTTTTTTTTTTTTTTATTTTGGGACACGTCTCAAATTATCTCGCTCATCATGTTTGGCTTAGCCTTGCCCCTCTTTTTTTTATTTCCTCCCTTTTTCCCCCCCTGAACGCAGTTACACAGACACTGTTCGTACCTGTTTTTTTTTTCTTTCTTTCCATATCCATTCGCATCCCCTTTTCATTCCCCCTCTTTTTTTCTTTGAAATCATAATAAATGTTGTCTAATCGCCCATCGGCCATTGAAAATGTGAATATTTTTTTTTTATAAACTTGGTATCATGATGGGGGCCATGCTTCGAGCAGCACCGATTTCATGTCGGCCGAGATCTTGGGAAGGTAATCGTGGATGGAAAAGGGCAACTGCACGCCAGGCACGCACGCGACGCGCTTTAAAATGGCGATGTGGCCATGGACAATGGCGTCATGCATGCCGCGTTGCGCACTGTCCAGGTTCGGATCGGCACCGTGGGCCAGCAGATAGTCGACGATCAATAGGTGATCCATTCGCATGGCCTCGGCCAGAAGCGTGCCTTTGTGCGCATTAATGATGGTTTCCGGGGTGTTTGTTCGAGAGAGCATGATTTGCACGCCATCCAGCCACCCAGCACGCACCGCAGTGAGCAGAGGCGCGCTTTGCTGGGCCGTCGGGTCCGCGCCATTGTCCACGAGCAATTGCAACAAGTCTCTATTTTGCTTTTCCGTGGCCATGAGGCCGCAACCGCCGCGATTGGCATTGGGATTTGCACCGGCATCGAGAAGCAAGTGTGCAATGTCGACGTGTTGCCGATGCACCGCGTTTTGCAACGCGGCATCATTAAAAGCGTGGACGTCGGCGCCGGGCAAAAGCAAACGCACGAGTTCTGTGTATCCATGTAGACACGCGCTGCGTAAATACCGATCGCGGAACGCGTGCGCGTCACATTGGTACCGCGTCATCAGATGCCGCACCAGATCCACGCGGTTCTCGGCGCACGCCAGCGCCATCACCGCATCATCCGCATGATGCACCGACGCGCCATACCGCTTCACCAGCAAATCCACCATGGCAATCGCCCCAAACGTCGCCGCTCCATTCAACCATTGGTGCAGTGTGCGCGTGTCCGGCTGGATCTTGTCAATCAGCAGAATCGTCATATTTACATCTTGCTGCCGGAGTGCCATCCATAGCAAATGGTCCCCGTCCGCACGCGGATTTGCTCGAAGTTTCAGCAAATAGTCGACCACAGGCAGCTGCCGTGCCACACCAAGACTCGCAAGGCTGCGCTGTCCAAGCACATCGTGCGCACCATACCGGTACAATAGGAATTGCGCACGGATCAGCGCAGACCGCGAAATCGTGTACATGCTCTTGCACGTGCCCACCAACGCCGGATTCTGACTGAGCAAAAAGATCCGCGTCTGAAGCTCGAACGGAAGCTGCTGAAGACGGCTCTTTTCAGGCTCACACGAGCCAAAGGGAGACAGACACCGAGTTATATTAGACATGAAAGCAGCATGGCCAAACGTCAAGAGATTAAAAAAGCAAAAAAAAAAGTGGGAAACAAAACATTCGGCGGGCGGCCCTTTTTGACGTGCTCCGCGGGCAAAACCCCGCACGATATAAAAAAAATAAAGACCGCCTCACTCACGCCTTAAACTTTGGAACACGCGTAAAAAATTGTCCCCTCGCTTGAAAGTTGAAACTAGTCAGACAGGGTATATGCTTTTGATCTTTTCTGTCTCAAGAAAAAAATGAATTAAAAATAGAGGTGCACCGGCCGAAAACATGTCACATTTTGTAATTTTTTATCATTTCTGGCCATATCTCGCGAAATTGTTGGGTAAAACGGATCACACAGGCTCGCACGACGCTTAGCACGAGCCCATTTTGGTAGGCATTTTCGAATCGTTTGGAGGATAGCACGCTGGCAAATTCATCAGCTCAAAGATCAATCGCGAGCAATGGGCAATTTAAGATTTTAAGTCAACGGGGGCAAACTGCACGGGAAGAACGCGCTCATTGAGCCGCGCGGATGTGTCTACTATGATACAGGAGCAAGACGAACACCAAAAACATGGATTAGATTAGAAACAGGCACGTGTAACTCGAAAACAGACACGGTTGTTTATCACGCGTCGAATAGGTTGATGATTTTAAAAGTGTCAAAGATATCCAAAAAAAACCCTTTTTATCATCGATCACCAATGCACACATACGCAGCGAGCCATACTCTTTCTGATAAAATGATTTTCTAGACGCTGCAACCAATTCTTGTTGAGTTTTCCCTGCTGGGGTGAAAAATCACTATAGTTTTTATCGCATTTCCATCTGTGACTGAGGGGCGTTTGCCATGTATCGTATCTTTTTTTTTGACCTCCTGGTTCGTAGAATTGGCTTGATAGCCGCGTGTCAAACAGACCGTTGACAAGAAAATCTGCATTTTCCCATAAACTCACAGTTTTGACTGTGTCGCGTCAAGTTGCCATTCGATCATTTGCTCCAAACAATTGCGTTAGGCTACTATTTCAGTGCGTCAATTTCCTACAAAGCATTGATAATCAGAGGTCGACTGGATCGTTGTGCGGATGAATAAAAAAAATCGCGACATTTTCAACAAATCAAGCACTGGTTTGCCAAAGATGGTCTTTGATCGAGCTGAAACTTGTAATGTTCATATGAGGCAAGCTTGTGCGTCAATTCTGGAATGCTTGCTCGCCCGATGAATAAGACTTGTACGCTTGCAAAAGCCAGATCAAACATTTCAGCCTTTGCTTACCTCGATTTTCTCGATAGCTAACAGGACGAGTCGCGGCACATTTACCATGTCGTAAGCAGCAAATGAATCTCTTTTGAATGAGGCCAATTTCACCGAGGGATGACCAAACCTCGCCGAGAAAATCCACTTTTCAATTAACTCTTTAATAGCGAATTGCTTGACAATAATCTAGTCAATCTGTGGTTTTTCCAGATTTACTACCTACCGTAACAAAGAGAGGGGCATAGCATCTAATAGGATGACTTGCAGCGCGCAGGAGGCGCGCCAAGCACAAAACAAAAAATGGCCATCTCAGAGCTCCAAAAACAAAATCAAAAAATTAGAGGTCTCCAGAATTCCTCCAAACTTGCACATACAGTAAGACTGCAGCACAGGGATAAACTACGAAACACATCAAAAAAGAGTGAGGTTGACCTGCTGGTTGGCAAGCAATGCGCAATTTTTGAATACACTTTGCCGACGAATGACATGCCGACGAATGACACGCCGGAGCGCGTCCTTGGAGCCGCGTCGACGCGTTCACCAGCAAAGAGGTTTCAGGTGCATGGACTTGAATTGAAAAAGGCGCCCTTAAATAAAAGTCTGACGCGGGGTTTCAAGCGTCCAGGTTGCCCGGCAATCGGGCTGTTCGCATCGATTCTGTCTGCAACTCGTTTTTTAGAAATGATCATTGATGGCCACGTACGCAACAGGCCGTGATCTTTCTTGTGAGCTGCGTTTCGAGGATTTGTGGCCAGTATTCATTGAGATGGCCTTGTGGCGAAAATACGAAGCAATTGGCATTTTACGCAATACCCAGTCAAAGGAGCCCTGGATTTTATGGCATTTTCATTGGTACTGTAAATGGATGCATTCTACTGTACCATGTGCTTGAGTTTCGCAGCTACTGTACAGTACAGTATCCGAGGACCTCATTTTCACTGATGAAAAATCCGTGACTGTACCCCTTGGAAAGTTGGCGGAAAATCGTGCTTTTTTCATTTCGACATGGGGCGCCATCGACTGCTCTCAGCTCCACGAAACTTTGACATGTGGGCATTTCGGCGCCTCCCTTTCCAGAACAAAGGTAAAAACCAGGGGTTGCCTGGCGACGAGAAAATCGACATTTCTCTACTGTATAAATTAGCAATTTCGATCGTCGCGTCATGTTGCTACAGTATTTGATCAGGCTTAATAAAACTGACAAGTGGAAAGAGACGCGCAAGGGCGTCATTTTGTCCCTGCCCGGCAACGCCGATGCACAACTTTTTTACACTTGCAGCGCTCAATCAAACATTTCAGCTTCATTTTTCTCGGCAATGGACAAGACAAAGGACAATGTGCTGCTGTGACCAAAGATGCAGAACACGATTCTCTGTCGGATGAACCCAGTTTCATCAGCGTACGATCAAAACCGATACAGGGACTCCAATTTCTAAAATTTGGCCTTGATCGCGCTTTCCTCGGAAACAGCTTAATCGACCCCCGATTTTTATTGCAGATTTGCTTAGAAAGAGCGGGTCAAAGCATCTAATGACATGACTCTCAGATGTCCAATGTGTAGGCTGCCAAACGGATTTGAAAGATTTGTCTGGAATTGAACCTCTCAAGCGGGGAGACCCTCCATACAGTATGCTTTTTGACCAAACCTACCGGTACATTTTTTTTCTTTAATTTGAAAAAAAAACATTTCGTCGCCAAGGACTCATCGCAGCGCCACGAAACTTTTACATGTAGTGGAGTTGCCCCTCTTTTTTCAGAAAAAAAATAAAAAACTAAGAGTCAATCATGTGGTTTGTCGAGAAGCACGACATTGCTGAAAATTTTGGCTGTAGAGCGTTTTTGCAAAAATCATTTCGCGGTAGAATTATGATTCGATTGCCACCAAACTTTGCCACTTTGCTTATTCAACGTCTCTTTTTGAAGAAAAAAATTAAAAAACCAGAGGTTAATCGGGCCATTTCGAGGTTCGCACCGTTTTCAAGAATTGTCACAAATTCAATGATGACCGATACAAATAATGACTCAAATGCCTCCCGGCCATTTCCCTCTGACTATTTCGCTGCGTCTTGTTGAACAAGGCATTGAAATCGGAGGTGGACTGGAGAATACTGTAGTTGAGAGGATAAATTCGAAATCTCGACGTTTCTACAAATGCAGAATTAAACGCCACAAATCATATGGTTGGGTCACCCAAACGCTGCACTTATGTTACATCCACGCGGCGTTTCTTTTGAAAAGACGTTCAAACCAGGAGTCAATCGAGTTGTTGTGCAGGTGAATCCAAAATCTTGATATTTTCACAAATCCAGTATGGATTCCCAAAATATTTGGTGGATCATCGTGAAAATAGTAGCGATCGAAAGAGACGTACTCAATTGTCATTTCCTGATCTTTGCTTGGTCGATGGATGAACTTTGCACGCTTGCAAAAGTCAATCAAACATTGGATTAATTTTCAAATTCGCTTTTCTCGGCAACCGGAAAAACAACCAGCGGCGCTTTTGACATGTCAAAGACATCTGTTGAATCTCTATCAAATGAAACCAGTTTCAACGATGGATGACCAAAACTGGCAGAGAAAATACACTTTTTCATCAAAATCTTTGATCGCGATTTGCTCGACAACGGTCTAGTCGTCGACCCCCGGTTTTCATTCCAGTTTTACTAACGAACAGGAGACCAAAGCATCTAATAATGGAATGACTCGCAGCACGCTAGTATCTTGGGTTTGAACATTTTGCACTTCGGTCATTATTTCTGCAGGTTGCAACCCGTTCAGCGCACAATATAAAATGTGCAATAAATAAAAAAATAAAAAATACTGTACACACAAAAAAGATATGATATCCATGCAATTTACGCACGTTAATTTGGAAGTGTCAAACCTTAAATTTTGCAAAAAAATCTTGCCTAAAGTAGGCAATTTTCTCAGTCGATCGCCGTTCATGCGTCACTCTTTGGGCTACTACAGTACATCTGTATCGTACCAGTACAGTAGAACTGTACTACAGTACATCTGTATCGTACCCAGTACAGTAGAACTGTATTTTCTTAATTAAGGTGACGCGACCTGTCAATTTGTGTGCCAGTAGCAAATCGTCGGAGTAACCTGTTTGGGATGCATTGATCATTCGGGGAGTTCGATTTCCCAAATTTGGCATTTTCTGAGATTGAAATGTGTGACCCCTGAGTGACTCCTGAATTTTTCAAACGTTGTCGTAGCGCTTTGGGGGTTTAAGCTTTTTTGTTGCAAATTTTGCCCTGAACGCGATGCAGATATTTTTGAGTGGGATCGACCATGCAGATGGACAGATGAATGCAAAATAGTACAAATAGGAGGTCTATTTTCGAATGCCAAAAAAATCGGGCGGGTCCGTCTTGAGCACTGGGCTAAAGTTTACAGTATGTCGTGACGCATTTTTCATCAACGGGCAGATTGTCACGGCCCAGCTCGCGTCGAGTGGCAAACGTGCGCAAAAAGCGCGTGAGCCGACGCGCTCGGGAGGACGGTCAGAATTCCATGTTTGTGGCATTTTCAGGTAGACTTTTGATAAACTCTTGATAGTATTAGGTCGATTGGATGAGTGGGGCCACAGAAATCATAGCTCTCCACCACAGGGGGTGGCGAACTATTAGGGGGATTGCCCCACTTCGTCACCCCCCATTTTTATCAGAAAATCATAGACACTTGGACAAGCAATGGACAAAAAAATTTGGGATTTACAAATGTTTTTGGCCGAGGAGCCATTGACGCGTTTAAAAAAAAAAGAAAAAAAAAGAAATGAATTGATACACGACCAGATCATCCTCATTTACTGTACGTCTAACAAGAATCGTGTGTACCTGTACTCGTGCCTGGCCAAGACGCGCATGGCGTGGCAAGGCAAACATTTGAATCAATCAAGAAAAAGAAAGCAAGGCTCTGCAAACAAGCAAGAAATACAAGTCAAGATTAAGCACTGACCCGCTCAGCCCAAAGACACGTGCACCCTGACCAGTGCCTAGCCAATGGCGTGCAAGGCGCGGCATTGGCGGCAAATTGAAAAAAAAGAAGAAATCAAGCAAAACAAGAATGCACGCAAAAATCAAGCAACGATCTGCGCATCCAACATCCATGTCATACCGTAGGTGTACTCCGATTACAAGCGCAAGCCAATGGCGCGACAGTGGCAGCGCATTGAAAAAAAAGAAAGCAACGAAACGTGCAAACGAAACAAGCAAGCAATTCGCATAAGCGCATCTGATCCGCATAGGCGCACCTCGACGAGTCTCGCTCCCACGCATCCAATTATGGGTATCAGCCGATTTTCTAGGCGATCGTCGGATCGATAGAAAATCGACTCTGTTGTCAAAAATCTTATTTATATTACTGTATTTTTGAAATTGCATGGTGATTGGCACGATTCAAAATGGATATTCGATTAATTTCCTAATTTATTACGCTCTGATCACATTACTGAATCGAAATGCACCTATGAATCGCCGCGCTACCATCTCACAAGTTATGAATGGTTCATTTGGCGCGCTCTTTTTGCCAAAACTACTTGAACAAGCGCTGGAACACCTCACAATAGCACCAATTGAATACTGTAACTCGCACTGATATTTCCAGATCAAGACCATCCGCATGACCGTGAAGAAAAGGAATTAGAAAAAAGTATAAAAGGGACCATTTTCGAGAAATCCTCTTATTCTCTTTCTTTTCTTTTCTTCACGTCTGGAAACTTTTTCCATCCCTTCCGCTTCTTTTCTCATCCCAATTGCATCTTACATTCTCTTCTGATACTTTCGACCCTTTGCATCTTACTCTTGCTTGGCACCCTTGATCCCCACTATCCTTTGTTATTATTTTATTTTATTACTGTAAACGATGCTTTTGTATTTTGACGTTTACGTTTAAGAGCCGGGACCTGACACAGATAGGCTGTGAAAAATTTTCTGGAGGCACAACAGACCGGCAAAGATCGAAAAATCACGCTCTTTCGATTTTCAAAGGCAATTGTGCTTTGTGCACATGTTTGTATGTTTTGAATCCAGATGCACGGATGCAGCAAGCAAGCATGCTGTTTTATTACAGTATGATAAGTGATGATGATGGTGTGCCTCAGAAGTTTTTTATATGATACAGTAGAGAGACGCGTCACGAGAATGAGATGGAATGATGGAAACAGAGAATATGATACTGTATCATACACTATGATGTGTCTACAGTATGATATGATACTGTACCGGTATGTCAACAACAGCGAAACTGGCATCTTGCATTCTTCTCGTCTCCTGCAAGTTTTCCATGCGCGTCGTCGACGTGAAATGCATTGGAAATTAGCCTGCGCATGCGGCGCACTCTTATTTTGGTCCTTGCGTCAAGTTTGAGTATGGTCAAACGGCGACAAGCATTGCAGAGACTCGAAAAAAGTGACATTTTAGATGAAGCCTTTATTCAAATCTATTTGGTCGGAGAGGACGTGATGGGGATGGTGACAGCGGCCTTGTTGTGGCGCATTTCGTGTTGTGTGTCGCGCAGGACAAAGCGGAACCAGAGGATGTTGAGCGGGATGGTGGAGCAGTGCCAGAGACTGTGTGCGTCGAGGACACGCGCGATGGGTGGGAAATCGAGCAGCTCGAGGGACATGGCGATGCTGACGCCGACAACGGACAAGAAAGCCATGTAGGCAAAGCCGCGGCGCGCGGATGGCAGGACGTATTGCCGGATGGACCAGACAACCCAGAGCGTGAGCTGCACGACGCCGACCGCGACCGAGGCCATCATGTTGTACCCATAATCGAAGCGCCACAGACTCAGGTATCCGACGTGCATGGCGTAGCAGGCAACAAAGGGCACGACCAGCCACCAGGGCGCGTGTTTGACGTAAAACAGGCGCAGCAGCGCAAAATAGCACGAGAAAAGAATCAGCAACCCCGCGCTAAAGTAGTCCATCTTCTCTGTCCATGGCATGTCGCGTGCGTGGAACACGGTGCTCCACATCCACGCATTCATGCCCAGAATCGTGTAGAGATTCAGCCATTTGCGCATAAAATAATTGGCCGGAATCTGTTGCTGCAGCACGCGATAATAGTACAGGTACACGAGCCCATTGCCAATGGAAAACAGGACAGACGCAGGCTCTTGCATTCCCATCCAGCGATAAAATGGCCTAAATGAACAAGAATTAAGCAATGGCACGTGCAAAAAGAAAAGAAAAGAAAAGAAAAAAATGTAGGACGCGCTTTACCATTTGCCATGGTATTGGTACACAGGCGTGCCGTCTTGCAGCGCCTTATCCGTGATAGCCTGCATACAATGGTATTTGCAATTGTCCTCACTTGGAACAGAATAAAAAGAAAAAAAAAGAAAAAAAATGCAATATGAGCGCGTGTGAGCGCGTCGAATGGTGCTTGGCAACCACCATGGGGGACGTGTCTTTTTTTTACCATGACCAAAACGTGAGCCTCAGGGCGAGGGGCAGGACGGTGGGACAGTGTGTCTCCTTGCACTGAGCGACACACGTCAGGTAAATAGGCTGTTCGTTGCCATAAGACGCCGTGGTATAGGGCAAAAGCGCGGCAAGCGTGACGAGCAAATAGCCGAGGCGCATAATCGACGAAAAAAAAAAAAAAAGTAAGAGGAGTAAAAGGGCAAAAAAAGAAGCGAGCGTGTGTTCCCCGAGCGAGAGGAGAACGAATTTAATCTTGCTTTTGTTTTCCGTCGTAGGTAGAAATTTTTTTTTTAAAAAAAAGGGTGATGCTTCAGCATTGAACCATGCCCGTCCCATAGGCAACAGCATCATTCAAAGTGCAAGGCATACGGAATCACAGTCGTTGAAAAAAAAAAGAAAAATCTCTTTTAAATGAGGGAGACGCGGCGAATTGGAAGAATTGGTTCTTGGAATTGGCTATGTTGTAGGTGACAAGCAAAGCAGGAGGCGAGGCATTCAGCGGGGAATGAATCCAGTTGCCATTTAATTCTGATCAACCCGCTTTTTTTTTTTTTTGTTGTTGTTATTCTTTTTTCTGTGTTCTTTTCCAGCCCCCCCTTTTTTTTTCTCTCTCTCTCTTTTCTTTTTTTTTTTTTTTTTTTTTTTTTTTTTTTGTTGCATGCGCTGTTGCCGACTATGCTAGTGCAAGACCTTCCCATGTCACAGCAGCAGCCGCTTCACGCCATGAACACACCTCGCCAACTGCCTTTGCGGCGCTTCCTCAAGGCAGCTATGGACGTGCTGTTCCAGCACCGCCCGCCGCCATCTTCACCAACCCCTTCCGCGGCGCACGCCACCACGACGGCGACGACGCCAATGCGCGTGGTAGCCAAGCCGCATGATGACGATGATGACAGCGACGGCGATGTGCCCATTGTCACTTGGAAACTCAATTTATCGGCCACATTGATGACGCTGGACACCAACATCCAGACGCTTGCGGGTCTGGAGCAAGTGTTGGATCAGCTGGGCAATGATCTGCAGCACAATGATCATCCTGACGCGTCCATACGCACCAAAAACGACACCCACCACGTCCAGCTCAGCCATACGTCGCCACATCGCCCTACGTATCGCGCCCCCAGCTTGACAAACGCCATTGCTCAAGTCTTGTCCTTGTCACGCGTCACCATGGTCCCTGCCGCCGCCGATATGTCTCCCGTCGTCACCGTGTGCAATAGCGTGCAATTGATCAAGCAATGCGTCCAATTGTTCGTCATGTGCGAGGGTGCCTTGTTTGTCGACATTCCACATTTGCTCACGGTCACGGAGCAATTGTTGGCGTCCACACAACAACAACAAATGCAGCAAAAACAGCAACAACAACAACAACAACAACAACAACAGCAGCAACAGCATCAGCCCGCACCACAAGATGCATTGCTCGTGTATAGTATTTGCGCATTGATGGTGCCACACGTGTTTGTCCATCGACACAATGATCGGCATCTGGGTCAGGCGCTTTCCCATTGTTACGCGACGCGTGCAAAGCATCTTTTGCGCGAATTGTTTGACGTGCCACACCTGTCTGTGCTCCAGGCCATGTTTCTTCTTTCGGTCCATCCGCAGAGCCACGTCCACTTGTGGTCCACCTCAAGGATTGACACACCGATGTTGTTGGACGCCCTGCGCCTCGCGACATCCATGCGCATGCATTGTCTCGACATGCCTAGCCACTGCGAGGATGAAAATGATGAAACTGACAATGACGGTCACGACTTGGACGAGATGAACAGCGACAAATCACGTTTAAAGCACGAATCTGCGGTTTCCACGGCACCCAGGCCGTACCACGCGCAATTGACGCCCGACGAGATAGAGCGACGCCGACGGTTGATGTGGATGCTGTTTTGTGCCGACCATTTTGCGCATGACAATGCGTCGGGCAAGACGGGCGTGCTGCAGGTGGCACATTGGCATGTGGATTTCCCGCAAGTGTTGCCGGGCGACAAGCAGCCGCGCCAAGTCGCGTATTTTTCGCAATATTGTCGCGTTGTCATGATTCGCAAGATGCAATTGTTCCAATCGGCGTATGCCATAGTGCTGCGGTCGGCCCAAGCACTTGCCGGTGCTGTGGATGAGTCTATTTTCAACAAATATCTTGCGACGCCCGCCGAATTGCGCGTTAATCACAACGTGCCCTTGGACAAGGACCAATTGGAGCCCTTATTGTTGGACACGCTACATTGCCATACCCTGATGGAGGCCCTCGTGCCATTTTTGCCGGCGCGTTACCTACACACCCTCGACCAGGCAAAATCCATGCGCTTAGCCACCATCCACGATATCTACAACCACGCCGACGTCCAATTCTCGCGACTCAAGCACCAGCCGCCCGCGCCGCATCCAGAATCTCAGCAGCAATTGCAACAATTGCAGCAACAGCAGCAACTCGCGTCACTCCTCGCCCTTTTCAAATACGCGCCATTACCCCTGAAACGCGATGACGACACTATCGTCAACAATGGCGACGACGGCCACGACCGAGGTGATGAAAATCGCGAAATGCACACCGTCATCTCTTGTTTGGTGTGGGCCGATAAGTACACATCGCATTTGGAGAAATTGGCACAGATCGACGCGTTTTACTGCCACCATCAGCCGGGTCACGCATTGCTGCTGACGGCCATGGTCTACGACGCCGTCCAGATCAATGGTCAACACTATGATGTCACCATGGTCTGCCGCGCCAACCTCGTGCGGTCGCTACGCATCGTCCAACGCGCACGACAGGTCAACAACCATGATATGCTGCTCATGTACCTCGAGCGCATGCTGCACAATTGCGTCGCGTCCACGGCCGTCATGGATGAAAGTGTCGAATCTCTCGCCACAAAGACAGCCGCCTTGCTCACTTCCCTCCGCCAATCGTCTCTCTACCACCCGGTCGCCACACCCACCTCCACGTCCGCCTCCGCCTCCGTCTCTGCATCGGTCGACGATTCACCCATGCATCCGCACTAAAAAAAGATCAAAAAAAAAAAAACGCGTCGCGTTTCTGCTCTTTCCCCTCTTTCCCTGTCGCCTGTTTATTTTGTCAATTGGATACCCCACACGCCCCTCTTTTTTTTTTTTATACGCGTCATACGCCCTTGTACTTCCTTATCTGCACATTTTTAAATAAAAAAAAAGAATTGGTTAAAAAAGATGAAATCATGAAGAGGGGGGATAATGTATTTATTTTTGATGCCAATCTAAAATGAGGAAGACGATGCTTATTTCTTCTTTTTGCTGTTCTTGATCTTGCGCTTCTTTTCATGCTTGGGCAGCTTGTGCTTCCGCCTCTCGCGCGCCTCCTCCTTGGCCTTTTTCTTGCGCTCCTTTTTGGCATCCTTGTCTTCGTTCTTCTTGCCACGCAGAGGCTTCTTTTTGCCATCCTCATCGCTCTCTTCGTCACTGTCGTACTCGTCGTCGTCGTCGTCGTCGTCATCATCATCATCGTCGTCGTCTTCGTCGTTGTCTTCTTCGTCATTTTCTTCTTCTTCCTCCTCCTCTTCCTTGACAGCCTTCTTCTTGCCCTTGGAAGGTTTGGTGACCTTTGGTACATCGTCAACCGACAATTGCTGCGCCGTGGCATCCGCCAATGCCTTGTCACCAAGGAGATTGGCATAGATCAACTAATAAAAAAAAACGTGTTAGAAAGCATGATCGAATGGCTCAATTGGGGCTATACGTACGTCACTACCCTCGCCCTCGGCGATGATTTGCGTGTCGCGCTCAACGTCCACCACTTCGTTCAAGGTCTGAGGTATATACGATTGCTTAAACACCTGCTCTTCTAGCGTATTGCGCGCGCCCGCCGTGCCTTGCTCCTCCATGCGCTTTTGGATCTTGTCCAATGCCTCGTCCACCTCCTTTTCATCATTGCCAAACGACATGTCCGTCACGAAGCTGAACAAATCCATCAGACCCATCACTTGCACGCCCTTTTTCGCAAAATAATCTGTCACGTTGAGCAAATCCTTGCGCAAAAACTCGGACGCGTGAGGGTGATCGTGCTCCACAGATTGCGACACATCAATAATGTACAGCGTCTTGGAGTGATACCTAAAAATATACAAAATGAGCAACATGGAAATGGGGGAAAAAAAAAGTCGCATCTTACAGCAAATTGTACTCGGACAAATCAGCGTGCACCAGCTTGCACACTTGGTACATGGTGCGCACATTCTTGATCAATTGGCGATATAGCTTGGGATAGCGCGACGCTTCGATTTGCGCATCTTTGAGTCGCGGATACGCCCTATAGGTTAAAAAATGAGATCGAAGGCTTCAATTGCTTTATATTTTTTTTTACCATCCGTTCTTGTCACCCAAGAATTCCATGACAAGCACGTGCATGCGCAGCACAAGGGCCTCGGGCGAAGGGATGCCGGCCTGCTGCAGGCGGCGCAGATTGCGCATTTCCTTTTCGGCCCACACCTTAACCATTTTGCGAGGATTCGACTTTGAATAGCCATGGCGGAAGCGGTATTCGCCCGACACGTAGCGGTCGCGGTCCTTGAACGTCAGAATCGACGTCTTGTACACCTTGATTGCGCGGTGTTGACCATCTTCGGTCGACGCGTGGTACACATTCGCCTCCTTGCCCGTGCTCACACACCCATTGATCTCGTAAAAGATGCCGCGATTCAACATTTTGAACAGAATGATGCGTGTGCGAGGATCAAGCACCTGCTCCACCGTCGCCCGATCAGACTTGTCCTTTTGCATCGTCCTAAACCGCCAAAAAAAAAAGAAATCAATTTCATGCCCCCATGGATCCCCCCAAAACTTACTTGTCGCCACTCGCTTTCTTGCTGCTGAGCTTAATGTCGCTCGCGACAGACGTCGTGATGCGCGGTGTATATTGATCCACGTGAATGCGGCTCGCAAAGCGACCCAGCGACTCGATTTGGCTCTCGAGGCGGTTTTTCTTGGATTCAATCGTGTCGTCAGCACCATTGGAGGGTGTCGCCGTCGACATCGCGGCACCGGAAGCCCCATTGGCATTGGCATTGGCGGCCGCAACCACAGAGGCAGGTGCAGGGACAGCCTGTGTGACGACCTTGCTGCGTGTATTGGCTGCAGGCGCCGGGCGCGCGTCCTGAGACACAGCAGAAGGCGCAACCTGCTGCTTCAGCTTGTTATACTGCTTGGTGAAATCTACAAAAAGAGAAGAAAGAGCAAAAAGCGACAGGTGTCAGAAAAAAAAAAGGCGAAAACGAGCGAGTAAGTTTTTACCACCGGTCGCATTGTCCCAGTCTGCGTCGTTTAGCTCGTCGTCAAGATAGTCGTCGTAATCGTCAAAGTCTTCATAATCATAGTCCGCATAGTCAACGTCGTCGTCGTAGGTCGCCATAGTTTAAAAAAAAAAAAGGTGGAGAGCAAGAAGTAAAAGAAGAGAGAAAAAAAAAAAGGGATGATGAGCCTGCGCCGCCCTTTTTTTGCATTCAAATTCCGCAGACAGATGCCGCTCAGCCACCCTTGATGTCCGGCCCGCATCATTTCATGCCACTTTGACCCACACAATGGGAATCTAGGGGGATTTTTTTTCCCGCCTCTTGCCGTCTATCGTGATTTGCCAACATGGATGCATGACAGGGACCCTTTTTTTTTTTTTTTTTTTTTTTTTTTTTTTTTTGCACTTGGCTTTTTTTTTATTAAGTATGTAAGATGTTGAATGTAGTGGGGTGGCATAGAAAGCAGGTATTTTGGATGGTTGAACATACACAAAGACGGAAAAAAAAAGAAAGAAGGAGAGAAAAAGAGAGAAAGAGCTATGGACAAATCGATGCAAAATCAAAAAACAAAAAAACAAGGAAAATGAGACGAGACGAAAACTAATCAGAAGACGAGGCAATGGCGGTCTTGTTGACGGCGGCTTGCTCGGCCGAGGGGATCCACCCCAGGCGCTCGAGGATCAGACGCGTCGAGCGCTCGAGATTGAAGGTATAAAAATGCACGCCCTTGATGCCGGCTGCTTGCATCTTGTTGATAAAGTCGATGGTCAATTGGATGCCATATTCCTTGACAGCAGCGTCGTCCTCCTTGATCGGCTCCAAATCGTTCCAAATCTTCTCGGGCACGAAGTTGTCATTGAACGAGATCACGCGCTTGAGACCTTGGTAGTTTTGGATGGGGAACACGCCCGGCAAGATGGGCACCGTGATACCAATCGCGCGACATTTTGTCACAAAGTCCAGGAACATGTCCACGTCATAGAACAATTGCGTGACAATCACGTCTGCGCCAGCATCCACCTTGGCCTTGAGGTGCAGCAGGTCCTCCTCCTTGCTAGGATTATCAATGTGGCCCTCGGGATGGCCTGAGAAAATTTTTAAAAAAAAAGGCAAAGGTGAGCAAAAATGACACTTTTTGGTTGCTATTTCGAGGTCTTTTTTTTTTTTTTTGTTGTGCGTGTATTTTTACCCGCAACAGCGATGCCAAAATAATCGCCGTATTGCTTGCGGATGTATTTGACAAGATCAATGGCATTGCTGAAGCCGCCTTCGCAGGATTCCCAGCGATCCTGGCCCTGAGGAGGATCACCGCGCAGCGCGAGGATGTTTTGGCAGCCACACGCCTTGGCAGCAGCCAACGCCTTGTCCACCTCCTCGGCAGGCATGTTGGTACATGTCAAGTGCATCATGGTCTCGACACCGTACTTTTGCTGCGCGGTCTGCACAATCTCCGTCGTCAATTTCGACGTTGTGCCGCCAGCACCCCACGTCACGTCGACAAACTCGGGATTAAACTCCTTCATGCGACCAATACGATCATACAGGTTTTGGATGCCCTGAAAACCAAAAAAAAAGAAATCAGCGCCATTGAACCCTTTTTTTTTTTGTCATTTTGACTCACCTGAGGCGTCTTGGGAGGGAAATATTCAAACGACCAGTACACACGGCCTTCCTCTTCGGCTTGGCGGATCTTATCAACGACCTTCATGATGAATCAATGAGAAAAAATTATTTAAAAAAAAGGGGTGGAAAAAAAAAGAAAAAAGAAAGAAAAAAAAGCAAAAAGAATTTTAATGCCCATTTTTTTACGTCCGTCGCAAGGCCAGCCCCAATACCAAGATGTAATGAGATGTGGACACAACTCCATCATGCAATCTGGGCCAATCATTTCCTCCCGCCGTGCCTTTAGCCCATCAGGCCATCTACTTTTTTTTTTCACGCTCCCCCTCCTCCCTGCTCTTCTCGCGCCCTTTTTTTTTATTGCGCTTCGTGACATCCCCTCAAAGGGTATGTGCAGCCACTCCTTGGTGGCGCCCATTGGCTCCCCAATTCTCCGGTATGGGGATGAGTTCCATCGCTGGTTTTTTTTATTCATTTTTTTCATGCTTTCAGGGAGAGTGAGTTGCGCGGGCGGGCGCGAAAGTATGAAGATGGGGTTGTGACAATGAAAGATGCGAATTGGCCAATCAAGAGCGCGTGAAAAGACATCACCCAAAAGATGAAGACAAAAACAAGGTTTGACGGCCAATTGCCCGCTCATGATCGTCGATTCTTGCCCTTGGCTGCCGCCGCCTTGCCCTGGCAATTGTCACAATACCATTTGCCCTTGGGCACCGTCTTGAGATCCACACACGCCAAATGGAACCATTCAATCTCACACTAAAATGTAGAAGAAAAAAGACGCGTCAGCTTAAATATTTACCATCAGCAGTCTTTTTTTTTTTTTTTTTTTTATGTCGCACGCCACCATTTCCCCATAGGACACCTGCTGGCAGTAGCAATACAGGGGCTCTTCAGGGTCAATGGGATCGTTGGAAGTGCTAAAAAGAAGAGACACGCGGTGAGCAAGGTAACATTTGCAAAATTGGACCAATTGGGCTTCAAAACTTACGCTTTCTTGCTCTTGCCTAGTTTGTGTCACCCCAAAAGCAAATAAGAGACGCTCAGTTGGTCTGTGTTTGTGTCACCTTTACCAACCCACAAAGGCGGCGCATCGCCCCTCATTTGTCCCGCTTCGCCCGCGCGCAGGCGCGTCTTTATTTTATTTTTTTCTCATCTCTGCCACTCTTACCAGGGCCATTGCTGCGTGCTTGCTGCACCTTGGGAATCTTAGGATCCTTTGGCGGGCGACCAACTTGATCCTCTTTGAGTCGTCGTTCTAAAATCGCAAAAATGACGCGTCAGGGCCCATGGTCACACAATTCACGCGTTGCTGCCGGATCGACACCATACTCTTGGCTACAATGAACAGAAAAAAACAAATGGACGCGAATTGCGTATGAGTTGACGCGCTTTTAATACGCAATTGGTTGTAAAATTTACGTTTTTTGTCCATTTTCATCTCCTTGCGGTCCTTGTCGAGGCGGCGAATGTATTTTTCGCGGAATTCCATGCCTTCTCGCAAACTGCGCGACGTCGGCTCCAAGCCGGGGATCGTCGTGATCCGCACAGCGCCAATCGGATGCACTTCCTCGAGCTTCACAAGATCTGCATCCAACCGATTGCAATGGCGGTCGACCTGATCATAATACAAAAAAAAAAAAGGAGAAATGAGCTACATCGCCTCAATTGGAGGGAGCAAGCAAAACAAAGGAGAAAGAGGTGGAGCCCAACTTGCCGCGTCGTGTGTCGACTTTGCAAGAGCGACCTTTTCTTCGCCGCGCTTCAGCGACTCTGTCAGCAACGTGATAAGGTCCCTAAACTTGGCCGCGCGGTCCGCCGCGTTCATCTCCTTGATGTTGTCAATAAGCGAGATCGCCTGACTCGCAACACTGTCCATGAGCTCTAAAAAAAAAAAGCGATCAGCACAACAAAACAACCAAACACGCAAAACACTTACCTTGCGCATACCCGTCCAATTCTCTCATCAGCGTAAAATTCCGCTGCAGCTCCAGCGGAAGCGCTTCAATGGCTATAAAAAGGACGCGTCAATGGGGGGAGGGGAACAAAATGATAAAAAAAAAGGGACACAGACGCGTCGCACGGGACAAACGAGCGCGCAATCAGCGTCAATGTCAGGCTTTGAGCTGCTTTAGATGCGCATGCACTTACTATCAATGTAATCATCCAGATAAGCAAGGTGCTCAAGATATTTGCCGGCAACAGGGCGCATTGTGAGGTAAAAATGGAGTGAAAATGTGAAAAAGGGAAAACAGGAATAAAAATCGAGGCATGATCTGCCCTTTTTTAGGACCGACTGCCCAACCCTGCGCCGCCTTTGAAAAAGAGCGAGCGGCAAGACTCCGATTTGCTTTTTTTCCCTTGTTTCTTGCTTGCTATTTCACACCATGAACGCCCAGCGCTCCGTAAGCACGCAAACCAACGCCAAAAAATTTTATGACTGACTCTTTTTGCTTTTTCTATAGGCTCGTCTACCTCCTGACGTCAACCGTGTGCTCTTTGTCAGGTAGATTCACGCTTAAATGACTGTTTCTTCTTTATTCACCTGTTTTTTTTACACATAGAAACCTGCCTTTTAAGATCACCACCGAGGAGATGTACGAGGTGTTTGGCAAGTATGGTGCCATCCGCCAGATCAGAGTGTAAGCACGTCATTGCCACCGCGGCGAAACAGACTTTGCCTTGTTGTATGCCTAATTGACCCATATTTTAATCTTTTTTTTGCACAGTGGCAATGCAGCCGACACTCGTGGCACGGCTTTTGTGGTGTACGAGGACATCTTTGACGCCAAAAACGCATGTGATCACTTGCAGGGCTTCAACATTCTAGGCCGCTACTTGATCGTCCTGTATTATCAGCAAAACAAGGTCACGAAAAAGATGAATCTCAAGCAAAAGGAAGAAGAAATCGCCCAGATGAAAGAGTAAGATTCACCTCCACCGCAACAACAGAGCACGAACTCATTTCATTTTGTTTTTAAATAGACGCTACGGTGTCGATTAGCTTGTCTTCCGCGTTTTTTGATGCCAATCTCTTTCCTACCACCATTGTCACCTTTTTTTCGACCCTTTTTCGATCCCGTGTCGCCTGCCGCACGCTCATTGTACAAAAATCTCTCAGCCCTTCCCCGTCCCTTTCTGATTACCCCACTTTTTTATTCATATCGTTCGCATTTTCTTTTAAAAAAGTAAAACAAAAGCTCAATTGCTCATCCATCTACCAGTTTCTAATCATTGACCGAGTTTGCGTTGCTCAGCACCTCGCGCTCACTGCTTGAATACATGCGTTTGGTGATTCTTTAGCGAGCTTTGGTGCGCAAAGGCGAGCGGAGTGATTTCGCTGTAATTAATGCGCGATTTCACAGGAATGTATTAATTCAATGACCAAGAAAATCTGCCATCATTTCGCTGGTGCCTCTTTTTGTATCTGTTACAATTTTGGGATCATTTGGACAACGATGTCCAGAGATGATCTTAAAATGGTTAATTTTCGCAAACATTGACTATAGCTGACCAACCAAGCACTGCAGCATCGCGAAATCCATTGTAAAGTGAAATGGCAGGCTAGAAACCATGAGTATGGTTGAAGACGCAGGTGTCAAAAGTTACTGGAGGCGCGCTACAAGCATATCAAAAAATGAGCTGTTTTGAGCACCCGAGAGGAAATCGAAAATGTAGGTCCGCCAAATCGCACCAAAATTGTACATAATATACTTCGAATGACGAATCGACGAGAAATGGCAAAAACGAACCGGATTGATATATTTGTTGGCGAGCAATAAGCAATTTTCGATGAAACTTCAACGGCGAATTGCACCGGAAAAACGCGTTACAGATCCACTTTTGACGCGTCCATCAGAAAGAGAAGCACCAGTTGCGTGCATTTGAAAAGAAACAGACGCGTGTAACTCGACACCTGACGCGGTTTATCTCGCGTCGAATAACATGTATGGTTTTGAAAGCCGCGTCAAAAGTGCCAAAATCAGTTTTACCATTGATCACCAGTGCCTACATACGCGCCAAGCCGTGCTCTTTCCGATGGTACGACTTTCGAGACGCTGCGACAAATCCTCGTCGACTTTGTCCTGGAGTGAAAATTCGCAGATTTTTGCGTTTTACGCGAAACTCAGTCAATGGACCACAGGTTTTATTGCATTTCTGTCAGTCACGGAGGCGACTTCGCCATGTGTGTGAACGGCGCGGCGATCTGAAGACCAAAATTTGACGATTTTCCGTCGGTCGACTGTACCTCTTGGGAAATCCACGATTTTTGACAATGGTCATTGCCCGGTGACGAACGCTCGCATCACAGCAAGAGTGGGTTCATTCGAACGAGAAAGATTGCCACTACTGGTTCAAAGAGCAAATGGCCTGCATCATTGCCTATTCATTGACAAATGCCCAAAAGTCATCGCAAACGCTAAAATCGACGCATTCTTGATCCCCTTGGCCGATCATCACGTTGCTAGCGCTACCTGATAACGCACAGAAGCGTATAATAACTATACGCATCGGTTCGGACACACATCAGGTTGAACGGCATTAGCCAAATACTACAAAAAGAGATCAAAGGCGCACCAATTCAAGACTGTTGGCACAAAAAAGCTTTAATATGAGCGTCAAATTGGGATCAACTTTTCATCGTCGCTCGGCCGTTACCAAGGCATCAAGAAACAGGAGGTCGACCAACGAGAAACAGGTCGACAAGCTTCGATGACTTGATTTTTTTTGCATAAAAATTCTATTTCTGTACGAGGAGGGGATGCAGTTCCACATAATATAGATCAAATGACAGTCAGAACTGAACCGCATCGAAGCGAGGCTGGTCGCAGCAGCGATTCAGGCGATCAAGGAGGTATTGCAGGGACAAAAAGGCGAATTCAGCTAGAATTGGCCATTTGAGTGCCTGGACTTCTGTCTGTCGAGTCTGCTTGGCATTGCTCTTCTCGTTTTTCCCCTCGTCTTGGTTTGGCTAGCTCCGTTGCATCACATACCCTTGCTCCCTCTTGCAGCTTTCTCACATTTTACACCCTTTTTGCTTCTTTGAGCAACCAAGCAAGCATGACGACGCTGTCCCGCCTATGCTTTTTGCTCCTTGCGCTGGTATCGGCCGTCTACGCCTACCTGCACGAGCCCTTTGCTCCCTTCACATTCACAGCGCCCGCACAGGCTATCCAAGTCAAGCGAGGCGACACGTTGAAAATCACCTGGTAAAAAAAAGGGGTCCCCCGGCCTGGCCCAATTGCCACGCGGTCTTTTCCTTGTACAAGACACAGGGTCAGATGCTGACCTTTTTTTTTTTTTTTATTTAAAAAAAAGGGAGATGCATCCGGGCGCCAAGTTTCCCATCTATGGCTATGCAGCGGCCAGCAACTCAAAGACCATTGGTAAGGATCACGCCCACTTGGATGGCTGCCAGGCATGCGCACCGGTCTATGGCTCACGTGGCGTGCCCATGAAGCAAGAGAGGCTGAGAATTGAAGCGATTTCGAGCGACTCACACCACTCTTTTTATCGTCGCTTTTAGTGGGTTTGCTTGCTGTGGATGCGACGCGGGACGCTCGGTACCTGCTCCGTCTGGGGGACTTGAAATTGGTCGATCAGGCGTACGAATGGACCATTGACGATGAGATTGAGCCAGGTGATTATCGCATTGGCATTGGACTTTACTATCATGAGATGACGCCCATCATCCACGTCGAGTAATAATAAATAAAAACAAAGATCTTGATTACCCCCCCCCCCCTTGTTGCCCTTGGTGACCCCAACGTGTGCCCATTGTGCACCATTTGTGTAGAGGCAAGAATTGAGTTTGTTGCAATGCCGACCAAATGGCCCATCCGGGTGATGATTTGCCCAGTGCCATTGAGATCCCACGCGCGATAAACCTGTTACGCGTCGACTAAAAATTCTGCATGGGAAGGGAGCTGGGGACCAAGAAGCCAGAAAAATAGAATTGCACCAATTATGGCGCATCAGGATAAAAAGGAAGGCGACCGATGGGAGTGTGCGCGCGCCGGCGCCCAGGCTGCAGGCGATCACGTCGTCATGTGTTCCGTGTCACTTGCTGCAAATGGCGTAGACGCACCCCATTTCATGCAAACAATCCACTAATTTCAGGGCCGCTCCTCCATCAAAAATGCAAAAACAAGCAGTTACACCATCCATGACCCGGTTCCGGTCTATTGTTGTGGCGTGGTCGGTTCCAATTGCAATTGATGGACGGGCAATTGAGGGGAAGAAGAGATGCAAAAGGGCAAATTAGGGCCCATTGGCTGTGTGAGTGAGGTGAAATGCAGGCGCTTGATGCGCATGGGGCGCAACAAAAAAAAAAAAAAAAAAAAAAAAAAAAAACGCATTATAGGCGGAGATGCCCGGCTGGGCCCAGCAAGCCAGTGTGGTCCATTTTTGTGTTCGCCCCCCAATCATCGGTCGTCAAAAATTTCCATTTTCATTCAAAAAGGTGCAACTTTGCACTTAGAATTTGCCCTTTTCTTCTCTTCTTCCACCATTCTTTTTTTTTTTTTTCCCTCACTATCATTGCATTGCACGCCGCCCCCCCCCCTACTCAATCAATCGTCCCATCGATTCTTTTTTCTCTCACTAGCCCTCTCCCCATTCCACTCTCATACGCGCTGCGCGCCGTTCAACAGGTCCAATCTCTCTCTCTCTCTCTCCCCAGTCTTCGCTTGCTCACTTTTTGGCAGAAAAAAAAAAGAAATAGAAAATTAGCCATTGATGACGCTCAAAAGGACACGCTTCAATTTAACCTTGTCCTTTGCCATGGCCCTCGTGGCCGCCACCGTGTCAGGGCCCCATTACGTGTTCCCCACCTATGGCACGTCGCTGGCAACCAAATTTCAATGGTCAGCACTGGAAAATAGCCTTGTCAGCACCGCTTGCTTCATGGGCATCTCCTTCTCTGGCCCTTTGTGCTCCTTTCTGATCGAGCGCTATGGACCCAAAGGGTAAGAAAAAAGGAAAAAAAAAAGGAGGTCCACTTTCACATAGAATGCGCGTGCACGCACGCCAAGTCGTCCAATGACCACTTGAAATGGGGCAAAAGGGTTGTCGTGCATGAATTTGCGTCGTTTTTGTGCCCCTAACCCACCATCCTTTTTTTCTTTTTTTTGCCTCCTCCTTTTTGTATCGACAGGACGCTCCGCTTGTCTGCATTTTTGGGCTCGATCAGCCTGTTTTTGCTTGCCCAAACGTATAAAGGCGTACTTCCCGGACCTTTTGAACTGTGTGCCTTTTATCTTGTTTTAGCGGGCACGGCGGGCGCCGCTGCTTATCTTTGTGCTCTTGATTCCCAGGTAAAAAAAAAGGGGGGGGGAAGTGAAAAATGGCATCCAATTCGCTTATCTTTTATTTTTTTCTTTTTACAATGGTAGTCGCACAATTTCCGTCACCACCGTGGCATGGCAATGGGTTTTACGAGCGCTACGCTGGGTTTGTGTGGCCTCGTGTTTTCGCAGATCAACGATTACTTTTTCAAGAATCCAGCGGATCCAGAGGAGGACGACACTTATGGGTTCTTGCTGTTTTTGTCGGTGACGACATTATTTGGCATGTTTGTGCCATCGTTTGTACTTGGGCCACTTTTGCATGAAAATGACGAGGCATTGGACTCGATGCCGACGACGGCCGCATCGTCACCGCCCATGTACAATCGCGTGCCGCCCACCACGGATCTCACTGTATACCCTTCCATGGACACGCTGGACGTCGGGCTGGATGATGATGGGTGCTCGAGCCATCCGACGCTTGTCGACGATAGCGACATTGACAGCGACGCCGACGCGCCTTTGCTCGGTGCCAAGAAACCTACAAATTATATGTTACCCCCGCAGGACGAGGAAGAGGCCATGATCATCCAAGACGACGATGATGTCGAACCTGCGATTTCCGGCTGGGCATTGTTCATGCACCCGGTGGGCCAGACCATGTTTGTCGCACTGTTCGTGTCGCTGGGCATTGGCTACGTGTATTTGGCGAGCGTCGGCCAAATCCTGCTGTCTTTACCCGCCATTGCTGGCCAGCCGCCACAACACGTCCGTAATGTCCATGTTTCGATCTTTAGCTTTGCCAATTGCACCGCGCGCGCCTTCTTTGGCACCCTCAGCGACTTTTTGAAGAACCGGTTCGGCATCCACCGCCTCTGGGTCTTTTGGGCTGGCATCATCGGCCTGGGCTTTGCCCAACTTTACCTCGTGACAAGCGTCACGACCGCGCAAAGCCTCATCCCGTGCACCATTGCCATTGCCCTGGTCTATGGCCTTTCCTTTGGCATTGCGCCCGCAGCTACGGCCGAATTCGGCACAAATGTACGTGAAAAAAAAGAAAAAAAAACAGACGCGTTTCTAACTTTTCTTCTTTGGTTTTGGCTAGGTCTTTGCGCGCAATTGGGGCATTCTGCTGTTTGCGCCGGCGTTGGGCAGCCAGCTGTTCAACGTGCTCTTTGGTGCACTGTATGACATGGAGGCTGACAAGCAAGGTGTGCACATTTGCCAGGGCCCCGAGTGTTTCCGCCACACCTACTGGGTCGGCATCGCCACCGATGTCATTTGTGCCATTCTCATGACCTGGACCCTTTTCAAGCTCGGGTTCCATCGACGCTTGCCCACGACCGCCTGATGGATTCATTTTTTTTTCTCTTTTTCTGCGTGTTTGACGATCCCCCGCCCCCTTTTCCCGTCCTCCTCACACATTCCCAAGATTTACCCCCTTTTTTTGTCTTGCTTTCAATATTTAGACTACCCCCTTTTTTATAATTATTTAGCCAGCCTTTTGTGTACGTATTCCCCCGTCCCCTTCCTTGTATAGAGCCAAGTTGCTCAAAATAAAGCGTCTCCGATGCTGTTGACGCGTGATTTTTTTTTTAAATTTTGTGTGCTTGGGACGCAAAGTGTCTCGCCTGATGCCCGGCATGAGCTTTTACGCGACATTTGATACGTCACGACGGCAAAGATGACAAAAAGTGTGATTTTTGCCACAATTGGCAAGAACACCACCTGCTGTTGACAGCGTGCATCCAGCAATGGCTCCTTTGACAGGCGGACTGTGGACCCAGTGCGCGTTTTGGGGTGCACGAGCGCTCAGGGGCAAAATTTGTGCTGGATGGCACGGCGCGCGTCTTTTGACGAAACTCCTCTACCACCGTGCATCCCCTTCCGCCTTGTAAGACGACCATGACGTGGATGCCAATTAAAAGATGCCCACCATAAAACCGTCGCGGCTCTACGGAAACGAGACTTGGGCGTAGAAAAAAAGAAAAAAGGCGGAGAATTGGACTTTTGACGCGCAACGTCTCCCCCCCCAAAAAAAAAGATGATGACATTTCTGGCCCTTTTTTGTTCGAGATCAGCTCCACCCTCATGATGCATTTAAGAGAGATAAAAACGTGAAAGGAAGCCTGACATCTCTTCAGTTTTGGCATTTGAATTGAGCCCACGCCTTCGTTGTAAATGGCAAGCACTTATGCCCTTCCTTAGGGCCAGCCCCAATGACGATGCATGCGTAGCAAATGACAGCGCCACTGATCAAATTCATCTCCTAACTTGCCTTGGCGGTGGGGGAGGGGGAGGGTTCAGGCTCCGACAAAGAGGTTTCCCCCTTTTCTTATGATTTTTTAAGACCGGCCGGCCATGAAAGAAGCCAATTAGCCCATGCGGGAGCGCCACAATCTCTTGGCAGCTGGCCCTGGATGACCATAGCCCACGGCCATGGTTCTGTTCCTGTTTTTACATTGTGACGCGTCTCCCCCCCCCTTTTTTTTTGTTTGAACGTCATGGGCGAATGGCCCAATGGCTAAATTGGCCAAGAACAATCAAAGTTGCCAGCGAGTCTGGACCCCATCCGCCTGAAAATGATCAGCAAGGAAGACAACAACGTGGTTGATGACTTTTATTGGCGGTGTCGACCAATGAGAGCGCTGCGGCACCTCATTTCACGCTTTTTTCATGATGGGATCACGAACAATGAATTATGGAAAGAAAACAAACAAATAGAATTTATTTTCTAATGGGGATGCGTTGTGTACACGGGTCACAGACCCAAGGGGAGGTGAGGTGAGGGGAGGGAGAAGGAAGGAGGGACCGCATCCATGACGAATGCAGCAATGAACAAAACGAAAGAAGCAAAATGCAAATGGGTGGCGTATAAGCGCCCCATTGTCTGCCATTGAACCGGTCAAAAGCAGCCATTGGGCAATTGGGGGTCAAGTGCGCACAGCGCAAAAAAAAAAAAAAAAAAAAAAAAAAAAAAAAAAAAAAAAAAAAAAAAAAAAAAGAAAAAGGCCATCTAGACGTAGCTCCACTGGAGCTGGATGACGCCGACAGACAGCTTGGCAAGCTGCTCAAAGACAGCAGGACTCAAATCCAAAGCACCCTTGGGGCACGAGGGGCACTAAAGAGTGAATAAAAAAAAAGGAGCCGATCAGGACCGTGTCGCGTCTTTTTTTTTTTTTTTTTCCAATGTGTGGAAACTTACGGTGTCGACGATGGTGGCGGTCACTGACTTGCCACCATAAGTGATGTCGATTTGCTTGCCACACTTGGGATTGCTGTTGGAATTGGAGCCATTGGCCATGTCGGCTTCGTTGAGAGCAACGACCATGTCGGATTCCGAGTTGGTCTTGCCACAGCTGCCGAGATCAGGCGTGTACCAGGTGCCACGGCCAGAGTGAGTTGCGCCAGATGATGAGGACGACGATGAGCTGACATCCGTGGTGGTGGCAGCGGCCGCCGTAGTGGTCGAGCGTGTCTTTGTCGTGGATGTGGACGTGGTGGAGGTCGACGTCGACGTCGCAGACGCCGTGGTCGAGTCGGTGGGCACGAAATCATCGACATAGTCGCCAAACAGGCCGCTGGCCGACGGAGCACCAGTCTCCGGGGTGAAATCAACATCTTGCTGATCGCGCGCTTGCAGGGGCACGGGAAGACACGAAATCTGCATCACCGCCAGGGCGAAAAGGGCAACCAACAAAGCAAGTCTATGATACATGATGATGATGTTTTTTTTTTTTTTTTACAAATGGTTGAGGAACAAAGAAAAAAAAACATGAGCAATGGGATCGGCTCCGCTTTTTATACCTTTTGGCAGCTCTCGGGTTTGTCAAAAGAGGCAAGGGCAATTTACTCTTTGTGCAAGGTGAGGCAACAATCAAAAAGGAATCAGCACATTTGTGCTTTCACGCGCCGATGGGCAACGCCCATCGTGCTGCCAATGGCAAATGCTTTTTTCGCGCTCAGTTTCATGGCGCGGCGACACAAAAGAAAGGGGGCGGGCGATTGACAGGCCGCTCCCCTATAACGTGGGCGAGACCACCACCTGTGGCCAAAGGGCCAAGGGACCCACACTCTAGTGTGACCATGGGCTCGAATTGGGGGGAGCGCCTTATGAAGGATGATCAGGGCCCCCCTTTATTTTGATGAAACATCTCACAACAATGACAATTGGATCGTGCGCGCCCCCCCCGCCCGCCTCCGCCTCGTTTCCTCTGCATGGGCTTGTTTTTGGCCACAAAGGTAATTACCGCTTTTGATGTCCCTCTTCCGACCGAAGCAAAGGACACCCAAAAAAAAAAGAAAAAAAAGGGGGCCGCGAATCGATTGCAACGTTGATGAGTGTCCATCGGGGCGCCCCTTTGTGTCATCGTGATTGCCTGACGCCAGCCAGTTGGCCGACGCACGATGATGATGCGCGCTCCCTACCCCCCATCGCGCCGGCGTCGGGATGCCATGCCATGGCCATCGGCGCCCCGGTCGACACGTGAAGCAAGCGCGGCCTGGCACATGTACAAATGTATCCAGGTCTCAAGCGCGCACTTTTTGCCAAATTGTCACAGAAAAAAAATGCTGACTGACACTTGCGCCACGTCGCAAGATTTTGACCCGCCGCTGGTGTTCTGCGCGCGGACTTGATCGATGGAAAAAAAAACAAATGAAACCGGCCAACATCCCCAAATGGGTTTTTTCATCCCGACCATCACTATAATTGTACGCTCCATCTGGACTGTCGTGTGCTGCACAATGCTCGGCGTCCCCAACGACAGAATGTAACCTATGCTTAGCCGATCAATGGCGAGGACGAGGCTTGACAAAAAAAAAAAAAAAAAAAAAAACCCTTCGTGTTCGTGTTCCAGTTCCAGAATACAGCGGTAGTGGGATCAACTGGACAACAGAAAGTCACCAAAAAGAACAAAAAAAAATCGAGACTGTAAAAAAAAAAATCTGGAGGCACAGCAGGCCCGCAAAGATTGAAAAACACGCTTTTTTGGTGAATGTGTACGTTTTTATGCCGTGTAGCGCGATGCTTCAAGCATCGAAATGATGGCACGCGTCAGTTTCTGTTCACTGTGATTGGAACATAGACAGATCAAACGCTCTATTTGTGTGCAAAATCTAAAAGGGTGAAAATCGTTCTTTTGTGCATTTTTTGAGCACTTGTTGCTGAGATACTGACTAATTTTTTTTTTTCATGCTTGCGGAAGCTCCTGTTTGAGAATACGGACAGACAGGCAGAGCCGAACTAGTATTATGTCTGCCAAACCAATATCGAAAATGTGAGTTTTCAGAGCCATTGCACTCCAACTCGCCGAAATCTCAGCGCGATGTCTCCAAACACAAATACTTTTACCGTCTTTGATCACAGATTCATTTAAGATGACTCGCGCGTCGATACGCTAGGTCGTTGTCGTGAAAGCCACCGAAATTGACAAAGCCTCACCCCCCTTTTTCCTGGACGTGTCCTCCGGATCTTGTTCATCGGGCCCTATATTTGAGCTACAGATCCATTGCGCGAATGAGTCATTGGCGTGATAAACGAGGAACATCATGTTGAAAACTTTATGGATATCGCAGAAAAAAAAAAAGAAGGCACGTCAAATAAGAATGCAAAAAGGAATTTCATCTAAAAACTCGATACGCTTGAATGGCGAACAGGCAGACATGCTGCCGGGTGTATTTTCCACGCAGAGCGGCAGAGGATCGATTTGCTCCTTCTTGGTGACCATCTGTTGTTCTTGCATGATTCGGGCCTTGATGACACGTATGACGGTGACAATGCTCCTGCCGCACCGCGCCGCCACGATGGACGGGTCCAATCCCTCGTCAAGGAGCTGATTGATCTCGTTCAACTTGGGTGCAGTCACAATTGGCCTTTTGAACTGCTGCATTGTGCTTTTTATTCTGTGCACAGTCGAAGTTGCGCGGCCACAAGCGACTGCCACCTTGTCTGTTGACATTCCGCTGAGTAGGAGTCGTTCGATCTCTTGTCTTTTTTGCTCATGCACGAATTGAATAGACTTGATTTTATGACTAGGCTTGATTTTATGCCCAGGCTTGATTTTAAGCCAAGGTTTGATTTTAAGCCCAGGCTTGATTTTATGCCTAGTTCCATGATGACTTTCCAAGCCAAATTTTCTTTTCACCATTGTGACAAAACAGGCTGCTACACCACAGTCCTTCGCAATATTTTTGGGCAATTCGCCAGCCAAGAGCTGCTCCATGATGTTTTCGACCGTGTGTGTATCGTATTTCTTTTTCTCGTCAAGGAGATGAATGTCGGTTTCAAATTTCAGAAATCTGACAGTCAAACGTGATGTTTTGCTGATGCGAGCTGCTGTCACCGCGGGCACGCCTCTCAAAAGGAGTTTTATGATCTGTTGCTTTTTGATATCACCGAGTCGTCCAGGGAATCGCGCGGGGATAGGGCGCTGCAATTGGTACTTTATGGCCGTTCTTTTATTGACACCGCATGCCGCCGCCACCTGGGCAAGTGGATTACCCTGGCTAACGAGTTCTCGCATTTGGTTGATCGTTGATGTGCTGCACTTTTTGGAGCGCTCGCGTGTTTTGGGAAATTTGTGCCTGCGTCGCTCGGCGTCAGCAATATAAAAACTCACACCACATTGGCGCGCCGTTTTTGCCACTGACATGCCACTCAACAAACACACCTTTATCTCGTCACTTTTTGCTTGGTCAAGAGACATGGATACGATAAAGAAAGTGGCTGGAAGAAAGGAAAAAAAAAAAAAAGAGGGGCTGGAGAAGAATGAGGAGATGGCGTTTTCGTTTCAAAAGAACGCCATCGCGCCACCCCAATTCAAGTCCGATCTCACGTGAAACATCCATGCTCATACGCGTCAATGTCTGATCTGGACTAGAGTTCCTTTACATCGAAGGCGATCTCTTTCAAGAAAACAGCAAATTTTAGTCTTTTCCATTTTGCGTCACCATTCCACTACAGGACCAACAAATAGTGCATCGCTCCCTGCGTGCGTGCACAACGGCTATCATAAAAATTCTTTTTTTTTTTTTTTGGCATTTTTGGCACGGCTCTACGGTAAAACCAATTGACAATTTTCTATGCATCATAAAGCGCGTCAAATGCCGAGTTGCACGCGTCCGTTACTAATCCAACCCGTGCGCCCGGGCTATCTCTTTCTTGTAGTGGACGGCAATTAGCGCGCCTCTGTTGCTCGTTCCAGAGATGCAATTCATTTGCAAAATTTTATCTCATTTAGCTCATTGCTCGCTAACGAGCATTGATATTTCTTTTTTTTTTCCTTGATATTATTCGTGGTTACTCTAATTCATTCTTTCTTGTGTTTAACATTTGACGCGACTCTGAGAACTTGATTTTTATTTTTGATTTAGGGGCTTGCTATGGTTAAATTTTCTTTTGCGCATGACGCGTCCTTAAACTTATAGAGCAGCTTTGGATAGAGTCTAGCCCAGTTTCTCAGATGTCTCTAATGTATAAAAATGGGGTTTAACGACTGTTTAGTGCTCCATTTTCCTCAAGCAATGTCAAATTATGCCATTTTCTTAAATGAGCGTTCTGACGTCATTTTTACGTCAGGTTACAAGCACGCAAGGCATGGGCAAAATGTTGCGCGAGAACGACTCTCTAGAATGGTGTGATTTGCATGGTCTAAACTCAGCAAGTTGATGAGGATTGAACAAAATAGCAAAAAGCTGCATTTTCGCGCCTCACGTCTAGTCACGGGCTGCATTTTTAAAATAAAAAGTGGGACAGGACGTAAAGTGCAATATGTATGGATAGAAACAAAAGAAAAAAAGGACGACGCGTCAAATAAGAATGCAAAAAGGGATTTCGTCTAAAAATTCGATATGCTTGAACGACGGCAAGAAACTTTTTAATCTTTACCAACGTGGGCTCGCATACACCTGGTGGTCTGCGCAGCATAGAAACGCGCCTTTCAAGCCTTTTTTTTTTTTTTTTTTTTTTTTTTTTTTTTTTCTCTACTGTTCTTTCTCGTGGAAAATGCGAAAAGACGGATCTCGCCGCCGTAAAAGTCGTCTGTTTGAGGTTTTTTGAGGCTTTTATGAATGCGCACTCAATCATTGTACACGTTCAATACGACGACACAGCAAGGTCAATGGCCAAGAGCGGCCATCAACGGCAAAATGTGCTGTGCCTTTTTTGACATCTTGCGCTGTGGGTATGAAAGGGCGGTTTAAGACCAAAAAAAAGTCCGCCCTGATTCTTTTTTCTTCCATTTCTTCTTCTGTCTTGTTGCCTTCTCCCCTTTTGTTCTTTCCCCATCCATTTCATGTCGTCACGTCTTTTGCAAGCGTCTTTTCGCAACGGCAAGCAGCTGATCTCTCACACGGCGGCGCCTCGCGCCTCGTTGCCTTTTGTCTGGAAGCGATCCGAGGCCACGCTGAACAAGGTAAACAAAGCAAACAAAGCAAACCTGGCCAAAATTTGGCCTGGTCTTTTGACGAAATGGCTCAATTTTAATTTCGCTTTATTTGTTTTTTCACAAAGGCGACGCTGCCAACGAGCGTGCAGGAATACTCCAAGGCGTCGACGGGCCTGTGCAAGGTGACGACGCTGCCCAATGGCGTGCGTGTGGCATCCGAAAACACACCTGGTCATTTTAGCGCCGTCGGCGTCTATGTCGATGCTGGCAGCCGCTACGAAACGCCAGGGTCGCGTGGTGTCAGCCACATTCTCGATCGCCTGGCATTCAAGGTACAAGCTTAAAAAGAAAAAAAAAAGGAAGACGACTCATCCCTCATCATTTTTCATGTTTTCATTTTTTTTTCGCAGAGCACATCGCATCGTTCCGCCGAGGAGATGGTGTCCGAGCTTGAATCGCTGGGAGGCAACATCATGTGCTCGTCGTCGCGCGAATCGATCATGTACCAATCTGCGATTTTCTCGCAGGATGTTGGTCGTGTGCTGTCTGTGCTTGCGGATACGATTTGCCACGCCAAGATCGACGCTGCGGAGGTGGACGAGCAGCGCATGACGGCGTTGTACGAAATTGAAGAGATTTGGTCCAAGCCGGAGATGATTTTGCCGGAAATTCTGCATACCGTTGCGTTCCGAGGCAACACGCTGGGCAATCCGCTGCTTTGTCCTCCCGAGAGCTTGCAAACCATGACGCCGGAGCTGATCCGTGAGTACATGAACACATGGTACCGTCCCGAGCGCATGGTCATTGCGGCGTGCGGCGCCGAACATGATCACGTTGTCGATCTCGCTCTCCAGCACTTTGGACACATGGCGGCTTCGCAAGATCCTCTCGATTCCGTGGCATCGCACGCGCAGGTCATGCAGCACCGTGCAGACAAATCGTGGCTCGCGAAATTGTTCAACAATGGCACGAGCACGGCGCCAAAGGACCTCGCCACGCAACCTGCGCGGTACACGGGCGGCGCCGAGTTCCTGGAGGCGCCTGGGTCGCCATTGACACACGTGTACGTCGGCCTCGAGGGCCTTTCCATTGACGATGACGACATTTATGCGTTGGCGACGTTGCAGATCCTGTTGGGCGGCGGCGGGTCGTTCTCTGCCGGTGGCCCTGGCAAGGGCATGTACTCGCGTCTCTTCACCAACGTTCTGAATCAATATTACTGGGTCGAGTCGTGCCAGTCGTTCAATCACTGTTACACGGATTCGGGGCTCTTTGGCATTGCTGGGTCGTGCCCGCCCGAATACGCGAGCGCCATGGTCGAGGTCATCTGCCGCGAGCTGGACCTCGTGTCGCGTGCAGACGCAGGCGCCCTCGGCGTCAATGACGTTGAATTGTCGCGCGCAAAGAACCAGCTAAAGAGCTCGTTGCTCATGAACCTGGAAAGCCGCATGGTCCAACTCGAGGATCTCGGCCGCCAAGTCCAGGTTCATGGTAAAAAGACCGGAATTGACACCATGCTCGCCAGCATTGATCGCGTCAATCTCGAGGAATTGCGTCGCGTCGCGTCGCGCGTCGTCCGTGGCGCCGTCAGCGTCTCAAGCGGCGGCTCAGGCAAACCTACCTTTGTCATCCAGGGCCCCTCTCTCCAGGGCATGCAGGACGTCCACAAGGTCGCCGAAAAATACGGCCTGGGCTGCTAAATTCTTATTTTTTTTTGTAAATTATCCCCTCTTTCGCCTTTTGTACGTATATCTTTTATTTTTTTTTATTTTTGCATCCCACCTCTCTCTTCCCTTTTTTCGATTTGCTCTTTCTGATAGATTTTTCACCCTTCTCATTTTGTATGATCATGCATTCTTTTTTTTCTTCTAAAATTAAAGCAATTTTAAAAAATAGAGCTGAATGAGCACGGGTCAACGCGTTTTTTATTTTTTGAGTGATTTTTTTTTCGCGGCTTGACGCGTCTCTGTACGTCAAAAATACACGGGGACGCGTAATGGTTCCCACCGGATGATCTTTAATTATTTTTTTATTTGGTCCTCAATTGAATGGATAAATAATGAAAAAAGCGGGGAGGGGGGATCTACAGCTTCTGTTCCAGGCTCTTGCTGGCCTTGAGGTTGACGAGCGACTGGACGACCGAGTCCAGGGGAATGGTGGCGCCCTTGTTCTTGGTGCCGATGTCATCGCGATTGCGGACATTGACCGAGTTGGACTCGAGCTCCTCTTGGCCAACGACGAAGATGAAGTTGTAATGGGCGATTTCGGCGGCACGGACCTTTTTGGGCAGGGTCCAGTCGGACAGGTCGGCGTCGGCATAGATGCCGAGTGCCACGAGGCGGTCGACGATCTGCTGGGCATAGTCAAAGTAGGGCCCGGCGACGGGGACGACGCACACCTGGCGCGGCGACAGCCAGAACGGGAATTTGCCGGCAAAGTGCTCGATGAGGATGCCCATCATGCGCTCGACAGAGCCCAGAATGGCGCGGTGGATGATGACGGGGCGCACCTTTTGCTCGTCAGCGACCGTGCTGTCCGAACGATAGTCCAACTCGAAGCGCACGGGCAGCTGGAAGTCCAATTGGATCGTAGCGCACTGGTGCTTGCGGCGCAGCGCGTCAGAAATGACAATATCGATCTTGGGGCCATAGAACGCACCATCACCCTCATTCAACTCCCAAGTAAAGCCCTTTTCCTCGGCAAAGCGCTCCAACGAAGCCTGAAGCTTCGCCTCGGCATTGTTCCACACCTCAATGTCGCCCATGAAGTTCTCGGGGCGAGTCGACAGCTTGAGATGGAAATCAAAGCCAAACACACCGTAAACGTGGCTCAAAAAGTCGAAGCAGTTGGTCATTTCTTGGTCGATCTATAGGATGAAAAGCAAGAAAAAACGAGGGAAAAAAAAGGGGAAGCGGTGTCAGGAATGCCCAAAAAAAAAAGAAAGTACAAAACTTCTGCCCTTTTTTTTTTTTTTTTTTTTTTTTTTCCGGTCCTGTCGACAAAAGATGTGAGCATCGTCTTGCTGGAAGCGACGGACGCGGGTGAGGCCGGAGAGGGCACCGGAGAACTCATTGCGATGCAGGACACCAAAGTCGGCATAGCGAACGGGCAATTCGCGATAGCTGCGCTCCTTGTGGGCAAACATGAGACAATGGGAGGGGCAATTCATGGGCTTGAGCGCGAACTTTTCCTTGTCGACATCCAGCTGGAACATGTTTTCTTGGTACTTGGCGGCGTGGCCAGACTGGTGCCACAACTTCATGTTGAACATGTTGGGCGTGATGACCTCGGTGAAGCCGCGCACGCGATACTGCTCCTTGATCATCTCCATCAGCGCATTGTACATGCGCGCACCGTGCGGCAGCATGAAAGCAGAGCCAGGCGACAACTCGTGGAAGAAGAAAAGCTCTTGCTCCTTGCCAATCTTGCGATGGTCACGCTTGGCAGCCTCCTCGATGAACTTTTTGTACTCGGTCAATTGCTTCTTGTCAGGGAACGAAATACCGTACAGGCGCTGCAGCGAGTCGTTCTTGGCATCGCCCAAAAAGTACGACGACGAGTTCTAAATGGACGCGAAAAAAAGTGAGAAAAAGGGACTTTTTTTTTTCTTTTTTTTTTTTCATACCTTGATGACGGCCATGGCCTTGACGCGGCCAGTGTGGGGAACGTGGGGACCGCGGCACAAATCGATCAAGGGACCGCAGCGGTAGACGGTGGTCGAGGTGCCGTCGGGGATCTTGTCATTGATGATGTGCACCTTGTACGGATTGTGCTTGAACATTTCCAAGAGATTCTCCTTGGTGAGCTCAAGACGCACAAACGGCTGCTTCTCCTTGGTGATCGACGTCACCAACTTTTCGAGATTGGCATAATCCGATTGCGAAACAGCACTGAAAAAAAAAACAAAAAAAAAGACGCGTCAATTCCTCTTTTCTTGTCTCTTTTGAAGCACAATGGCTGAGTTTTTTTTTTTCAACGTGTTCCTTACCGGTCCTTGAGGCCCATTTCGTAGTAAAAGCCCTCCTCAATGGGGGGACCAATGCACAAATGGCAGCCATAGTGGCGCTCGCAAGCCTCGCCCAACATATGGGCACTCGAGTGCCAAAACACGCGCTTGCCCTCGGGATGCTCAAAGTCGAGAAGCTCCAGCGAAGCATCGCCTTCAAAGGGACGCTCCAAATCCCACACCTCGCCATTGACCTTGGCAATCACCGTGCGCTCGGCCAACGACTTGGAAATCGCAAGAGCAATCGACATGGGGCTCGTCTCCCACGCAGTGCCCTCCTTGATGCTACCGTCGGGCATCGTAATCTTGATGGGAACGCGAGGCTGCTCTGAAAAACAAAAACACAAAAAAAAAAAGCAACACGTTTGAGCCTCCCATTCGGCCGAAATGATCGCATTGTCGCCAACTTACTCTTGACATTCTCGTCATATTCAGCCTTGAGGCGTTCAAACATATCGATACGGTGCTGGAGGTACTCGGGAGGCGGGTTCATCTACAAGAAAATGAGCAAAAAGTCAATTTCGTGGTCAAACAAGCGAAATAGTCGCGGTTTTTACCTCGAGAGGGTAGGCACCTTCGGCGACCTTGGCCTTCTTGGCCTTCTTGTCAACCTTGGGCTTCTTGTCCTCAACTTTGAGGTTCGCCATTTGCTCGGTAGGGGCAGCCATGGTGAGAAAAAAAAATAAACAGTGAAATGAAAGAAAAAAAAAAAGAGACACAAAAACGGTGGACTTTCTCTTTACCCCCCTTTTTAAGGTTCAATGTGTCAGAGAATCGGAATGTGCTTCCAAGCCACTCAATTGTCCGACTTGCCGGCTTGCCGCAGCCCTCCCTCGCCCTCCTCTTTCCCTGCGTCAACCGCCATCACCCTGATCCAAAATGAGTCAATGCCCTGGATAATTAGCTCAGCATTGCCTTTTCATTTCTCGATGAAGGTCAATCCCTCTCACTTTTCTTGCTTTTCACCACGGCTTGAAAACATGCCAATTTAATCCATGTCATTTTTTTTGTTTCAAACATCATGAATATTCATGAGATCGATCAGGCGCTGCTGCTCCGTGACTCTTGCAATGCATTTTTGAACGCGCATCAATTTGCCGTGATGCCGTTGTGAAACGTCAAATCGTATGAAAGAGTCACCAAATGGTTCTTTTTCAAGTTTTTACGATTTTCAAGGATTTTCTGACTGAGCGCACCGCCCCGATAAGAGCACAGCGAGGTGCTCTTGGTTGATCGCGTCCCTGAAAGAATTCTTTATGCGCATGAATGGTGCATATTTCTGGATAATAATGCGTCGTAAATTAAAAAAAGGGTGTTTTGAGAAAAAAAAATGAAGAAGAGCCCCCTTTCCCCGTCCCTCTAATGTACTTTGAAATACGCTTGTTTGTAACGGGCGACATCTGGCACACATTTCACCACGTTCGGATCACTGTAGTGCGAGCAATTCCGAATTTGCGCGTATTGGGATCATTTGTGCCTTGTCATCAACACATGAGCAAGTATGTAGCAAACTAGGTTTAGTAAAGAAAATTTAGGCTGTTGTTCGTCGCGCGTTGTGCTGCAAAAACAAAAGGGATCAATCAAGCGGTTGTCAAGAAAACGACGAATAGATCGTTTTTATGGACTTTTGGTCATTTATCCCAAACGCCGACACCTAAAAGGCCAAATGCATGCTCGACGGATGCTTCTGTGACCTGTCGTTCAAATGAGTCCACTCTTGCAGCATGGCGGCCACTAGATGGCTCGCAATGACGAGATTCAAAAATCACGGATTTGCCAAGGGGTTCAGTCGACCCGAGGAAAATCGCAAAATTTAACTCCTCTAATCGCCACGCCGTTCACACACATGGTGCATTCGCCTCCGAAACCGACTGAAATGCAATAAAAACGGGGCGTCCATTGAATGGTTTTCGCGAATTACGCGAAAAGCCGTGATTTTTCCTTGCAAGGCGAAGTCGACGAGGATTTGTCGCAGCGTCTCAAAAGTTATATCATCAGAAAGAACACGGCTCGGCGCGTACGTGGGCATTGGTGATCTATGTAAAAAGTGGATTTTTGGCATTTTTGACTCGGTTTCAAAACCTTATATGTTTATCGACGCGAGATAAACCGCGTCAAATGTCATGTTGCACGCGCCTGGCTCTATTCAAATCTATGCGCCAGGATGGTGCCTTGCTAGTGGACGCGTCAGCGCGGCTCTATGGACGCGTTTTTCCCGCGCAATTCGCCGTTGAAATTAAATCTAAAATGGCTCATTGCTCGTTACTCACAAGGTGACTTGCCATCGCTTTTGCCATTTTTCGTGGTTTCGCCATGCCCTTCTTCTTGTGGGGGAGTTTGACGCCATTCTGCGGACCTGAATTTTCAATTTTGGTTTGGGAGCTCGAACTGGCCAAAATGTTGATTTACGTGTTGCGCGCCTGAACAGTTTTTTCACAAGTGAAAGTTGCGTCCCGCTCGCCGTTTCTAGCATGGCATTTCACATTGGTACGCATTCGAGCGCCAAGCAACGCCTGGCTGGTGAACTGTAAGCAAAAATTTCCTTGAAATTAATTGCCTATAATACATTTCGAGAAGAACGAGTCTGATCGAGCCTGAATTTAAACCAGGCGATGCACGCGGCAAAATATCACCCTTCCCAAGTTTCCATGTGAAATTGACTAGTGGCACCTTGCGATGTGTTTGAAATAAAGACGAAACGCACTTTGGATGCATATCATCCCCGCCAAAACGCAGTCGAATTGTTTCGGAGAAACACGCAGATTGACCGCGTCAGCTCGCTCTTTCATTTGAGACCTGCCATGGTTGACGATGTGCTCGAGATGTCAGGCATGGTGCGGCAGATCTGTCATTTTTTTCAGTTTCACGGGTGTCACCCCAAGACGTATGCGCTCAAAAGTGAGTTTGCTCGCACACTCATGATCGCCCCTCGCTCTTTTGATCGTTTTGTACGTATGATCTTTTATGCATGCTGGACCATTGGAAATCGAGCAATAGCAAATAGACGTCATTTTCACGGAAATGGGCTAATTTTTTTCGAGTTGTGTCGATCTGCGGCCGGCCCACGTCACTCCCCCCACTCCCCCGCGTATGCTACAGAACAAGGAGAACAAAAGAGAACATGGATGACAATGACTTTTTTTTATATTTTTCAAAAATTCTATTCAGGCTTGCCAATGAGGCCCTTTCCCCAATTTTGGATGACGCGCGAGCATTGGGTACGGATATGCTCAGACCGCTTGCCCTTCCAAAGGCCAAGCGAGTCCAATTGACGTGCATGATGCACGCATTGCTCCCAGTAAAACTTTGCATACAGGCGATTCTCGATCACGTGCTATAAAAAAACGAAGACAAAATGCAGGTAAGCAACATGCTTTTTTTTTTTTTGAATGGAACGATTCATTAAGAAACTTACATCGAAATCAGACAGATTGGAGGCGTCGAGTGGGGGCAGATCAATGGCAAAATCATCGGGAAGAACCCAGAATTCGGATCCGGCGAGATACGTGGAGAAGAGACAGGCCGAGCGGCTGTCGAGGAAGCGTTCAGCGCACCAGGGCTGGACGGTCTTGCTCTGGATGACGATGGGCTCGTAGTGGAAATCGTAGCGCTCGACTCTGTAGAGGGTGGTGGCGGTTTTCCAGGCATCCATGTCGGTGGGGCCAGTGTTTGGCTTCCAATGCTTATCGACCATGTGAATGGCGTCCGTGTCGACCATTTCGAGGAGGCGCGTCTTGGACGGGGGCACGCGGAATTGCGTGCCGTCCTGCTCGGGGAACCCAAACGTCGGCACCACAAGCACGTCGCCATTGCGCAGCAGCGTCGTGAACATCTCCTTGTTCGTGGCCAGCGTGCGCTGCAGATCCGTCACAGGAAGCACATGCGACGGCAAATCCAACACAAAGTCGCTGCGTGCAAACATACGCGCCAAATTACGCTCTGCATTGCGTGGCAGCAAAACGGACACGCCAGTTTGCACTGTCGGCGACAAATGAATGTCCGCGCGCTGCACAAGATCAGCATTCGCCTCGTACAGCTCCTTGACACGCGACCGGCTCGTCACATCGTCCACAATGTGCACCGTCACCGACAATGGGCCTAAAAAAAAAAACAATAAAAATCGATAAAAATCGATGAATTCACGTCTTTTTGGCCTCTTGTCCGCCCAATTGGACCGCTCAATGGCCGATGGCTCGTTTTCATGTTGCTCCAAAGAGCGCTAAAGACGTGCATTGTTGGTTTTTTTTTCTTTTTACCTTTCCATCGCTCGGCAAGGCGCTCGAGTTCCTTCCAAGTGTCAATGGTGACGACGGTGGTGGCGGTGATGGAGTCTGGGTCTGGGGTATAAGCAGCCTTGATCCAATAGGGCTGCACAGCTTGCGACGACTTGTAATTTGCCTTTGCAAAGAGCTTGGACATGGTCAGGCCGTGGGTCATGGCGTCCACAACCGAGTAGGTCATGTCCTGGTCGTACGTGCGCTGCGGGATCCAGTCGGCGCCAAAGCGTTCGTCGACAATGGGCGCCGTCCACCACGCCCACAAATGCTGTAATGAGAGAAAGATCGAGAACGACACGTACAACAGGCCAATGAAGCGCACAATGGGCGATTTCACGAGCGATTGGTACCATGGCGCTTTGGATGGCCCGCCAAACGCCACGGACGATTGCTTGTCGTGCGGAAGCAATGGGCCCATGGGGCCCTTGCTCTCGCCCTGGAAGAATTGTTGCCAAGATGAAGACGACGACGACGACGACGATGCCGCCGCCGCTCCGTGCTCGTCAATGGGATACAGCGATATATTGTTCATGGACGCTTTGCGCTGATGCGAGTGGCTGCGAGGGTTCTTGGATATCGACGACGACCGAGAATGATGAGGTCGAGCAGCATCAGCCATCACTGTTGTTGGGTGAAAATAAGGGGCCAAAAAATAATAAATAAAGGGGGGAGAGGGGGAGAAAGCACCGAAAATGGACGAAAAGACAAGGAGGAGGCGCTAAAACGGGGTAAGGAGTACGTGCAGAAAAGCAAAGGAACGACGCAAAAGAAATAAAAAAAAACAGGCACGCACAGCACACAACACAGCAAACGCAAATCGACCAAACGCAAGGAAAGAGGTGAAAAGAAGAACAAAAGAGAGGAAAAAAAAAAAAAAAAAAAAGACCCCCGGGATCGACCCAACCAAAAAAAAACAGAGCCTTTGCTTTATTTGGAACTCCGATGATCTATTTTAGGAAGTCAGGGCAGCGGAGTGTCAATCTGCCGGCAGCAAATCACACTGCAAAAAAAAACTCGCTGAGGGTTGCCTTTAATGGGCCAAGGAAGAATTGATTGGGCGAATTTCCAGAAGATGCTATTGTGACAAAGATGTGCGACGCGTTTTCTCTTTTGTTTCTCCGTTTAAAAAGCAGTGGCACAGTAAAACGATCCTCATGGAAGAAGATATTCATGCGCTGCTGTTCTATTCAAGCTTCCAAGATAGCCATGATATTTGAGGATAATTTTTGGGGTGGACGAGAGATGTGGATTTGAGAAAGAAAAAAAAAAGGGCGGGGGAGGTGATCTAAAATGAGACTTGATAAAAAAAAGGGAGCGAGCGGGGATTTGAGTTTTCCCTGTTCTTCCCCATTCCTTCTTGTTTATCCCAACACGCTGCGATGCCGTTTTTTTCCATTGTAAAGGAGAAACTTGACGCAAAGGCACGTGCAGCACAACAGGAAGAACAGGGCGAGGAAGGTGAGGAAGGTGAGACTCCATAATCAGTCCACACCATGATTGCATGTTCATCGCATCGTGTCGTTAAAGTAGTGGTAAGGGGGGTAACTTCTCGGCAATAGTTATTAAACTCTCCGTTTACAAACAGCATCCGAAAGTCGGAAAGCTCGGCTGAATGTGTCCTTCTTCTTTGCTGAACGTCGTTAACAGCATAGGTGTCTTTCGTGCTAACAGTCGCGCCAAGAGCTAGATACATGATCGTGCCACACAGCACACCATCAGATGTCTGTACAGGACAGAAGATGTTCTTCTCGAAGTCTTTAACATATCGATCTTGCATGCGCGCAACCTCGCGGACCGTGGGAAACGTCACGCGGCGCACAGCCTCGATGTCTGCCATGATCGAATAGTGCTTCATGTCCTCCGAAACAGAGGCAATGACATTGCCGACGACGATCAGCGCATCCTCCTGGATGGCATCCACAACATCGTCACATTCAATCGACATCTCGCCATCAATGCCATTCTGTTCACTCAAAAATACGTCATCGACATCCTCCACAGCGGTGGCCACGTCCCACGTGCCCTGTTTACACAGGCGTTTTTCATTGCAGTGTTTCAGCTGATTCTTGGTAATCCCGTCTCCAACAAGGCCCTCTTTGCGGACAACGACACGCGCACGGCCTTTTTACAAGCATTCGATCAATTCAAAATCGAGCATCCGCAAATCCGCATGAACAAGCTGGTTGGTGTGAGCGGCAAACCCAATGGATTCGCAAACGTCACGGACTACACGGCGATACAATTGGCGACAATGATGAAGAACCATGTGGTCGAAAATTTTGAGATTTTCTTCATGCGTTACCTGGCCGCAAAGTTTACGATGGATCATCCCGTAAGTTCATGGACAGGCCGCATCTCCGCAGGATTGCTCACTTTCGTGTGGGGGTTTTCTTTTTTTTTCTTTTTTTTTTTTTCTTTTTCGCATCATTGCCGCTCTTATGCCATGTATGCATATGACAAGGTGTGCAAAGACGAGCTGTTTCCGCCAGAGCTGCCGGACTACAAGAAGATGAAGGCGGAGCAAAAAGAGCAGCTGAAGAACGACGCGGACGATCTGGCGCAACACGCTGAAGGCAAATTGGCGCGGGTGGGCGATTTTGTCGTAGAAGAGAAGGCTCAAATTGCCGAAGCCTCGCGCAAGCGGCAAGAAGCCAATGATCGAGCGCGCGAAATGTCCCTGGCCAACCGCAATGCGATCATTGCCGCTCTGACATTCAGCTCGCCCGTTCCCCAGGCGCCGCCTGCGCCAGAGATGGTCGCCGCCGAGTCATCTGCCGGCGCACAAGCTGCGAGAAGCTGCCATTGCCGCGCAAGAAGCTACCATTGCTGCGCAAGAAGCCACCATCATTCAAGGTGATGCCCTGCAAGCCGCCGCATTGCAATCCGCTCGTGATCGAGCGGCCGAATTGCACGCTGCCGCCGCCGAGGCACAAGTCGCCGCCATGGCTCAAGCACAAGAGACAGAATTTGCCGGCAACGTGGCCGCGACAATGCACATTGCCGCGCGCAACACCCACGCGACATACAATGCCTGCGCTCATGCGGCCAACAGCCATCATGCAAATGTGATCCCATCATTGGCCGCAGCTGCAAGTGCTGCGCATGCCGCCTTGGGACAAGCACCCGCCGCCATGGCCGCCATTGCGCAAGAGTCCTTTCGACAAGCAGATCAATCCTATCGTGACGCATTGAACTATTCAGCAATGCTTGTTGCCGCCGTTGAAAATGCACAGCGTAACGCGGAAGCCTCCCATTTGGTTGCTCAGCAAGCCGCGCAAGTGCACGCCACAGCAATCGCCTTGTCCACAGCCAAGAACGCCGCCGCCGAGGCTGCCGCTGCAGACGCCTCAGCCGCAGACGCTCAAGTCGCAAGCATCATGGCCGCCATGGCCGCTGCCAATGACGACAACAACAACAACGACAATGGCGACGACGACGAAGACCATCCAATGGAAACCGAGCCTTTGGACGACGACGACGTTTCCATGATGCATGCATCGGACGCCATGTCCACGAGCACCGTCGGCGCGGCAGCCATGGCACAACTCCACGTCTCCCACAATGCGTCCGTCACAACAGCAACATTGACAAGATACCCCCATTTCTTC
>KV441882.1:529493-547420 GCA_001650995.1 Gongronella sp. w5
ATTTTTTTTTTTTTTTTTTTTTACGGCTTGGGGGTTGGACATCACCGGTTCAGTGTCAAGCTGAGGGTTTCAGGCGCGACGCGCAGCTTCTCTCTTTTTCTTCCTCGACCTGTTGTCATGAAGCGACGTGTGATTGATCTAACCGATGGCGACGACGTTTCCGTGCCTGCACAGAGGCAAAGACGCATGACATCGGATCAAGTAAGGCCGAAAATCGCGTGTAAAACACAAAAAACTGATATATTTGCTTCTTTTTCTTGAAATCAAGGCCCACTATCTTCGTACTGAGCACCAGCGGTGCCTGACCCTCTATGAAGAGGCAGAAAGTGCCATGGAGAGGTAAAAGAACCCGACAAAAAAAAAGAGGGGTATTGGAGATATTACACGAAAAGAAAGTAAAATCCAACCTTTTTTTATTTTTTTACTTTCCAAAGGGATCAATACCGGACCCTTTTGGAGGAAATCGAGACGAAACTTGCGCTTCACGAGTCGTCGCAAATGGCCGCAGCAACGGCCACATCGCCGTCTTTTTCAATGGAATCGCCCATTGCAGCCTTTTCAGCTGCAACGATTGCATCACCTCGAGAATTGGACGCGTCCATGGGGTCGTCGGACTCGCGGGACGTGCGCAAGGCGCTACGGCAGGCATTCCAATTGCGGTCGTTCCGTATGAACCAGGCAACGGCGATTGAAGCCACATTGGAGGGCCACGACGTGTTTGTGCTCATGCCGACGGGCGGTGGCAAGTCACTGTGCTACCAGTTGCCAGCCATTGTGCAGGGTCGCCGCCGCCGCGGCGTATCGATTGTGGTGTCGCCGCTGCTCTCCCTCATGCACGACCAGGTCGCCTATCTCGTCCGCAAAAAGGGCATCCCTGCCGCGTTTTGGAACGGTGACATCTCTCAAAAGCAGCGCCAATGGATCGGCACCGACCTGCGCGGCAATCGGCCCACTATGCGCTTGCTGTACACCACGCCAGAAGGCATCACTCAGAACAATCAGCTCCTCGGCATCCTCGACTCCCTTTATCGCCGCAATCTCATTGCACGCTTCGTCGTCGACGAGGCCCATTGCGTCTCAAAATGGGGCCATGACTTTCGCCCGGACTATGCACAACTTGGTACACTCAGACAAAAATATCCAGGCGTCCCCTTTATGGCACTCACCGCCTCCGCCACACTACGCGTCGAAAAAGACGTCCTTCAATGCCTCAATATGCATGACCCCACCATCATCAGGCAGAGCTTCAACAGAACAAACATCATGTAAACACTTTAAGAATAAGAGAAAAGGGACAAATTTGCAAAAAAAAAAAAAGAAATTTTTGAAAAAAAGGAGGAAAAAAAGAAAAAAAATGGGCGCTGACAACCTTTTTTTTTTTCCAGGTACCAAATTGTCAACAAAGCGTCCTTTGGCACGGGCGACGCGTATCGAAAGGATATCATCCAATTCATTCGTGCACAGGGCGCAGCAAGTGGCATTGTGTATTGCGCGCTCACACGGCACTGCGACGAGCTGACGGACGCGCTGCAAGCGGCCAATATCCCATGCAGAGCTTACCACGGCAAGGTGCCGATGACGCAGCGTCTGCGCATCCAGCAGGAATGGCAGGCGGGGCGATTCAAGGTGATTGTGGCCACGATCGCCTTTGGCATGGGCATTGACAAGGCAGATTGCCGCTTTGTCATCCACGACGCGCTCCCTGCCACGCTGGAAGGCTATTACCAGGAGACCGGACGCGCAGGACGCGACGGCAATCCCGCCATTGCGCGGCTGTACTATGCGTACAAGGATGCACAGACACATCGCAACATGATTGCCGGCGACAACGTACCAGCAGTGCGCACACGCGAGCGCCAAAAACACCTGAATGACATGGTCCGATTTTGTCTGCACCTGAAATGCCGACGCGAATTTTTGTTGAATTATTTTGGCGAAGAGTTTGACGCGTCACAATGCCATCAACAATGCGACCGCTGCATCCGCTCACCCATCGTCAATTCGTACACTCACGACAGGCACCAAATCAGCCGCATCGTCGCGTTCTTGGACAACTATCCAACGGCAAAATTCACACTCAACAAACTCATCGATATTTTCCACGGATCAAAACGCAAGGAGATCATGGACAATGGCTACGACCAGGCTGTCGGCTACGGAGCACTTGCCAGCCTTTCCACGACTCACATTTCTCACCTCCTCATCCACCTCATCGTCAACGACATTCTAAAGGAGGAATCCATCGCCAATGGCAAGGGATTTTATGCCGCCTATGTCTCGGTAAAAAAAAAGGGGGGGGGGATACGTGTCAATGGGCTCATTTTTTTTTTTGTGATTTCGCATTGCAGCCTAGCGCTAAAGCGTTCCAATTGGATACGCTCACGTGGCCGATGCGTCTCGACGTCGTCAATGATAGCAATGCCGCCTCCAGCTTCCTCAATGGTCAGACAACATCAACGACCGTGGCAAACACGTCATCCAGCACGTCACCAAGTGCTTTATCCAGCACCCAAACCACACGACGGCCACGATCATCCGCCTCAGCTGTCTCGGCGTCTGCCGCTGAGAGAAGAGCCACGGCTGCCAGCGCCAATCCCAATAGAGATTGCTTTTTGGCTCTTTGCCGCAAACGAGATGAGGTAAAAAATGGCCATTTTGCACGCGCTTCGACGGTTCTTCTTACTCTTTTTTCACCCTCTGCCTCAGCTTGTCCTAGCATCAGGCCCTTGTGCCGCCGTTGGAGATGCCGCACTCGAAAAATTGGTAAACCTGCAAATCTCGCGCGAAAACAAGATGTTCACAGGCCCCGCCTTTTTTTTTTTTTTTTTTTTTTTTGTACAGGCCCAATCCTGTACAGGCCCAATCCAAGCCCACCGGGATGGCCAGCTTTTTTGCACTCGTGGCCATGGCGGATGATGAATACGAAACATACGGCAAGCATCTTTTACAGATTTGCAAGAATTATGGCCCTGAATCCACCCAGGCCCTTTGATCATGATAACACTCTGCCCCACCACAAAGGAAAAAAAAATCCACATTCGTGCCTTGTAAATAAAATGAAATGCGGAAATCCTCCTTTTGATGGCTATTTGCTCGTAACAAACGACCGTTGGGTCGAAATGTGTCTTTTAAGAGACGAGCGCCTTTTGATGCAAATTGCATCCCTAGAGTACGACAGGATGATGAGACACGCAGACGCTGGACTGGTCTTTAACGCGCCCTTTCTAAACTTTTAAAAAGAGATCAAGGGTCTTTTTATCTTTCTTGCACACCTCCACTTACTCCGGGCGTGCATATGCTGACATTAAAAAGGAGATTGGTAGGACGCGTAAGAAAATGCTGCATTGGAGCTTAATAAATAGATGCTCAAGAGTGCGATTGCATCGTTTAATCCATTGCAGCCCGGCTCGAAGAAGCAAAATCCTTAATTTTACCACGATTTACACGATTCTTTGTCGATAGCACGCCTTTAACCGTTTCAATTCTCAACAACATGTAAATAAATGTTTTATTTTGGCCCATGACGCGAACTTGGCTTGTCCGTGCCGTATCTCTTGCGCGTTTCTTGCCACTAGGAGATTATTTACGCTTTTTTTTAAGCGCAACTCCCAGATCCATTCGGCAATTTGATCTTGGCATTCCAATGCGCCCAATGCGAGTACATGATTATTCAGGACAAGGCCCTGGAGAATGAAAAAAGGGCAAAAGCGTAACTTTTTACTCGTTTATCACCACAATGAAGCACCTCACGTTTCTTTCTGCCCTCTGTGGTGCTTTTGCCACGATTAATGCTCAATCCTCCTCCAGTGGCAGTGGCATCTTCCACTTGGTGAGCCGCAATGGCCGTGGTGCCGTCATGCAATGCGAGTATCACGTCCCCATTCCCGGCCAGTTTTACAACGAGTACCTGATGCACGCTCCAAACACGTGTGGCGACAAGTTCAACATTACCTTTAACAGCGGCAATGGCCAATTTTCCGCTCAGATGGTCGATGGCTCGCTCAAAGGCAAATACCTCTGCTTCAGCGCCTCGCACAAATACGTCACTTATTGCGACCACGAGTACACCTTTGAATATGAACTTCTCCCGGATGGTTCCTATCGCGTTGGATGGAATGGCTATGTATTTTTTTTTTCTCGCGCCAAAAGAGTCGTTGCGGATGACTATGATGGCTCATAGCTTTTTTTTTTTTTTTTTTTTTTTTTTTTTTCATAGGCTTTGGACTGGAGCTCCGAGACCGCATTTTATTGTAAAAGCAGGGACACCAAGTACATGCACATTGGGAGCGACCCTATTTACAAAGGCGACCCGTTTTGGTTTAAATCGCCCTCGGATGCCTCGTGTTCCAGCCGCAACGTGCACGAAGTGGATGATGACTTTGGTTTCGACTTGAACAAGGACAAAAAGACGCAAAGCGCATCTGCTGGCGCTTCCGTGGAGGCCAAACAAGCCGAGGCTAGCGCGTCTGCCATGCCTGAAAAGAAACGCCATCGCCGTCACCAATAAAAAAACCATTGGCCATCCATGCGCCATCGCCATGTCTGATTATTCGCATCGTTGATGCCATCATCCTAATCTTACAGTATCGATCATCATGAAAAGCAAAAAGTGAATATATTTAAAACAGTCTTTTCACAGGCCAATGGCCTTTTTCTTATTTTCTTTTTATCTTTTTTTTTCTGGCAACGTCGTTCCTTCAGTTGCGAATTGACTGAACCCGGCGTATTCCCTGTTTGAAATGAACTCTCTCGATTTATCGTGCCAACGCACTCATAAAAGTATCCCTTGCTATTTCTAGATGGATGAGTGCACGTGGCAGATGATTTCATGGCAAGCTGCTTGACGCTCGAGCACCCGTTCTTACGAGTAAGGGCGGAAAAGCACTCTCTTTTTCAAAAATTACGGATGCCTTCCTCCTCAATGCCACTTTTTGGATCAATTCTTTAAACAAGGTGTTAGACAAAGAAATGGCGCACACACGCGGTCTAGCGTCTTTTTATAAAAGTGGCAGTCCCTTGCCATGCCCGTTAATTAATTAACTTAATTGAGGCGCGTTTAAGTCGCAACTCGTTGAAAAATAAAAAAAAAAAAATCGGAACGCCGCACATCCGGCTCGGCTCGGAACATGGGGCTCCTCCAAACTCGGAACGGCGCTGAACTTTGGCGGCTTTTGTTTCCCACGATAGCCAGCTGCGAGCGAATAAATTTGGGAAAATGCCTATTTTTCTCTCTTTTTTTTTTTTTGTTTTTGTTTCTCTCTTGATACCTGTCCTCCACACAATGTCCCACTTGCTCGACGTCAAAGAAAATGCTGCCAAGCTCAACTCAAATGCGGACGAAGCCGTACTTGAACTCATGTTCAACCCAGGTAGGTCGCATTTTTTTTTTTAAAAAAAAAAGATTGAAACATCTCACTGATGACCACTTGATTGTCCTTTTTTTATAGAGTCCCAAGGCATCCCATTCGACACCGTGGCTCAATCCGTTCAAAACAATCCTTGTAAGTGACCGGAATTGTGTAGCAGGCGTCGAAACGACTCAGCTGATCAAATTCGCCCCATAGTAAAAGAAATCAGCCCCGAGGCCTTGGAAAAGTTGCAGGGTCTGGAGAGGGACGCCGTCGCCTTGGCGGAAAAGGATGACTTGGAAGGTGCTCTGAAGCTTCTAAACCAATGCATTGACACAGAAAGCGACTATGCGTCAGCGTACAATAATCGGTAAGGAAAAAGGTGCGCTTTTTGTAAGAGTTTGGTCTCTCATTTTTTTTTTCGGCAATCACAGTGCTCAGATTTTCCGGCTACAAAAGGAAACCGACAAGGCGCTGGCGGATCTGGACAAGGTGGTGCAGCTCGGCGTGGGCCAGCCCAAAGTTTTGCGACAAGCTTATACCCAGCGTGCCATCATCAAGCGCCAACAAGGTGACGAAAAGGGCGCGCGCGAGGATTTCGAATTGGGTAAGAAAAAAGGGCAAAAAAATCGTGTCAAAATTCATGCAACGGCTCCTCAAACCTTATTTTCATTGTCCAGGGGCCAAATTCGGCAACCCGCTCGCTCGCAACTTCACTGTAAACGAGAACCCATACGCCAAGCTGTGCAACGCCATGATGGCCGAGGTCATGGCTCGCGAGACCATGGGCGGGCTTCCTTCGTCTTCATCAGATTCCTGCTCGAAATAAAAGCGACGCTTTACACAATTCTTTTGTGCGCCAAACCAACGAAAAACAACGTCAGTGAGCTCCGGACTGGGGCTAGACGGAGTTGTGTGGCGTGATGGGAAGGAGCAAATTTTGAGTGTGCAGGTGAAACGGCTCAAAATGCGAATTTTGTGTCTTTTGCCAATGAAAAATGTGTTGTGGCAAGATCAGTGACTCAATTGTGGATACGGGCTCATTCGCAAGAGCAATGCAGATGTTAATGTCGTAAAAATACTGCATCATCATCAAAAGGCAAGAGAATGAGCCAGTGTCGTTTCATTTGTTGCAATTGTGCGAGATACAGGTTGCAGATGCATAAACAGTATTTTAGATCATCTTATGAAGTGAGACTCTCATGCAGCCTCGTCTCACACGGTCATTTCATGTCCGATGCACCTGGATGATTCTTGTTCTCGTCAGATGCATGTCTTGATCATGCTTTTTTCAATTGCATTCACGGATTATTTTTAACCATATCATCTCCTCGAGCCTTTGAAATTTGCACCATGCATTCAATTGCCAACAGAGACTACGTGTCCATATTTGAGACGAATCGGATGACTGGGACGCAAGTTATGTCGAATCGATGCATTTTGGCACACTTTTGTCCTTTTTAATGGTGGACGACTTGACAGATGGCAAAGCATACTGCAGACGGTTTAAGCTTCAGATTCTGCAGTCGCAGGCTGTGTGTAAAAAAAAAGACGATCGATCTAGTGCTTGAGGAAAAATTCGACTTTAAAGCTTAGTTACTGTATTTTGGTCATTTGCCAATGAAGTAATACTTTGCAGGAACATTTGCTTTGAATACGCAAACCCGGGCTTTCTCGTTCGAATGAGCCCACTCTTGCGGCCCTGCAATCACTGGATCGCGTACAAGTTTGTTTGGGAACTCGCCAGGCCCAAATCTTCATTTGCGCGTCGCGCGCCCCCAGTCGTGTTTCAAGGCTGCAAGTTTAATTTTGATGGGAATTTCTCGATCGCCACGACACGCTGGGGCGCGTTACAAGGCCGACCATTGCCTGGCTTGGGAATAAAAGCCGATTTGCCCCCAAAACAGCGGAAACACGTATTAATTAAGAGATACATTCCTTAACGGCCCCATATTTGACGCGGTTGATAGGTGGGGGAAAACGGCTCCATTTTAAAATTATTATTTTGGAGATCGTTAGAAAACTCGTATAACATTGCACGTGTTTTCCGTTTAATCGCATCATTTATTAGTCAAGTCGCCGAAATTTTAACTGATTCATCTTGAAATTCAATCACTTTTAGCTCGTTGTCCTGCTCATTTGGGGAACGCAGCAATGGCAGATCATCAGTGAAATCGACGCGTTTAATGCCATTCCAAAATTGAATTTTGTTTTACGCGTCGTACATGTTTCGCGCAAGCGCGTTTTTTCTACAAAAACCGACACTCGCGGAGCGCACGTTCGATATGCGCAGGACTGGATGATTTCGAGTCATTAGGTGGCGTCTTCGTTGCGCGCTGCTAGTTTTCTTTTCAAAATGGGGCGTTTTTCGTGTCTCAATGGCAATTTTCTCTCAAACTCGCTCAACATCACCGAGCTTCCTCATGGTAAGATGTGATGTAGCTAATGCGTTTGGTCATCCCTCCAAATTCCGTGGCGGTGTCGACAATTTCTTTCCTTTTTCTCGTGGTTCTTTTATCAAAGTATACTCTTTTCCTTGTCTACGCGACTCAGAGACACGTGTGCCGACTCGATTGAAAATTTGGCGACAATAACAAGCGCGAGGAATATCAGATTGCTTTTTTTTTTTTTTTTTTTTTTCGAGTAAAATCAAAGAAATTGATGTTTTGCAGCCAATTTTAGATCCATTGCCACGGTCCAGGAGAAAACGACCTTGATGTCCATTGGGTTTTTGTGTATGGCATTTCATTGGTTTCATGCACCCAGAAAACACGATCGGCCGACTGCGGGCTGAGGCGCAGGGACAATTTTTTTCCGCTCTCGGCAGAGCGCGTGCCTTGCCGAGCGGGAAGCATCGCCAAACTAGCCCCCTTTTTTTTTCCAATGCAAGGGAACGATGGTGTCTTTTTCTTACTATTTTCTTGGTGAGCTAGACTATGGTATGGTGACTCTTTTTTTTTTATTATCTACATCAGTCATTACTTTAAAATCCTGTCTTTTTTTTAACAGTTATCAATGGGTGTCCGTTGTCTCGGGATAGAGTGGGGCCGGCTGCCGTGTTGAAAAAAAAAAAAGATGGGCTGCGCACATGTCCACGCCAGAAAAAAAAGATCGTGATACAAAACGAGCGTGATCAATGTGGGGGAAACTCTAAATTTATTGATTTCTGATTTAAAACAATGTAGTGAACACTGGGTCTAGAGAGGCACATGCAATGACAAGAGAGAGAGAGAGAGAGAGAGAGAAATAGAGAGAGAGAAAGAATAAAGGAAAAAACGGAAAAGAGGTTCATCATGACGAAGCAGGCCTGTCATTGGTGCCCATGAGGCTGAACAAGTAGCTGGATGAAGGCGAGACGGGCATGGTGTGAGCACGGCGCAAATGGTCCTTGCCTGATGTTGTGGTTGCGGGAGATGTGGGGGTCATTGACGAAGGTGAGATGATGGAAGGCGATTGGATCAAGGGGGATTGATCGATGGCAGGATTAAACAGGGCGTAGGCGACGTTGGACAAGGATTGCGAGTCAAACGAGGACGAGGAAGTGGGCATTGTCGTGGAATTGTTGTTCACCATGGTGGAGGTGGGGGTATTGGCGCCTTGAGCAAAGTATTGATTCCACTCCTCGGGGTCGGTGGACGTGGGCACACCCCAAAACGCGGTGCCGTACAGATCAATTTTGGGTTTGGACGTTGCGGGGTGGTGTTGTTGCTGAGAAGGCGATGCATTGGTCATGGTCGGTGCCGTGTACGCGCTTTGCGCGTGAGAGACGATGGTGCCTGGCGCAGCAAATGGATCGACGTTGGTCGCCACGGGTATAGATTGCTCGGAAGCCGAGGAAGAAGCAATGGCGAGCGATTGGGGCGGCGACGAAGATGAAGACGACGATGACGATGGATGATGGAGCATAGTTGGCTTGTCGTGGATGGTTTCCATCTTGACTTGTTCGTCGTAAGTGGGTTCGGGGGAATTGGGCACGGCAATGGCCGGCGGAGGGCTAGCAACGCGACTTTGGCGGCGCGGAACATATTCATCCGACACAAGATTGATATCCTTGAGCCCCGCCAACTCCCCAAGAATATTGCAGCAACGACCGGCATGCAACCACGTCTTTTCCATGTCTTCGAGCGCACGCATGATCGTGTTCACATTGACTTTGGCGTCAAATGCCGTGTTGAACTCGCTAGATGCCGCCATTTTGATAAAGATGATGCCCGCCGTGAACGCAAAGTATACCGTGTAGCTTGTGACATGCCGCAGGTGCTTTTCGCCGCGCATGATGCTGATGATGTGCAAATTGGCGCGTGCACTGTTGATGCACAGGTCGTACGATGGAAAAGATGTCTCCACGTCCTGCATTGGGCCTGGAATGAACGACCGATGCAACAAGATCATGGTGGTGTGGTAAATCATGTGCAATTGGCTGATGTAGCTTGGTGGATCCGGCAATACTTGGCCATTTTCCGTGTCTGGGATCTCGTACTGCAGCGATGGCGGTAATCGTTCGTGCCAGCCGATCATCTGCTGATGCAGAGTGGACAGAACATGTTCAATTTGTTGCCGCGAGACGTGGTGTCGCGACTTTGCATAGTAAATGTTCTTGAGAACGTGTCCGAGAATGTCGCAAATCTTGATATTCTTGATGAAGAGTTGGAGCAGCCGCGCAGGTGGCCTCGTGTCCCCTGGATTCTGCGGCAATGGCTCGTCGTCGTCGACTGCAGGGAACGGCACGTCGCAATCGCGCTCATCAAATGTCAGTGCACGGCCGTACACGGCAGACGTCAGCCGATCCACCATAAAACACACCCAAAACACGCGTTTGCGCCGTTCCTTTTCCTCGAGACTGAGATGCCAGTGCTCCGCATTGCGGTTCAAGCCCAAGTCCAGCGCCATTCGAAAGGCCTGTGAGGAAAAAAAAAAAAAAAAGAGGATGAGACCTGGGTTTCTCCATTTTGTCGCCGTTTTTCCACCTTTTCTCGCTTTTTTTTTTCTATCACACGAATTCCTTTTTACCATGCCAGAATAAAGCCATGCACGCGCGGTTTTTGCGGCACCCTGCTGGTGGCTGGACAAGAGAATCAGTGCCTGGACGGTGGAAATGCGTGGAACGTCATAATCATCGTCAAGCAGTCGCTTTGCACGCTCGTAAAAGAGGTCGCCTGCGGTGTCTGGATTGTCAGGGTCGGATCGGACGCGTATATCGTCCGAGAGGCGTGAAGCAACGGCATAGATGGCGTTGAGCAAGAGGGGTGAGAGTGTTTTGTCTTCTGGGCAGACCAATTGTTTCTTGTAAAAGAGGGGGAGCACGTAATAAAAGCGTTCAAAGTAAAGAGTGAGCAGATGCTCGGACAGATCGGTGGGTGGCAGGGTATAAGGGTCGACGACCTGATCCTTGTTTGTATTTTTCGTGGCGGATGATGTGGTATGATCGTAGCCTGCAAAGTGAAAAACGCCATCGTGGAAAGTGCGGCTGCCTTGCAAAAGATAAAACCCGGAGGACCGGCCCAAATAACGCACATGGCCACACGCATCCACGGACAATTGGCCGTGCGTCTCGCTTCCCACTGAATGCGTCGGGCTGCCTGGCGTGTCCATCATATCGGTCGTGGTTGTCGGGCTCGTGCACAAGCTGTCGTCTTCGGGTTGTGGCGCCCGACCAATGGATGTGGTGGCACCACTCCCTGCACGCTTCTTGGGTGGCCGTGCCTCGATCAAATCACCCGTGGCTGTCTCCAATGGCGATTGCAGCTCCTGCAGCAGTTCCTTGCATCGCGGATCAGGCAGCTCACGCAGCAATGTCTCCATTTTCTGCAACCGCTTCTCAATGGCTTCAATGTACCCCTTGGGTGGCCCGCGCTAACAATAAAAATTCGTTGATTTGTCAGTTTTTATTTTATTTATCTTTTGCTTTTGCTTTTGCTTTTTGGCTCTTTTGTCTTTTTTGCACTCTTTCTCACCTTTTTCGTGGCGTCATTGTACGAACACTCCAAGTCCACGGCCGCGCAATTTTGGCACACGGGCATAAAGCCGTCGCACTTGATCTTTTTTCGACGACAAAGGTCACTAAAGATATAAAAAAAAAAGTGCAAAAAGCGTATTAGTTGGCACCCTGTTTGCAAAACGCTCAAAAAAAAACACAGGGCATTACCAGGCACGGCTCACTCTTTGCCGCTTGGCGTGAAAGTCGTCGCTGGCAGCGGTCATGGTGGGAAACAGAGGGAAAAAAAGGACGCTTTGCCAGGGGCAAGATAAAAAAGTGCGTGAGAGGGGTGGAGAGGGAAAGAGGAGCAAAAAACGAATCTGAGAGCGGGGCCTCGGTTCCTTTTGTGGCAATCGGCCAATGAAAAGCAACTGGTGCTCATGATGACAAAGCCGCGCACAAAGATGCGCATGCAAAGCAGCATATCCTCTTTTTTTGCTTCGCCTCTTGTATTCCTCTTTTGTGCCACAAACACAACAATCCAGGCTACTTGTTCCCTTGGCGCGCTTACAAAAAAAAAAAAAAAATGAGAGAGAGACCGCTGTCCGCGGATGACCGACAATGCCCGTTCCAAAACGCGATTTTGAGCCAAAAGGCTGCGTTTTCAAGATGCGAACCCCTCTTTTCTACCCAGATTCGCTTTGTTTTGCGTTTTTGAGTTCAAAACGATCAATGGTCCCTTGTTTTTCACAAAAAGTAGCCGATGGGCCGATGGCGACAAGTTTGGGCATCTTTGATGTGTATCAGTGCCAAAGGCCAGCAAAAAAAGGGCTACTTTCTGGCTTTCAAATCACAAGAAATATGTTTTGCCCTGGAAAAGGCTCTTTTTACCTGCGCCATTCTGAGTTTGAAAAAGGGTGGCTGGCTTGGGCAAAGAAGGCCGGGCACCGGACACTGGTGTCTGCGAGGACCTGTGACTAGAAAAAAAGCTTGTGTTTGATCCCTTTTTCATTTTTTTTTCTTCTTCTTTCTCTTTTTCACTCTTTTTTAACAGCATGTCTCGCTTTTTCCGTTCCACCTCGGACACCGAGTCCGAATCCGAATCGTCTGACAACGACTCTTTCTATGATGAGGACGTCACCTCGTCGGAAGAGGAGGCCTCCGACAATGATGACGACCAACAGCAGGAGCAACAGCAATCCAAGAAGAGCCGCTTCTTGCGCGGCGACGACTCGGGCTCGGAGAGCGACGATGACGAGGAATTTGGCCAGCGACGCAAAATCAAGTCGCAAAAGGATAAGCGTCTCGACGATATGCACAATGCCACCAACGCCATCCAGAATGGCCGCAACAACAACGACTGGACCTTGATCTTGAGCGGTAACGACAAAAAAGCCAAATGGAACCCCTTTCTTGGGAGCAAAAAGAAAAAAAAAACACGTACTCATGTTGCCTGTTTTTTTTTTCTCTCGTTTGTCTTTTTTTGTCCCCCAATTTTTTTTCTAATCACAGAATTTGACAAGCTGTCGACCAGCGTGAACAAGGCGACGACGGGCTTTGACAAGATGCCGTTCCCCAAGTTTTACATCAAGTTGCTCGTGGAATTGGACGACCACATCCAGGACACGACGCAAAAGGAAAAGGCCGCCAAAAAGAAGATCAATGCCGCCAATGGCAAGGCCCTCAACAACATGAAGATCAAAATCAAGAAGCTGTCCAAGCAGTACGACACCATGATCAAGGAGTACAAAAAGGACCCCGAGGCTTTCATGCAAGAGGACACGGAGGCAGCCGTGGCCACCCCCAGAGCCGTCGAATCGCCTTCCACGTCCGCACCCGCCACTCCTGCCGCCGACAATGACGATGGCTTTGCCACTGTTGGCCGTGGTGGCAAGGCCGCCACCCCCGCTGCCCAAGAGGCTGCCGAGAACAAGCCTGTCTTGGTCCGTCTGCGCGAAATCATGGAAAGCCGTGGCAAAAAGGTAAAAAAAAAAAAAAAAAAAAAATTCAATGGGACAAGAGAACAAGAAAAAGGTGATTCGAAGAATCTCACTGTTTTATTTTATTTTTTTTAAAAAAAGAACACGGATCGTGAGGCGCAAACGACGTCTTTGGAGCAATTGCTTAAGCGATCTGCCAATTCGTTCCAAAAGATCCTTGTGCTTCTTGCGCTGATTGCGTCGCGCTTTGATTTGACGATTGGCTCGACGACGGCGATGGAGACCAAGAATTGGAAGGCTGTTGAGGCCGAGGTGAACACGATTCTTGAGATTATGGAAGGCGACGCGTCGTATGTTGTGTGCGAAGACGCGGATGAGCTTGACAATGACGACAAGGACGTGATTCCTGCCAAGGGCGAGGTTGTCAAGATCCGTGGCTCGATTATTGGGTTCATTGAGCGTCTCGACGAAGAATTCACCAAGTCGCTTCAAGCGATTGACCCTCACACGCCCGACTACATTGATCGTCTCCGCGATGAGCCTTCGCTTTATGCTCTGCTTGTCCGTTCGCAATCGTACTTTGAGAAGCACGAGCAATTGGCCGCCAGCTTGCCCCGTGTCATTGTGCGTCGTCTCGACCATCTGTACTACAAGCCCGAGCAGGTGATCCGTTCCATTGAGGCTGCCGCGCGTGCCATGCTGCCCGCCAAGGTCGACACCAAGCTCATTGTTGCCGACAGCCCCGCGCAATTGATCCACGAGCTGTGCACGTTCTTGTACAACCAGACCGTGTCGATGCTCCGCACGCGCGCCATGCTGTGCCACATCTTCCACTTTGCCCTGCACAACCAGTTCCACAAGGCACGCGACATGCTGCTCATGTCCCATTTGCAGGAATCCATCCACCAAGCCGATGTTGCCACCCAGATCTTGTACAATCGCGCCGTTGTCCAGATCGGTCTGTCTGCCTTCCGCCAGGGATTGATCAAGGAGGCGCACGCCTGTCTCCAGGAGATCCAGGGCACGGGCCGTGCCAAGGAATTGCTCGCCCAGGGCATCCAACAGAACCGCTACGGCCAACAACAGGTCTCGCCCGAGCTTGAGCAGCTTGAGCGCCAGCGCCAATTGCCCTTCCACATGCACATCAACCTCGAACTCCTCGAGTGCGTCTTCCTCACCTGCTCCATGCTCCTCGAGATCCCCGGCCAGGCACAGACGGGCCCCAACAGCAAAAAATTCATCAGCAAGCCCTTCCGTCGCCTCCTCGACTTTAACGAGCGCCAGGCATTCACAGGCCCTCCCGAGAACACGCGCGATCACATCATGAGCGCCGCAAAGGCATTGGCCTCGGGCGAGTGGGAACGCGCACGCGATTTCATCCTGGCTATCAAGGTCTGGGACCTGCTACCCGATACCGACGCCATCAAGGCCATGCTTGTCCGCAAGATCCAAGAGGAAGGCCTTCGCACCTACCTCTTCACCTATGCCTCCTACTACTCCACCCTCGGCCTCACCCAGCTTTCCACCATGTTCGACTTGCCCACACAGGCCATCGCCTCCATCGTTGCAAAGCTCATCTGGAACGAGGAGCTCGCCGCCTCCCTCGACCAGGTCTCACAATGCGTCGTTCTCCACCAGGTCGAATTGTCGCGCCTTCAGGAACTTGCTCTCCAATTCTCGGAAAAGGCCGCAAACCTCGTCGATCAAAACGAACGCCTTGCCACGCCCCCTACCAACCGCAATGACAATGCTCAAAAGGTCTCCTCCAACTAAAAAATGGACCTCTTGCATTCCCCCCTCCCCCCTCCCCCTCTTTCTTTCTTTTTTTTTATTTATCGCCACACATCCATATCTCAACAACCTTTCATGATGATCTTGTTTTCCCATTGTAGTTGTTCTTTTTTTTTCATGATGCTTTTCTTGGTCCTTTTCATCCCCCTCTTTTAAAAAAAAATTAAAAAGTTTTCTACTTGTACACAGCTACTTTTTTTTTTCTTGATTTTTTGACAATGAGAGGAAAGAAATCGCGTCCCATCAAGCTCCAATTCGCGTTTTCATTATTGCAATAGGCTCAATCGATGCAGCGTCGCCTGGTTATGACCGTGTTGGAGGGGTGCCATGTTGGGGTCAAGCAATGGGTTGACAAAAGAGAAAAGCGGACCTTAATTTCCCAATTTTGACGCTTCTTTCTTTCTTGCTTTTTTATTCGTCTTTTCCACGCTTGCCTTCCCCCCTTTTTTTGCTCTCTGATGGACAACACAGAGCTCTTCCATCTGTTGACCGACGACTGGGACGATGACGAAGGTCAGCTTGTGCGGACGTCGCCTTGGACACGCGACTATTTGACGCACTTGACGTCGCTCACGCTGGATGAACTTGAGCGCGAGCCCACGACGCTGCACGACAATCAGAAAAAGATCAAGCAAGAAGCCCAGCAACTCGCGTTTACCGAGTATCCGACGTTTTTGCACGCGCAGGCATGCCGACGCGAGATGGATGCCATGCTCACCGAGGTCGACGGGCACCTTTCGGGCGTGCTCGACACACTTCCGCAATTGGAGCAAGCGTGGGACCAATTCCAGCAGCAGAGCGAGACGCTCGTCAAAGAACGCGCCAAGGTGACCAGCGTCCTGGATTACCAAAACGTGTTGGTCGACGTGTTGGAGCTTCCGCAGCTGATGGACACGTGCGTTTGGAATGGTTATTACACAGAGGCTATGGATCTGGCCGCACATGTGCGTCGATTGCGCTTGCGCTACCCATTGGCCGTCATGGATTCAATCCAGCACCAGATCCAGGCATCCAGCGATGTCATGCTGGGTCAATTCATCGCTCATTTGCGCAGCCCCATCAAACTCGCCGCCGCCATGAACGTCATTGGTTATTTGCGCCGCATGGACGCCTTTTCCAACGACGACCTGCGCATCGTCTTTTTACGCTGCCGCCACGACTTTGTCGACACGCGCGTCGACAAATTGAAAAAAGACAGACACGACAGAGCCATTCCCGCCTTTGACTACCTCAAGCGCTACATCGATATTCTGCGCGAGCACATTTTCGAGGTCGCCACGCAATACATGTCCATTTTTTCAACAAAAGACAATGATACGTTGCTCACAGACTATCTGACCCACTTGATTGCTGATATGCAACGCGTCTTGACCGAGGAATTGGCCGCCATGGATGACACGTCAGAGTTGGCGTCTTTGCTCACGCAATTGCAATACTGCGGCTTGTCCCTGGGTCGTGTCGGCTTGGATTTCCGCCTCTTGTTCGTCCGTGCATTCGAACAGGCCGTCCAGCCCCTGGTGTTGCGCCTCATGGATCGCGCATTGGCCGCATTGCAAGACACACTGCACCCAATCATCAAACACACAACCCAGCCTAGCAATTGGCTCACTTTTACGGCGTCCATGGCGTCGTCCATCCAACACGATGCACCCGCTTCACCATCGCCCTCGTCACCCGCCGCAGCACGCCTGTATCAACCGCCCTTGCTACTCATCGATTACCCGTGCCTTGCCACCTTCACCAATGGCATTCTCACCGCACTCAACGCACTGCGCCTCGTCCCAGCCTTGCATCTCGCCAAGGCCACCCAGGACCATCTGCATGCGTGCCTGATAAAGGCGGCCAACACACTCAAAACTTACGCCGACGCCGCGCGTACGCAATTCCCCGACGAAGAGGACCTCGTCGCCTCGTTCATTACCACGTACGCACGCTCGTGCGCTCCCTACCTTCATCGCTGTCTCGTCGAGGGCATCTACAAGATGCCCATCGCACACCCATCGCCATTAAAGACGGAAATCGATGCTCTGCTCAATGACTATCTCGCGCTTGCCGCCGCCATCCACGAGCAAGCCACTGCAGCCGCTGCCATCACGTCCGAGGCGGCCACACCAGTAGACGAGCCCACCACCACCGCCACCACCACCACCAATGGTATCGATGGCACCAAGGAGGAGAAAAACGAGGAGAACGCCCATGCGACACCGGTCAATGGCACGGTCGACGAGCCCGTGGGTGCGAATAATGATCAAGGCGACGAAGCCGCGCAATCACATGAACAAAAAACGACCGTGGCCATGCCAACACCGCCAGAATTACAACAAGCCAAACCGGAACACGCCACCACCACGCATTCTCAGCAAGAGACACGCGACGATACCAATTCTGACTCCCCACCCCCCACAGAGGAATTAGCCAACAAGCCCATAGATGCGCCGGACGTCGCCAGCCTTTCTATAGAATAGATTTTTTTATCTTTTTTTTTTCAAATACAAAGATTGCGGGCTTGAACCACAAAATTACAGAAAGGAGTCAAATCTTAACGAGCGGAGAATCAATGCGCTTCATGCGTCGACTTGCTGACGCGTCATTGATGTTCAGAAACGAAAAAAAAGTGCCACGGAGACAAAAAAAAAATCAAATTTGCTGAAATTGCCATTTTGTGCGTAAAAAGATGAAGCCAGCATAGGTATAATATCATAGATGAATTGCACGTCGTTGGCAAGCAATGCATTCAAGCATCATTTCGCCTTTGCTTCACCATGCCGATGGACGCTCTTTACATGCCTGCAAAAGCCCTGTCAGCAAAAAGTCATGACGAGCTCCCAAATCAAAAATCAGGTCGCCATAATCGCGCCAAATCTTCACGCAAAAGATATCGCATCGGAAAAACCACGGAAAGCATAAAAAAAAAAAAAAAAAAAAAGGGGG
>KV441882.1:547475-569461 GCA_001650995.1 Gongronella sp. w5
AAAAAAAAAAAAAAAAAAAAAAGGGCGTCGGCTGATTGACGAGCGAGCAATGCGTAATTTTCGATTTTTCTTTTCCGGGTGAATGCTGTCGACAAGACGCGCGATAGTGCCGCGCAAACACATCCACAAGCTTGCGACGCGTCAAATGCGTGAATTTAATGCGGGCAATGAGAGGTTATTGCAGCTGTGGGGCAAGCCATCGTTCATCCAGAGCTACAGCCAAACGTTGCATCTCGTCTGTTCGGGCAAAACTCATTTATATCTTGTGATCACCGGCTTCCATAGACGCAGTAAATCATGCCCTTTCAGAAGAGCCAAGTTTCAATGTATTGCAGCTGTTTCTCGCGCCAAGTTAATTTTGGACTGAAAAAAAATAGCAGCAAATTGCATTTTTCGCCAAAACCAAATGTTTGATCCCATGTTTTTTGAAGTTTCCGTCTCGATATCATACAGTAAAACAGACTTCCTATCACGGGTGTGAATAGCGAGGCAATCCAGCAACAAAAATTTCACCACACGGAAATTGTCGACTCTACCCCTTGGAAAATCCGCGAAAAATCGCTATTTTCCAAATTGACAAGGTACGCCAACAATCAAGTGGACGCTGCCTCTTGAAACTTGGTCATTTAGGCATTTTGGCCTCTCTCTTTTCAGAACAATCATAAAAACCGGGAGTTCATCTGCCCATTGACCAGAAAATCGATAATTTTCGATAAATATACTGTACAATTACGGCCATGGCGCGATAAACCGTGCTTCGATCATCGGACTGAATATTGCACGTGTGAAAAGGGCTTTGGTTGAGCGTCATTTTGTCTCTGCCGACAAGACCGATGCGCAAGATCTGTACAGTATCATACGCTTGGACCGCACGAACAAATAACTCCAAATTTCTTGATTGGTAACTGACCTGACGACCCACAGCGCGCTGCTGCGATAAAAGATGCGCAATTTAATTACCTGTCGGATGAAACCAGTTTTACCAGCGTGCGACCAAAACAGGACGAGAAATTCCAGTTACTACAGTAAAATTTGACTTTGATTGCTTTTTTCTCGCGATCCATCTATCTAGTCAACCCCCGATTTTTATGGCAGATTTGCTTAGCAAGAGGGGACTGGCGCATCTAATGGCATGACTCTTAAAGCGCTGGTGTGTAGGTTGCCAAACGGATTTGAGAAATCTGTCTGGGCCTGAACCTCTCAAAGCAGCGTGGGACCCTCCAGATTCATTTTGACCTGACCAACTTTATTTTTTTCCAGCAGAATTCGAAAAAAAATCATTTGACCACCAAGACTTCATTGCAGCGCCGCCACGAAACTTTCCCATCTACAGGGTTTTTTGGCTTCAACCGTATCTTGTCAGAAAAATTATAACCCCGATATCAATCAGCTGACTCGGCCAGAAAATTGACATTGCCGAAAATTTGGCTGTAGCGCGTTTTTTAAAAATCATTTCACGGCGAAATCGTGCTTCAGTCATCGCGAAATTTTTCCACATGGTCGACTCGCACCTCTTTTTTCAGGAAAAAATTGCAAACAGGAGATTAATCGGGCCGTTGTCGAGACAATCGCCAATTTCACAAAATTGTGCAAATTCAAGATGAACGCCAAAAACAAGGGTTAGACCCTTGACAAGGCAGTGCCATTTGATGTTTCCACGCGTTTTCTTTCAAAAATCACAAAAAATTAGAGGTCAATCAGGTCGAGTTGTCGACAATTAAATGAAAATTTGGTAATTTTCACAAATTCAATGTTAAAGACAACAAAGCATGGCTAGGCTGCCTCTCTAAACCTTTGCAGAAGGGTATTTCCGCACACCTTTTTCAACAAGACGTTGAAAACCTGAGATCGATTGGGCCGTTGCGCAGATGAATCCAGAATATCGACATCTTCAGAATTTGAAACGTGAGTTACCAAAATATTGTTCTATCAGACCATGAAACCTGCATCATTAGACAGAGACAGCCTCGATCGTCATTTCCAGGATGTTTTTTTGCCTGATGCGTGACATTTGTACGCTTGTGAAAACCGTTCAAACATTCCATAAATTTTCAATCTCGATATTCTCGGCAACAGATAAGACGACCCAAGCACTTTTAACATGTCGTAAGCAGCTCTTGAATCTCTACAGTATTGAACGATATCAGTTTCACCGGTGGATGGCTAAAACTCGCAGAGAAATTTCACTTTTTCATCAAAAGTTTTGATCGCGATTTGCTCGACAGCGGTCTAGTTGACCCCCGATTTTTATTGAAGTTTTACTAACAAATGGAGAGGCAAAGTATCTATAGGATGACTTGCAGTGCGCTAGCTTGACTTTTAACTTTTTGCATCGGTCATTTCACCAGGCAGCAGCCCACTCAGCAAAGAAAAAAATGCAACTAAAAAAATATAAAAAAAAATAAAAAAAATAAAAATTCCATGCAATCCACCACCTTAATTTGGAAGTGTCAAACCTTAAATTTTTGCAAATAACCCTGCCCAAAGTAGGCAATTTTCTCAGTCGATCGCCGTTCATGCGTCACTCTTTGAGCAGTTTTCTTAAGTTGGATCGACCTATCATTTCATGTTGTGCCAATAGCAAATTGTCGGAGCTACCTGTTTGGGATACATCGATCACTCGGAGTTCAAAATTTCCCAAATTTGGCATTTTCTGAGATTGAACATTGAAATATGTGACCCCTGAATTTTTCAAAAGTGGTCGTAGCGCTTTGGGGGTTTAAGCTTTTATTTTTGTTGCAACTTTTGCGCCGAACTACAGTAGCTTCCGGGCGAGCCTTCGGCTCTGATGCCCTCCGCTACTCACCGCAGGCGGTGGTTGGTGCTGGATCATATTTTTTACATTTTCGAGTTCAAAAAAAATCGGGTGGGTCTGTACTGAACACTGAGCTAGGTATACAGTAGTTTACGCTACTGTATGATGCAAGTTTCATTGGCGGGCAAGTAGGCTGTAAAAAATTTCTGGAGGCACAGCAGGCCGGCAAAGTTAAAAACACGCATTTTGGTTTTTAAAAGATATACCGTACAGTACGTGCAGTGTGCTGTAGGGCGATGCTTCAGGTATTGAGGCGACCCATGCAATGCGTGTGCACAACGCGTCAAAAAACGCATCCAAAGTCTGTTATCATAAGCGCGTAAAAACAGACGCTGCTTGCTGGGTCTCATTTTGACGCAAGGATCAATTTTGAATGGTCTATGTTCGCTCTTGTGTGGCAAGAGACGTCATTTATTGTAATTAAAGAGGGAACAGAAAAAATGGAAGGAGAAAGAAAGAGAGAAGAAAAAAGGGGGGAGAAGAGAAGAAACAAAAAAGAGACAAAACGCCAAAAAAGCGAGGCAAAAAAGTGAAAAAAAGGAGGAAAGCATGGCAAAAGCTACGTGTTTCTAAGCACGTCCTGGTGCACAATGTTAGTCAGGACGTCGGACGTGTCGTGCGGCAAGGCGACACGCAGATTGTCCGGATTGGTCACCCGCGAAAGTGCGACATACATAAAGTTGCCCATGGGTAAAAACGGACCCAGAGCCGAAATACACTACGACATGGTCGTAGTAGGTCGCGCCCTGGCTCTTGTGGATTGTTGTCGCGAAAGCCGGGGCCAAGGGGAACAGATTGCGCTGCATTTGAAATGCGTACAGTATTCGCCTTCCATGGAGATAAACTTGATGCGAGAGATCGTGTACACAGGGGGAGGGGAGGCAAAAGAGCGTACAGTACTTGAGGAGCTGCTTGGTGGTCGTCGTCGAGTTCCACATCTTCCATTTTGATCACGTCTATAGCACGGGGCGAAATGCCGACCACCGAGACCCTTGTGCCATTGCACAATCCGTGGGCCGGGCTGATGTTCCTTGTAATCACCATGGGCATTCCCAATTTGATGGTCAACTTGTGTTTTGGGAAGCCAGAGGGATCGAGGGCGTTGAGATGGACTGGCTCGGCATCCGAAAAGGAGAATGGGCTTGTAACATCGCGTTCTTGCTCGCCATACACCGAGTCGTACTGTGCTGTATGACCTCATGACGCGCGCTTGTCCGGGGAACGCAGCAATGGCGCTGTCGTTGATTGCGTCCACGTCAACATGCAGGGGGGCAATGATGGCGCGCGTCTTGAAATGCGCAATGGTCGGGTCTTGTGCAAGGAGCGGATAAAAAACGTGTCGCAGCAAGGCTGGTTCTATATTTGCCGAGTCCATGCGCATGAATGGCTGCAATTTGACGTCGCCAGATCCGTGGCCCACATCCATCAAGAAAGAAGCAAAGTCACCGCGAAATAAAGCCGGTCGGACCGCTGCAATGCGCATATTCTTGGTTAACCGAAGGATTTGGACGTCTTGCCAGAAACGTGCGCTGTTGAGGGTGACCGCAATGGCATCGGCAGCGTTGCCTTTGCGGACAACGGGAAGAAGTTGGCGAAAGTCGCCGCCAAAAACCATGATTTTGCCACCTAATGGGCGATCGGACCCCATGATATCCTGGAATACTGTAAGCGGTCAACAGTTTTGCGCCGAATTCGATGCGTCTATTTTTGAGCGGGGCGATCATGCAGATGATGACCAGATGAATGCAAAATTGTGCAAATAATAGGAGCGTTTCGGCATTTTCGAGTTCAAAAAAAATCAGGTAGGTCCGTCTTCTTGAGCACTGCTGCGTGGTGGGCTTTCTTATCGAATCGTATCCGCCGAATCTTGGACGGTGTGAGGATCCGCCCCGTTCCCGACATGTGCCACGCCTTTTTGACCTTTTTTCCTTTTTTCTTTTTGCGTGCATCGCTCGCTTCCTCATCGCACTCGCTCCTCACGCCACCATGATCATCCGCCCTTGCCTTCTTGTCTCTCTGCCCCTTTCTGGCTTGCCGCCCATGAATGCCTTTCCTTGTCTTGTTTTATTTGTCTCGCGCGTACAGTACCCCACTCCTTTGGCCACGCCCTCTTTCCTTTTTTTTGGGAATTGCCCATCCAGCTTCCGCCGCTGACACTTTGGAAGGCAATCCCATTATCGGTTGCCCATTTAAGCAGCCGCTTCCCCTTTCCCCCTTTTTCCCCTTTTTTCTTTACCTGATCATTTCCCTGTTTGCCGCACCGTCCCCTGTCCCTTCCTTGTCCAATAAAACATATTGTCCGAAATCATGCACCACAGCCCTTCGCCACGACATCGACAGCGCCGTGAGAGCATTTCCTCGCTTGACGAGGAATTGTTCGAACTGGGCATTGAAGTCGATGTCTCCACGCCAGCCCCCGCGCCTGCATTGTCCCCGGTCGTGACGCCCGAGGTCCAGCAAACGCGTGCGCCTGACAGACGGATTCGATTCGATTCGCAAGATTCGAGGATTTTCCGGATTTGATTCGATTCGATTTGAGATTCGAAAATTTACGTAAAACTGATTTTACAGTATTGGTGGAAAATGGGCACAAGAAGCGCTTAAAAAAGGGGTCGTCCGTATGTATTCGATCCCTGAGCGCACCATCTTGATTATTGCGTGTACTCCGTGCTTGAAATCAGCGACATTTTCGCTGTCACCTGGCAAAACATCCGCATCATCGCCGACGGGCGGGGGAGCAGCGCTGCTAGCTTGGTCGTCCGATTCTTCCAAATTTTCTTCTTCACCACCGTCTTGATCTGCCGCTTTCAATCTCATCTGGTGCGCCACATTGCAATTTGCAATCCTTCACGTAAAAAGGCTTGCACAGCGATATTGATATTGTAATATGGCCTAGACAAGGAGCAAATTGATCTTTTGCGCTAAACTTGGGGCCCTGTTGCGTTGAAAAAAACAGACATCAACACGCAGGCGCATTGCAACAGAAATTTCATTACAGTATTTTTTTTATTTATTGTACTGTACAGTACTGTAGTACTGTAGGTCTCCAGCTGTGAATGGTTTTTTGAAATTCTTGCCAAATGTTGTGCAGCGGTGCAAGTTGCAAGGGTCTCCTGCCACCAGGCAGGCTAAAATTTCACTATTTATCATGGAATCTGATGATGCGCCATTTTTTTATGAAATCATCATATTTAAATCGAGCGACGAGGATCAATTACAAATGATTTTATTACTGTACAGTGTATTAGGGTGACTCTGACGTGTGAAACCGTCACGTTGCTACTTTTTCAGAGACACAAGCGCTATTATGATAAAAAGCCGTCCCCATCCCCCTTTTTTCTTCCTTTTCTTCCTTTTCTTTTTCCTTTTATTTTTCCTTTTCTTTCGTTTTTGGTCGGTGCGCATCCATAGCCTTACGGATTTACCTCGCTCTCATTCAATTGGCATGTGGTGCCTGCCCGTCGAGGTCATCTGTGTCATTCTGGAGTTTACAGAGCGGTCCACGCTCAAAGAGGTGCGACGTTGCAGTCGTTTGTTGTGCGACGCTGCCAATCGCTTTGTCTTTGACAAATTGCGCATTGTGGAGTCCAATACGCAACACATGCATTGCATCACGAATTTTGCGCGACTCTGGCTTGGCCAAAATGAAACACGCTTGCCAAGATTCACCAACCTTCGCCCTTGTCCCCATTTGTGGCCATTGGTGCGCGCAGCAACAATTAGTTTCCGCGAGTTCAATGTCGAGCACATGCGCCAGCTCTTGTATTCCTGCCCAAACTTGACGCAGCTCACCGTCATTGTGCCAGAAAAGATCAGGGGGGAACCCAAATTCGACCCAAAAATCTTGATCTTGTTGATGTGCTCTCACCAAGTCAGTGAACTGAAGATCCACGGGCGTATTACCGGATTTATTCAGCCCACGATGAGTTTGCTCGGGCCAAGCAGTGTCCGCCATCTAACTTTTGCTAATAACGCGTACTTGACCAGTGCGGGTGTTATCAAAATGATTAATGGCTACGAGATCCTCCAGCAGCTCGGCCGGTATCAGCCCGAGCACCTTGTTTCAATTCACATTGAAATGAACGCCTTTGACTCTCCGCAGCACTCGCCTCACTTGGCGCCGCATGATTTTTGCCGCATTTGCTCCAACCCGATGCCCATGGTGCAACGGCTGACTATGGTTGTCCCTGACATAATCCAATACCCTCGCCAATGGTTTCTCTCTCTTTTGGCGTACGTGGCGCTGAAATTCCCTGGTTTGCAGATTTTGAACGTGCGCTCGCACCCAGGCCGGAATTATCTTTACTCAACTCTCACCAATGAGAATCTGCTGATGCGCGATGGACAATACTTGCCGCATCTCGCTAAAATCGACATCCTCCACAACAATCAAAGCGAGCTTGTGCGCGTGCTTGAGTATTACAACCTTGTTGGTCCGCTCGCCAAGCGTCACAGAGACGTGGTGGCCAATGTGGCTTCTCCCTGAATAAGCATAGGGCCTGCGCCTGCGGCGCCACGCGTCATTTTATGCCATCGCGTAAAGAAAAAAAAAAAAAAGAAAAAAAATCCTCCATTGCCGTATGCACAATAAAAAAAAAAAGCTCGTGTTCTATCATTCAAAAAAAAAAAAAAAGGGAGCAGGGAATATAAAGCTGTTGTGAATCCTAGCCCATGACGGGTGAGAAAAAAAAAAGGGGGGTCGGGGAGGGGAGAGAGGCTAGTCCAATGCAAATGTCGAATCGGTATCTTGCACGTCCAGGTGGCCCAATTGCCTGAAGAGATGATTGACGTCCTCGTCCATGTCGTCTCCCTCGTCGTGCTTTTTGTTGTTTGTGGATATCGCGGTGCTGTTTGAAGGTGTGGGTGACGCTGTCTTTGTGGTGCTGGAGGCAGACGCGGCCAGAGGCACGGCGGGTGCTTTTGCAAGATCCTTACCCTCGCGGAACAGGTTCTCAAACAGCTCTCTACCGAGTGATTTCTGCATCTGTGCCTGGCTGCTCTTGTGGAGGTGGAAGCTATTGTGGAATTCATGGTCAAACAGCATCTCGAGGCACTCGTTGGTCAGGGCGACCATGCGGAACGATGGCAACGACAGGGCGCACGTCATCTTGTGGTCATCCAGCACGTGATCAAGCACGGCAAGGCGCTGGCGCAGCGAGCCTTGAAGCGAGCCCAGCTGACGTGCAATGGGCTCTGTTTCGGGTGGATCGTCCCCGTGCTCAATGGCTGTTTGTTCCAGCGCACCAAGGATGAGCGCTTGCACCGTATTCCATGCCAAACCCGTGTTTCCGTCGTGCAATTGCTGGATCAGCCACCACAAATCCTTGACAATCAGAATCAGCTCCTCATTGTTCAGTGTCGCGCCGTCGTGACTGTACATATTGAAAAAGAAGCCCATGATTGACATCAAATCCTGCAAAACGGAAGAAAAATAAAATCGCATCAGTCGCATCTTTTTTTTTTTCTTTTTTTTTTTTTCCTTTTTTTACCCCATGCAGAATATCGCTGAGCCCTGTGACGGCGTCCTGGAAGCTGATGCCCAAGTGAGTTGGAGCCTTGAGATGCAAGTACAAGCGGTGGAGAAAGGCAATGGCAAGCTGATGCTGAGTGACTTCGTCGCTGTTGTCGTCGGTGTGATTGATGGTGGCTTGACGCGTGCGCACGGCGCGTCCCCACGTGGTGATGCCTTCAAGAAGGAGCAAGAAACTGTCGAAATCGAGCTGGTTATCCTGGCGGTCGCCTTGAGATTTCGCATAGTACAGCGCGCCGAAAAAGTGGTCGTAAATGATGGCAATCTCGTCTTTTGAAAAGGCGGCGGTGCTGTCGAGATGGCGGATGGCCGAGCGCTTGGTATAGGATTCAATGTTGGCGGCGACCTTGAGCTGGTTGGTGCGGCGCATCTCGGTGACCATGTCATCGGTGACGAGCGAGAATTCGCGATACGCCGTCAACATCAATTCGTTGAATTTGGTAAGGCGGCTAGGCTTGTTGCCGAGCTGCTTGCTGTGTCCAATGGGATCGCCCAGCTGACCAAAGAAACGCTTGAGGATATCGAGGAACGCGCCATCGTCGCGCGTGCTGAGCAATTCTTCACCATTCATCTTGAGGATGGCAAGGCCGATCTGGAACAGGATCCGCGGGCCTTCCATGAACAAGCAATCGAGCACACGAAAGGCAAAGAGCAGCGGCATGGAATTGACGTATAAACTGAGGAACCACGGAAGACACGCGACCGACAGCTGTACATCCGTCTTTTTGAAATGGTCCCACAGGATTGGCATCGTCTTTTCCACCAATTGCTCAAAGATGATTTGGTCCAGCAGCGCACCATACATGGACGTGCTATAATAGCCAGGGCACAAGTGGTCAACAAGCACATTGAGCAGCCAAAACGCCTGTTCTTCCGTTGTGTAGATCAAAAGTGCCGATGTCACAATGTTCATCGCCTGACAATAACCCAATTCAGGATTGCGCCACGCGTACGCCGTCAGTACGCGCCGCAGTCGATCGATGCCCTCGTCTTGCTGATATCCGGCATATTCGGGGAGTGACCGGTTCAAATCCTTTTCAATTTCCTCGGTGGCCAGCGACGTTTGGCCCGCGTACATTTTGACAAGATCGCCGTACACACCCGGGTTCGCAAAGCGCAGAAAAGCAGACCCGGAGCACATTTCCCAGATCTCGCCGCGCAAATCGTTGGGAAGACCCACGCGCACAAGCTTTTTAAAAGTCGGTGTGTGCAAGGTGGTCAGATTACGCCCATTTTCTGGAAAAAAAAAAAAGGTGAGCAACGTGCCACCACGACCCCCTTTTTTTTTTCGAAAAAGGGGCAGCGAGGAAAGAGGGGTTTACCAGAAAAATATTGCGTCCAGAGTTTCATTTTGCTGCGATCTTTTGTTTGCTTTGGATTGCCGGGGTAGCCAAAGGTAAGTCCAAGACCACCAAGTTGGTCCATTGGCGCAGAGTCATCATCGCCCACATCAACAAGCTGCTCGGTGCGTTTGGCGTCACTTGGTGGATCAAACAGCTTTTCCGAGACGAGAGTCGTCATGTATGTCTTCAATTGCTTGTACGCGGTTGTCTGCTTCTTGAGATGGTCGCGCAGCCGCTGGCAAAAAGCCTCAACTTGCGGTTTCAGGGCCTGTGGGGGGGGTAGGAAACAAGAAAAAAAGGTGAATTAACACCGCCAATTTCGCATTTTCAGGCAATTCTTACCTGGAAGCGAAAGATGTGCTCGATGTGGTGGTACGTGGTGATAGACAAGGAGGCATTGTAGGTGCCATTGCTAATCCTCTCGACGCGTCGCACGGTGTACAATGGCAAGACAAGCGAAAGGATGGGTTGGTGTTGCTGTGGTGGTGGCATGCGCTGCTGCGACTCGTAAGCGAGGAATGAATCTGACAGATAGACACGGCCGTGAATTTCGCGTGGGACCGGCGTGTTGGACGAGCGATCGCGCGCATTAAGCGTGTACGAGACCTCGAGCGCATCGTGCAGCTGCTCAGACGCGGGTAAGCGGAAATGGTGACAAAAATCCTTGTTGCGCTTTTGCGCTGCCAAATCCTGGCGCAATGGCTTAATCAGGTGCCGCTCGGAATTGGATGGCGACGGCGCCGGCTTGTTGTTGAATGGTGACGCGCCAGGGTCCGCGGGTGAAGACACAAATGCGCCAAAGGCATCGTCTTGCGCGGCATAATATGCAGCACCAGGGGTATCTCCGGCAGAGTGCTTGAGCAGACGCAACATCGCCTGCCCAGCCAGGTGTACAAGCAAATCGTACACCTCATCGCGCTTAAACATCGTCGAAAACATGTACTAAACCGGTTAAAAAAGACGCGTCAATGGGCCGCAAAACAGAAAAACAACAAGAAAACCAAAAAGAGCCGTCTTTTGTTACCTTTTTGTCGTCCTTTGTGATGATTCGGAGGGCGTCTGGGAATACGCTGCGCTTGGACTTGTCCTTTTGAATGTCTTGGATGTCCTTTAGCTCGAGCAACAGCTTGGTTTCGACACCAAGCAGGAACGAGTGAAATCCAACGTGATCCTCGCTAATGTACATCCATCCCTGGCGTGAATTGTACGCGCACGAGTAGTAGCTCACCAGTCGCTCGGATGGCGCAAGGTCAAACAGCTGCCGAAACGATCGAGACGCATTGCGCACGGATTCGTCCGTCGACAATTCGTCCGTCCCCAGATCTATAAATAAAAATAAGCCATGAGGAATTGCCCGCGTGCACGATAAGGTGGACGGGGGGAAGATTACCAGTGGCGGTCACAAGCATATGGATCTTGTCCTTTACAAAATCCTCTTTAGCATACGCGCTGTCCATATGCATCAATTCCGGAAAGATGTTTTGTTGGAGCCAAAACCAAGCTTTTTCAATCGTGGTGTCAGTCTCGGCGACAGCAATGAGCAGACACGTGGCATTGGGCTCGCGCTGGAAAAGAATGCGATAGGGCGATTGCTTGGTGTCCAGAACATTGGCAATAGTGCTGAGCAGACTCTTGAACACGCCTGCAGACTGCGACTTTTGCATCATGAAGCACTCGTTATGCTGTATCGTCGTCCAAAAGGGCGTCAGGTTGATATCCACGGGCGACGGCAGCGTGAACGTCTAGAAAAAAAAAAAGGAAAAAAAAAAAGAAAAAAAGGGTTTGTCCGTGTCACACTCGTCAAGAACTGCCCTCTTTTTCCGCCTTACGTTGGGTGGCACACCTAGTTGCTGGTGGTCATCTTCAAAAGAATCCATAGGTAGCCAGGCCAAGAAAAAAAAAAAAATGAGACGAGGAAACGTGAAAAAGAGGCGACAGGAAGCGTCAATGCTTGTTTCACCTTTTTTTCTTGGTCCCCTTTCAATCTCCGTTGACCGCGGTACACGTTCCACGCCAAGCCCGAGCGCAGCGACGCCCTCTGATCCGATGTTCAAAGAGGCAGAAAGGGCAAAAACGCTTCAATTTCTAGTGGGATCACTTGCTCTCATATCATTGAAACTGTGGATCACGTTCGTAGCGATATTTCAAGACCACGTTTATGCTTAGCAACACGTAATTCACGTGTAAGGATGGGCCACTGCCAAATGCGCCACGTACATCTTGTGTCAGCAAAAAAAAAAAAAAAAAAAAAAAAAAAACCCCCACCCCGGGCCCCAGCCCCCCCCCCCCCCTTTTTTTTTTTTGTGACAGCCACTGAGATTTGCTGAGTGGCTACAAGGCGGCTTTTCGCGGTATGATCAATATGTGGGATGAATTTGAACCTTTTTTTTTTTTTAATCAAGTCTTGTAAAAGAGCAATGCTTTGCCATGTACCTCTGTAAAATGTTCTTCAAGTCTCCAAACAATTGCAGCTTCTCGCACAGGACAGCTTCCATAAAAAAAAGCATGCAAAAGCTAAAAAATGAGGATCATGCGCTTTTTTTTTACAACTTTCTTTAGAATTTCACATTTTCTAACGCGGCTCGCACTTACAAAAGTGAGAAAAATTCGTGATCGCACGCCATCTCGTCACTGTCATGCGATGTGGGTGCGCTCATTCAAACGAGAAACGTTGGATTTTACAACATGCATCACAGTCGGCTAGATTAACCTCGGTTTTTGCTGTTTTTCTTGAGAAGAGGGCGGTCAAAATGTGCACAAACACGAAAAAGTCGGGCGGTGCAGATGTTCCATCGCGCGTACTGACGATTTTCAAAACAGTCAAGTTTCCAAGGGGAATAATCGAGGACTGAAAAATCATAAAGTTGAGGTCCTCAGATCGCCACGCCATTCAACCACATGGTATCATCTAACAAAACCAATGAGAATGCAATAGAACCCACGCGTCCATTGATTAGTTTCCGTGTAAAACGCGAAAAGACGCGAATTTTCATCCCAAGGCAAGCTCAACGAGAATTGCCCGCAGCCCCATAAAAGTCATTTCATCAAAAAGAGCATGTCTCATGATGTATGTGAACATTGGTGATCAATGAAAAAAGTAAATTTTTTGGCAATTTTTTACGGTTTTAAATCATATATATTTTTCGACGCGCGAAAAATCGCGTTGAACGTTGAGTTCTACGTGCTTTTTACTCTTCAGATCCATGTACCTGGCGTACCTCTTGCTAATGGACGCGTCGACGCGGCTCTATGGACGCGCTTTTCGTGTGTCATTCGCGGTTGAAGTTTAAATTAAAATGCGCCATTTCTCGTGAGACGCCACATGGATCGCACTCTTTTTTGGCATTTTTCGCTGTTTGTACATGCAATCATCTTGTGAGCAGGTTTATCGTCATTCTGGAGACTTGATTTTTCAATTTTGGTTTTGGGGCCTCGCAAGAGCTGGTTTTGCCTATTTGCGCATTGGCGCACCCGTAAGGCTTTTGACAGGTTCCACGGTGGTCCAATTCGCTTTTCCAGTTTCCGGCTCATAGAGAGATGTGTTTTGGCGGTGATTGAGCCGTGATTATCCCTCGAGCAATAATCAATTCAGCCTATCTTCTTAAAATCAGCGTTTTGACATCAATTCTACGCCCAATCACAAGCACTCACATACGAAAAAAAAAATGATGCGCGAGAACGTCTCTTCAGAAAAAAAAAAGGTCCCTTTGCATGGCGAAAGCTCGGCGGGTTGATGAAAAATGATCAAAATAGCAGGCAAACAGCCAAAATGCACAAAAGATATGTATTAAAATTTGCCTTGAGCGTGACTTTAATGATTACTGTATCATTTCCTGGATCATCATTTTTATTGTAGATACAGCACGCAACTAGCGTAAGCTTGCAGCATTTTAAAATGAGCATGACATCAAAAAGCACCGGGTTGGGCATAAAATGCAAAAAAAATACTCATTTGTGCACAATAAATCAAAGAAAAGACGGGGTTGGGGCGCGTTTGATCGGTGTGGGGTGCAGTCGCTCTTTGAAAAGAAGCGGTTCAACACGTTTTGGGGCAAATGTTTTTGGAAATGACCAAATTCTATGCGGAAATTGACCTGCCGACAAATGTTTCGAGAGAAGAAAACTTTTGACACTTTGTTGCTCGACCTGAAGCAAGTGGGCATCACCCTTCCATTGCGCAGAAACCCGATTTTCCCAATTTTCAAAATCAATGAGTCGTTCAACACATATGGACCCCAAAACAGCTGTGGATGAGTTTGACACGTTTTTAAAGCCTTGTTCGCAAGCCACTGGCATATTTCATATGGCAAAGGAGCCAATTGGTCATGTGCACACAATCGCGCCTGCTCAATCTTTTCAAAGCGGTTCCCATTTTGACACTTTTGCGCGGCAATGGCGTTCATGAAGTCTCGGTTCTCTAGAAAAGTGGATTTTATTATTAATTTTTTCGTGTCAGAGCACACACACACACACAAGACATGTGAAGAAGGGGGGGGGTAAATTACGTGAAATGGTGATAGGAAAAGGGGAACAGCTTTGTATAAACAAAAAAAAAAGTAAAAAGGATGATGCAAATGGAATACATGGGAGTGGACGAGCATGGGAGAAAAGAAGGAAGGGATGTATGAACAGGGACAAGAAAAAAACGAAGGGATGGGGGGCAAGGGCTATCTATGCAAGGGACAAACAATAACAAAAAAAAAAAAAAAGCAGCGATCTATTCCTTGTCATCCGTCAATTGCACAAGATCGTCTGGGTCACCACCATGCGAGGTATAGATCCACGAGAAGCAGGCTACAAGTGAGCGCAAGCCCAAGAGGTAGCCTTCATCGGGGCCAATGGAGTCGGCATGTTGCGGCCAAGGGTGCTCATCGGGCGGATAGGTGAACAATGTGTGTTGATCGAGCCATTCCTGCTTTGTGACGCTCTTTGCAAAGTCAATGAGGCGCACATCGATCTGGCGCTTGTTTGTTGGTGCTGCATCGTAGATGATCAAGAGGGATGACGCGTAAAATCGATAAGAATCCATGGATTGGATGATGCGATAAATGAGGGTCAATTTGCGGATAAGGGCGGGCAGGTGTCTGATATGTGCGCCATTGCCATTGTCAAAGTAGTGGACGAGGGTGTCGCGGAAAGTGTCCGGGGTGAGCGTGCGACCGTGATATTTGTCCTCAAACAGGAACCGGCCCTGTTTCAGGCTATACACTTGCATCCCGGACACGCGCACACCCATCGCTGCGCTGGTCGATCTCTTGCACTTGTTGGTCTGGCTCAGGTACTTGGCCGGGGTCGCGTACACGCTATGTTGGCGCGTGCCCATTTTCAAATCGAGCACACAGGGGTATTGCACGCCGTCCGTCAGATCCTCAATCAAAATGAATTGCTGCACATCATCCACATTCACCTTTTCCAGGTCGCGACGGTACATTTGCTCGGACCACGGATTGGTGGGTGCACGCCTTGGGCGCCAGCTGGCCGAGGACGCCGAGGACGATGCATTGCCATCTGACATCGCCGATGACGACGCGGTCCTTGGCGGCATCTTGGCCCTTTTGTCATCCACGACCTCTGAATCATCCATTGTGCGTGTGTCTAAAGAAACAGGTTCAATGTCATCCTCGGGTGTCATCATGTCGGTGGCTACAGGTGGCATTGGCGGCGATGACAGCGACAATGGCGAGTGCGAGAGCAATGGCGACGGTGGCGCATCATTTTCCGATGATGGCTGTACCATTGGCGATTCATTGGCGACATGATTGGTGATTTCTGAGGTGGACAACCCCAGAAATGGGCGAATACTGGGATTGTGCAGCTTTGTCTCCCTCATTCGTGGTGTCTGAGGTGCAGAGGTGGTTGTGCCAATGATGGTGGGCTGACGCGGGTGGACGATAATCTGCGGCGACGACGGAGGTTGGCAATTTGCCGCATTTCCTTCGGGAGCGGCAGGGGCTGATTGAGGCAATACGTCGTCAGGTGTAGCAGGCAGGCGTTGAGGCGCGTAGCTCGAGACAAGCATGCCAAAGGGCGGCTGGTGTGTCGCGGGGATGGACGCGCGACGCATACCGGCAGTCGACGTGTCCAACGAGCTGGACAATGATTTGATTGGCTGATGCGACGCGTCGGTTGCCATGGCAACGGGCAATGGTGCAGAAGGATTGGAAGAAGATGGCGATGAGGGGCTCTCCTTTGGACGCAAATCCAAAACGCTGCGCGACGGGTGCAAACAAGGCGGTGGAGGCGTATTGCCTTGGTATTGCTCCAATTGCCGCAAGCGCATGCCCTGCTGCCAATCGCGCACTTGTTGCAATCGCTCCTTCAGCGCCTCGGGTGAAAACACCTCGCGAAGCACTTGCTCCTTGAACGATCGAGGCGACAATGCCGGCCGTTGCTCGTCGTCGGCGTGCAATGGCTTGTTGTTGGCATTATTTGTGCTGACGGTACGCCTGCGACGCGTGGGTTGGCGGTCGCGCTTCCAGCTCACGAGCAAATGCGGGTTGTCGGCCAAAATGACCTCCGGAAGCATGGGCTGGGCATTAGACGACCGATACGTGACATTGACCACGCCAAGGTATTGAGAGATGAACGGCAGCAGCGCCGTATGGTGCTGATCGAGGTGCTCGTAGAATTGCCGCTCCTTGTGGCTCATGGGCTTGCAGATGGCTCGCTTGGAGAACCGGAAAAACGAGCAATGCCCGCCAACTTGGTTCTGGAACGGAAGCAGAGGCAGCGACGACGTCAACGTCGTCGGATCGTACGACCCGCGACGCTCAGAGTCCATGGACGACGACATTGAGGTGAGGAAAAAAAAAAAAGTAAGAAAAAACACAGACAAGAGGGCGCGAAAATGTGTGAACAACAACAAAAAAAAAAGACAGAAGACGAGAAAGAAAAAGGGTCGCAGACAATGGTGAGTTGGCTCCACTCACAGCGACATGCAGACAAAGAGAAAAAAAAAAAGGAAAGAAAGAACAAAAAAAAAAAAAAAAAGCGGGGATGAAAAGGCCAAAATGGGGAGGCATAAAAAAAAAAAGGGCGGGGATGCCCCCCGCTTTTTATGGCTTTGGCGACAAAAAGGGAAAATGGATATGGGGACAATCAAATGCGATTTTCAATGACAGCCCCCGGGCATCATCTTTTTCTCTCTTTTTTTTTACGCACGCGATTTAAAAAAAATCGATACAACAGGGAGGCAATGGCAAAAAGCAAAATGAAAAAAGCGTTAGGGGAAGAGAAAAACAAAAAGACGCGAGAGAAGGGGGTATCGTTTAAAAGTGGAGCTCAAAACAGCACAATGGTGGGCACGTCGCCATTTTTCATGACCTCCATGACAATGCCTTGCTTGTACCCCGTCAGATACGTGGAGCCAAACGGATTTTGCTCATTCGACCCACGTGTCAGGATCACTGGCTTTTGCTGTTCAATTTGCGACTGGTCCGATGCCTTGGTGGTGATCTTGTTGCCTGACGACCACGGCATCCGCTGCTGCATCGTCGTGATCTACGCGAAAATGTCGATTAATATTCACTTTTGGCGTGAACGTGACCTTTTTTTTTTTTTTCGTTTACCTTCATGCTCGCTGTCAGCACGTGAGCAGGGACCTGATCATCACTGGGGTCCGATGTCACGTCCACAAGCATATCCTTCTTGGACGCATCATGTCCTTTCTTGGGAAGAATCACTTGGTATGGACAACGTTTATATCTGACAGGCTAGTCATGAGCAAAGGACGACATTTTTGTGTTTTCTTTCTTTTTTTTTTTCTGTACCTCTGGAAATCATAGTGACCGGGAATATTTCCATGCAAGATCACTTTTTTACAAACATGGCGCGAGCCGTCCACGAGAATGTCCAGACCGAGGTGGAAATAATTCAAAAAATAATCCGTTGCCTGGGGCCCGTGTAACTCTACCCAATGGCATCAATGTGAGCTGAGCACGCGCCACAAACGCGAGCCTGCCAATTGTCGGCTTGATCGCATTGTCAATTTTTTTTCTTTTTTTACCTTGATCGTCCTCTGCGCCATCGTCGGCTGCATGGCTATTCTTGCCAAACGCGAATTGATCGTCCACGGAATGGATCTTCATCTTGTCTTCCTCCTTATAAAACACGCGCGACGGGCGACCCAAATCGGCGAGGATATTCTGCACGGTCGTGTGATGCAGCCGGATGTCGACGAGATTGTCGTTTGCGGTGGCCGCGGGCGAGCCTGATGACGCCGAATCGCGCTTGCTGCCCTTACCGCTCGACGTGCTCGGAAAGCGCAGCTGGATACCCACGCCCACGGTCGCTACCACCGCTTCGACATCGCGACGGCCGTGTTTACCATATTTCAGGCCCTCGCCAATCTCTAGCAGTGTCTTGGACAGGTTCGGTAGGCTTGCAGACACCCAATTCGCGCATTGGCTCGGAAACAGGTACACTTTGGATGCAATGGGCGTCGTTCCATCCGGGAATTCAAGCGGCATCTCTATAAAAACAAGTCAGTGGGGAGGGGTCTTGTGCCATTCACGACTGCCTTGGCTTGCCTGTGGATTTTCTATAGAGATCATGGTGCTTGGCGGGAATCGGGAAGCTAAAGGAAAGACCCTGCAATAATAAAAAATGGCAAAAAAAAAAAGGGTCATCATCAATGATCAATTGAGCCGCGCTCATGCATGCCATACGGGGTAATTGAGCGTATAAATGCCTTGGTGGAGATCAAAGTCGCCAGGGTACGTCGGTCTGGGCCAAGAAGGGATCACATAAGTACAACCTGGCACGTTCAACATCCCATTTTATCGGATTTTACCCAAATGACTTGTAAATCGACAAAAATGTGGGAATCGTCCTACTCGAGCTAAAACAATATGGGAAAGAGGCGGCCGTGAGACACCGTGCTGCGGGAGCGTCTTCGTTTCTTACCTAACATCGGTGCTCTGATATACAAGCTTCACTTTTGTCGGGTCGAAACACTCAATTCCTTTGAGACGTTGCAAAGACGCGTCAAACCAAAGATGAATGCCATTCTGTGGAAGCGTCAAAATCACAGGGCATCGCAAAGGCTCCTTATCAACGTGAAAAAAAAAGAAAAAAGACCAGTCAGTTACCATGACATCAAGAAAGAGAGCAAACTATACCTTTTCATCGTACTTGAGGTCGACGCGCGGGAAGAAAAACACCTTGTCGCGAAGGAATTGAATTGTATCCCACAGAGAGATGCCTGAAATAAAGACAGACGTAAGCGATAACGCTCACAAAAGTGAAAAAAAAAGACGTCGGGAGCGTACCAAGACGAAACGGCCCCAGGCTTTTGCCGGGGACAATCAGCAGCTCGATACGCTTAGCACTAGTGGACTCGTTAATGGAAACCTGCTGGGGCTTCATAGCAGGTAAAAAATAAAAATAAAAGGAAAAAGGAACTTGGGGGTGAAAACAATAAAATAAAAAAAAAGAGAACAAGAAGAAAAAGTAGCAAAAGAAAGCGTGAGATTGCTTGCAGGCCCTTTTTTTAATCGCGCGGCCAGCTTAAACCCAGCCCAGCTCCGCAGCTTTACGGCGTGCATGTGCGCCAACTCGGTGCCAATGGCACAGTCATGTGTCCTGGTCAAGTGACCACAACGACGATACACCCGAACAGGTCAAGAGCACGGTCATCTTGATTGCCAGGCACCCCAAATTGAGGAACCAGGAGCCTCAAGCGCTGAAACAGAAGGGCGCATCCTCGCCTTTTTTTTTTTTTTGTGACCTTGGCCTCTTGATGAGCTGCGCCAGCCGCAGGCGACTGAATAAACATTTCCATTATCCATGCCTTTCATGCGGAAAAATAAAATCTGACGTGCGTAAGATGAATGTCGAGAAAGCATGAAGAATACAATAGTCCAGCATGTTCGGTGGCTGCCGCCATGTCGCGACTCCAAAGGCGGAAAGTGATGCAGATCTTGTCTGGCCATGGTGCAGGTATGATGATGGATTTGTAACATAACGTGTTTTGTGAAAAAAAAAGAGAGAAAGAGAGAGAAGGGACGGCGGCTAAAAATCTGGGGCAACGTCAATTTTGGCGCGTCACGTCGCGTCTTTTTTTTTTTTTACACATTAGCCCACACCACAAATCCACCAGCGGCAACGTGAGCCACGTGGCTGGCTTCTCTGTCGAAGCGATACGCCACAGGTTCGGCATTGATGCAATGAATCAAGTTCATATATCATATAATATGAGCCCACACACCCACGCGTCACGTCGCGTCTTTTTTTTACACATTGGCCCCCCACACCACCAGTTGAGGGTAGACCCAATTTTCCAGAGATGTTAATTTTTTCGCGAATCGGATCACTCGTCATTTTTGAAAATCGATGTGGCGCACCCTCGAGTGCTTGCAGCTCCATGAAATTTTGGTATATGAGCATTTTGATCTCTCTCTTTTCAGAACTATAGCAACCGAGGGTTGATCTGACCGTTGGCAAGACAATTGACAATGCTCCATAAATTCACAATTTTGTCTCTAGCGCGTCAAGCTGCTATTCGACCAGGCTTAATCTTATGCACAAGTGGAAAGACACGCACAACAAGGAGGTCATTTTTTCCCTGCCCGGCAACGCCGATGCGCAACATTTGTACGCTTGCAACGCCCAATCAAACATTTCAGCTTCGTTTTTCTCGGCAATGGACAGGACAAAGGATGGCGTGCTGCTGTGACAATAAATGCAGAATTCGATTCTCTGTCGGATGAACAAAGTTTCACCAGCGTACGACCAAAAGTGATGCAGAAATTGGTTTGTCGGGAAGCACGGCATTGCTGAAAATTTGGCTGTAGCGCGTTTTTGTCAAATTCATTTCGCGGTAAAATCATGATTCGATCATCGCCAAACTTTGCCACTTGGCTTTTTCAGCGTCTCTCTCTGAAAAAAAATTAAAAAACCAGATGTTGTTCTGGCCGTTTTCGTGGCATGCGCCGTTTTCAAGAATTGGTACAAATCCATGGATGACCAACACAAATCATGAATCGATTGCCTCCCAACCTTTGCCCTTTGACTATTTCGCCGTGCCTTACGTACTCAACAACACAATGAAATCCCAAGATCGCCTTGATCGTTTTGCAGATGAATTCGAAACCTCGACATTTTTACAAATGCAGAATTAAATGCCGCAAATCATCATCGTTGGGTGGCCCAAAATCTACACATAATGTTTTACCGACGCGACTCTTTTTGAAAAACCGTTCAAACCAGGAGTCGCCGAGTCGTCATTGTGCGGATGAATCCAAAATTCTGACATTTCCACAAATCCGGCACGAGTCTCTCAAAATATTTTGTGGGTCGCGGTGAAATGGCACCAATCGAAAGAGACGCTCAGACGCACTCGGTGGTCAATTCCTGATTGCTTGCTTGCCCGATGGATGAACTTTTCCCGCTTGCAAAAATCGCTCAAACATTGGATCAATTTTCAAACTTGCTTTTCTCGACAATTGCGAAAATAACCAACGATGCTTTTAATGTGTCAAATACTGTTGTATCATTTACAGTACGAATTTACGAAATGATAATGGTGCGTAATCAAAGAAAGAGGCCACGATTGATTTATTTTTTAAAGATCACATGGCTTAAAAATGACAGAAAGGAATACACGGACTGGGTTGTTGATTGGAAAATGTGGATGAATGGGCGTCTATTCTACTCGCAGTCTGCGCCTTGTTGGCTTCTAATTACCCAAAAAAAAAAAAAAAAGAAAGCGTGAGCAAGCGTGCACGTGGTGTCTAGATTTGTTTAAATTACCTTTTTATCATCGTCATCATTTTCGTATTGCTTTACCACAAGGCCCACCAAGGTATTGCAGCGCCTGCCGAGCTCGTGTGGGGTCCGGGACTTGATGTACCAATCAAAGGTGAAGGGTGGATGATGCTTGATGTCCTCGTGAATGCGCTCGTACACGTTTTCGGAATTGTAACCATAGTGCTGGAGCATGACCAGCAGAAACCGGTCCTCCTCCTCCGTGACAATCACTCATCCATTGATCTTATTATTTCTCAATTTACCGTGCTTGATGCGCTCCTGCTCGGCTTTGCGTTCCTTCTCAAGGGCGGCGTTGGCGGCGGGATCATCGCTCTTTAACTTGATAGGAGGGACCTTGTAGCCAACAGTTTTCTACAGGCGTAAATCCACAAAAAAAAAGTGAGCGTCACTATCTTTTCCTTTTTTTTTTTTTGTGAGGCCCACAAAGGTAAGATATAGCGTGTCCTTTTTGTTCAGCTCTTGGAAGCGTGGTGGATAAAACTGGAATTCCTCGCTTTTTTTTTTTTTTTTTTTTTTAAAAAAAAAAATT
>KV441882.1:574648-624042 GCA_001650995.1 Gongronella sp. w5
ATCGCTCTTTAACTTGATAGGAGGGACCTTGTAGCCAACAGTTTTCTACAGGCGTAAATCCACAAAAAAAAAGTGAGCGTCACTATCTTTTCCTTTTTTTTTTTTTTACATTTAGGATTAGCTTACTCTAAGATATAGCGTGTCCTTTTTGTTCAGCTCTTGGAAGCGTGGTGGATAAAACTGGAATTCCCCGCTTTTTTTTTTTTTTTTTTTTTGAAAAAAAAACATGTGCGTGAGCAAGCAAGCATCCTGGACGGAATCGCGTAAAAAAAGCAGCTTACACATTAAATTTCCTGATCTTGGGTGGACGATTACTTGTGCCCTTGGCAGGTGTTCGCAGCGCATCCTTGTAGTAATCGTCGACCGCGTAATTGATCTTTCGCTCACGCTTGGCGGGCCCGAGCCACACGGAAGATGATTTCCGCTGTAAATAGAAATAGGATGAGTCTCGTATTCCCCTTCCAAGTGATTTTTTTCTTACCTTGTGGCTCTGACTCCAATCCTCGCCATTCCATTTGTACGCGCTTTCGGAGGAGAAGTTCTTGAGGTCGTCGATGTTGTAATTGGCGTACTTTTTGTTGAGTTCCACGGTCTTTTCCTCACCGAGGCGCAGAATCTTGTCGATATCGTCCTCCATGGCGGGCTCCTCAGTGCCGTCGGGGTCCTTGAATATGCTTTCTGCACCGTGCTGGATCATTGCTAGCAAATCGTCCTTGGATGCTGCTTTGTTGGGCTGTGACGAACGTCCTTGTTGGATCACAAGCTGGTCCAGGCGGAGCTTTTGCGCTGCCCTCTCGAGCACCTTGTCTTCGATGGCATTCTGAACAAAAAAAAGGGAGGTGAACATGGCAGCCACACATGTGTCATTGCTTTTTTTTTGGTTGTACCTCTGTCACCAAGCGAAAGACGTAAACTTGCTTTGTCTGGCCAATACGATGCGCGCGATCCATAGCCTGAAGATCGACCTGCGGATTCCAGTCGCTGTCAAACAGAATGACAATGTCGGCCGTTGTCAAATTGATGCCCAGGCCGCCGGCGCGTGTGGTCAGCAGGAAGATGAATTTTTCGCTGCCAGGCTTGTTGTACTCGTCAATTGCGTCCACACGCTCGTCTTGGCTCGTCTGGCCATCAATGCGACAATATTCTACAAATAGAGGAAGCCAAGTCAGACAAAAAAAAATAGAAAAACACGCAAAACACGGCCATACCATAGCCTTTCCACCAGCAATAGTCCTCGAGGATGTCCAGCACGCGGCTCATCTGACTAAAGAGAAGCACGCGCGACCCCTGGCTCTTGAAGCGCGCAAGCAGCTTGTCCAGCACCACCATTTTGCCTGCATTATCGACGATGTGCTGATCCGTTGTGAATGGAGGGCCGGGTTCCTAAAGAAAGCAATGTGGATGAGCCCATGACCTTGTTTGGGAACGAAAAAAAACTAGGTCCTTACTGCGCCATCAAACAGATATGGATGGTTGCAGCACTTGCGCAGCTGCATGACAATGTTCAAAAGACGCGTCTTGCCCTCGCGCTTGGTGGTGCCCGCGCCTAAAAAAAAAAAAAAATAAATCAAAATGAGGTAACGAATGCAAAACAAGCTGCAAATCTTACCATTGACCGCGTCAAGGTCCTTTTCCAAGATGCGCTGGTACCATTTGCGCTGCATGGTGCTCATACGCACATAAAGATTGATTTCTTTCTTGGGGAGCAATGATTTTTCAACGTCGGCCTTGACACGACGCAGCAAAAAGGGACGGAGCACCTTGTGCAGCTGCTCAATCACTTGTTTTTCCTCGCCGTTTTGCTGCTCAAACCATTCGTCAAACGCCTCGGACGAACTAAACACGTCTGGCAACAAAAAATTGAGCAGTGCCTATACCAAAAAAAAAAAAGATAAATAAAAAGCAACAAATTGGGTCATGTGACCGCAGCATTTTTTTTTTTCGTACCCAAAGCTCGTGCAGGTTATTTTGGAGGGGTGTGCCGGTGATGAGCATGCGATTGCGCGACTGGAGGCTGCGAACAATAACAGAAAGGCGCGAGTTCTCGTTTTTGATGCGATGTGCCTCGTCGATCACGATGTACTGCCACGATAGCTTTTGGAATTGCGCCTTTTCCATCAAACATGTCTCGTACGACGTGATGCATACTTCAAATTTGCCTGGCACAAGGGTCGATTTCGTGAGAGCCGCCTAATCCACAATTAAAAAAAAAAAGAAACAGGGTGTGAGCGATGCCACCAACACGTACTGACCATTCTTGGCGTGCGTCTTACGCGTTCGTCCTTGTTGCCATGATAGATGAAGACGTCGAAATTGGGGATCCACCTTTTAAATTCGGTGAACCAATTGTGCAGTGTGGACTTTGGCACGACGACGAGGTGGGGGCCGGAGATGCCGCGGACGTTCTTGAGGTAGCCGAGAAACGAGATCGTCTGCAGCGTCTTGCCTAGACCCATTTCGTCTGCCAAAATGCCATTGATGCCGTTCTCAAACAAGGAAATCATCCAATTGAGACCTTGCACCTGGTATTCGCGCAGTGTGCCGCCCGTCACATCTATAAATAAAAAAAAAAGAGGGCCGTCAAGAAAGCTGCTATATTTTGTGTTGCTGCGCACACGCGCAATAAATCCGGCACATACACTTGGGAGACTCGGTAAACACGGTGTAAACGTCGCCCTCACTGGATTCATCTTGTAAAATCTCCTCGTCTTCCTCTTTTTCGGTCTTGCGCCGCCTGCAATGTCAATTGCCAAAGAAAGAGAATGAGTGGATCATCGGCATTTCAGCTTTTTTTTTCATTATTACCTGGTAACAGGTTTTGCTTGCTTTTGCTCGGCAAGCACGGTCTTCAATGCTGGATCTTTGCTTTCCGCAAGATTAAGAAAGTGAGCAAAGAGCTCTGTTTGGCCGAGAAGGTAGCGGTAGCGCTTGACACGGCTTTCATACTATTAAAAAAAAGTGGCAAAATGAGCATATTTGGCTCAAATGATCCACTCTAAAACACTGATTTACACTGTCGCCATCGTAGCGAGCACGAGTCGCCACTGGTTCGGGTTCCTGCATTTTTAAAAAAAAAGAAAAAAGAAAAATCAGGATTTAATTCCAATATGTCGAGAATATGGCATAAAAAAAGAGAGAGACGGTGGATCCTTACCGAGTCAGAGTATGAATCGGGTGTTGGCTAATCGTCGCGTAGCAGGCATAAAAAAAAAAAGAAAAGAAAAGAGGGTAAGTATAAAGTAGTGCAAAAGCCAAAAGTGGGGTGAGATGAGGAATAAAGGAGAAAAAGGAGGGGGAAATAGGCAAAACGGGAAGGGAGGCGACTTACAGCTGCTCGTTTGCGGTTGGAATCCTTTCTCGCCTACAAGAGCAGCATAAAGAAAGCAAAAAAAAGTCAAAAAAGTAAGGTTAGGTGCCTGTGCGTTGTAAATAGGCGGTTTGACAGGTGGTGGAGCGTGTATGGGACGCGAGAAAGGTTACCATAATGCCTGTCTATCGTGTCTTTGAGCGGCAAGCAACGGACGAAAAGAATGTAAACAAAAAGGACAGAGAAAAAGAAGAACAAAAAGGAAAAACAAAAAGGTGTTGGAAAAATTGAAAAAAAAGTGAGAGAGAGCAAAAGAGGGCAGGAAAAAGCGAAAATCGAGAGCGGATGGGGTTACACAAAAGCCCGCTTTTGGCAACTCTCGTGGTGCGGACGGGCGGGTGGACCTGAGGGCCATGCCAATTTCAAATGCCGCGTCGGCCGGACCGGTCCGGCTAAAAATTGTGTGCAAAAAAACAGCGTGTCTTTTTCTTCTCTCTTTTTTCTTCTTCCTCGACTCTATACCATGCCCTTTTCCGAGGACGAACTAGCCGCGCTCAACGACTTTATATTGGATGTTGTCACGCCAGAGTAAGAAAAAACAGGCGAAAATGAACGAAATGCGTGCTGAAAGCAAAAGACAGCCCTTAGCTCCCTCTTTTGTAGCACTTGTTATTCTGTGACACGGGACAACGTGTTTTGCGCTTTTGCTGTTTTTCCTCCAGGGGGACTCACACATGATTTTCATTGACTAGAACCGACGCCGACCCGGTTGTCCTAGCAGATTATCTTTTGACGTTGCTCAAAACCGACGCGACGCGCGACCAATGCAAAGAGGAGATGGAAATGTTTTTCGGCGACAGTAAAGATGACGTGGAGATGCGCAGTGGCGCGCGTCAATTGCGCGCTAAAACAAGGCACTCACTATTTTTTTTTCCTGTTTTAGAATCGTCCTCGATCTTGGACCGTGTGTTCCAAGCCATTGACAGCAAATCGTACATGGAAACCAAGCCTGCACCCGACTCGCCGCCTCAGCAAGACGCGTCAGATGTTGCCGCGGTCAAGGCACGCGTCGACGACAATGGAAATGACAAAAGCAAGCAACAAATCAACAAAACAGACGTTTCCGAGGTGCACCAGCCTGCACCACCCACAAAAAGGCCACTCGATGCGTCTGTCGACATGGGCCTTGCAAGACCCACCAAGCAGCCGCGACGTGATGCCCCACCACTCAAGCGATCACGCCGACGTTGCTACAACTATGATGGTAAAACACTGAAAAAAGGAAGAATTCGCGGTAAACGTATTGACTCTTTTTTTTTCCTAGTCAAAGGCTATTGCTTGCGTGCCGAGTCGTGTCCGTTTGATCATAGCGACTTGGATTTGCCCTATACGACACGTTACACGAGCTTTAGCACCAAGATGGTGGTGGACAGGATACCCGACGACAAGTGCAACGTGGATAGTGTGACGGAATGCTTTGAAAAATTTGGCAAGCTTCTGTCCGTGACGGTGGACATGGCCACAAGTCGCGCATTCATCCAATTCGACACGCATGCCCAGGCACTCGCCGCATTCCAATCGCCCGACGTCTTTTTTGGCAATCGATTTGTTCGAGTTTATTGGAAAAACGTGGACGAAGCTGCCGAATATCATGAGTACGAAGCGCGTCGCCACGCGGAGCCCGACCCCAAGGCCATCCAGGCCGTCAAGGACCAACTCGCCAAGGAAAAGGCCGAACGCGCGCGCGCCGAGGTCGAAATGCGCAAAAAACAGCTTGAAATCCAGGAACAGGCCGTGCAAAAGCGCATTGAGGAGCAGAAAAAGCTGATTGAAAAGCTCGCAAAGACGCCACCAGGAAGTGCCGAGCGCGAAGAAATCAAGGCGGCTATTGCCAAGCTCATGCAACCTACTAAAACCCAAGCACCCGCCACAGCACCTTCTACAACGACTTCCTCGACAGAAAAAGCCTCTGCACCTGCCAACACCACATCTACAGCGCTTGCAAATACCATGGATGAAAAAATGGCCGAGATGCAGCGCCTCAAAGCCAAGCTGCAGCAATTAGAAGCGGTAAAATCATGGCCAAGGCGGCCCGATCAGGCACACAAAAAAAAAAAGGGGGGGTGGAGCTCTGCGTGCCAATTGGGAAGGAAAAGGTCATAGGACCATGTCATGCTCATTTTTTTTTTTTTGCCCATATTTGGTCTCATTTTCCTATATTTAGGCGAAGCAATCCAGAGATGCATCTGCTGCTCATGGAGGCGCCACGCCGGCATGGACAGCTCGTGGCGGACGGGTGTTTAATCTTGACAATCGACAGAAATTAGCTTCCTCTGCGGTTTCGACAACCTCGCCCGCGGCGGATTCCGTTTCACACACCACAACGGACGCGTCCACCGCAGAAGACATCGCTGCAGATACGTCTACGAAGACCGCAGACGAGAAAAATTCTTAAAATTCACCCTTTATTTATTTGATGTTTTGCCCGCCTTTTCTCGACTTTGATGTTCTCATCTTCAATGTTTTCATTATCAATGCCCCTCCCTCACACTTAACCCTCCCCCCATTTGTACATGTATTCATCTGCTTCAGTTCTTCCATCCCCCACCAAAAAAAGAATAAAATGATCTAGCTTGTTTTTCATTACAGAATGATTTTGGAATGGCGCGCATGACGCGTGGTGCTTCCTTTTTCTCCTTGATTTTTATGGTGGCATGATGTACGTTCCCGTGGTGAGGGAATTGAGCGAAGTTGCGCTTCAGAAAACGCGCATCGGCTGACTTTTGATACATTGGAAGCGACACAGGGGGGCCGGGACGAGCAAAAAGTTGGGCAGGCCATGTCCATGCGATTAAAAATAGGTAAAATAAATAGAGAGAGAGAGAGAACAAGAGAAAGAGGTCAGAGCGACACAAACAGATGCTGCAAAACAAAACAATAAAAAAAGGCTGATCCTTTTTTTGCACGCGTGGCCACGCGACACGCATGCACGCATCCGTTTTTGACGACCTCGGACGGGCAAGACCGCGTTCGTCCTGATGCATTGAGACGTGGCGAGTGTCAAAAATAAAAATAAAAAACATAAAAAAAAAACGAGGCGGAAAAAGACGATCCTCCGTTTCCATGGAAAAAGAGAACAACATGACGCAATGGACGTTGATCTTGGATTTCCTAGAAGCCCTTGCCGAGACGCCCTATTGCACGATGCGTCATGGAACATCCGTTTCGTGGGGTTGGCCACATGGGCTTCTCCCACCCAAAAAAGAAGCATTGTCCCTCCTGATCATTTGGGCGGAATTGGGGTGCCCCGAGCGGGTGATCGCCTTTTTTTTTTTTTTGGTGTAAACAGGGTGACGACCGGCGCGGTGTGGGATGGGGAGAAGGGGGCAAGGTGCATGGAACCAATGAACAGCTGTCATCCAAAAGTGATCGCAAAAAAAAAAGAAGAAAAAAAACGTGGCAATTGAGTCTAAACCCACCCTGTCATGGGCCAGCGCGTTTCTAAATGGACGTTTTGGGCGCGCGCACACAAGATGAGGGGCAAGGAGAAAAGGGGTGGGGGAGGGAAATCATGTCGATCAGTTTTCAAAAGCGACTAGAGCCGATCCTTGCTTTCTTTTTTCCCATTGTTCCTGATCGTGGGCCGGGATGGTGTGTAACGTTGAAAACGTGGCAACCTAAACAATGCTGTGTTACCTCCTTTTTCGGGCTTGGCCAAGTCCCTCGCATATCACCTTTCGGCATCAAGCGTTGGCAAAAGGGGAGTGACAAGGGGGCAAAACGGGGGGGACGGGCCTCCCTCTTGTTTTTCTTTTTTTTTTCGTTCCTGTTTGCTTCCCTTTTGCTACTCAGAGTGGCCAATTAACGTGCATCTATTTTTGTATGAGATGCATCAACCGGTTATTTCCAGCAGGGCACCCCAATGCGCGGAAATCGGGCTATGGGCAATGACATCAAGCCGGGTAAAAATATCCCGTGTTTTTTTCTCTCTCTTGCTTTTCCCCTGAGGATCCAAGGTGACGCGCAGTGACGCGCTGAGCAACAAAGAAAAAAGCAAAAAAGCAAAAAAATAAAAAAAGCCAAGTCATCATCTAGCATTTCACCCCTCACCTGCTCAGTGGCTACACAAAATCGGCTTTGGCGCATCACGGGCGTGATGATGCGAGATCGTCTCTGATCCCTTGCGGGTTCCAATCGCGGGCCACCTTGATGTAACCATACTTTTTTTTTTAATTTAATTTAGCCCAAAAGCAACCAGTTGACCCATTGATGCTAGTCCCGAACCAGCTTAGACACGCCAATGGCCGACGTGAAGGCCCCCCTCCTCTTCCCCCCTCCCCCACTCCCTGTTTTTATTTTTTTGCACCTTTCTCCATCTTGTGTTACACAAAAGATCGAGATGTTCACCTTGTATAAACAAAAACGAAAAAAAAACAGGCTGGGCCAAGCGCATTGCACCCTTGGTTTGGGCTTCTCCGCGCGTGCCCTGTTGCCAAGGATTACCAAGAGAAAAATAGGGGTGCACAGACTAGATTTGGCATTGATCTTGGGGAGACAATGGTCATTGGGTGGCAAGACGATCTTTTTTTCACTTTCTTTCTACTTTTACCGAGGCATGATGAGGCGATCCATGACGGAATGGTACCGCGTGCCTTGAAAAAAAAACCTCTTGGCAAAGCATCCATGAGCAAAAAAAAAAAAAAAAAAAAAAAGGGAGGGGGGCAAGGAGCAGGAGAAAAAAGAGAACAAGGGGAAAAAAGTGACTGATCACGGAGAATGTCAGGCCCCCCATCCAATGAACAGCTTCATTGGAAGAAGGAGAGACACGGGAATCACCTCGGTTCTTTCCCAAAGCATCAATCCTAGTTCACCCGGCGGCCGAAAGCCAGAAAGAGAGCGAAAAAAAAAGGCGACGCGTAGTTTTTTTTTTTTTTCGTGGAAGGACCTGGTGATACTTTTGGTAACTTTGTCGCTTGACGGTTGAGGCAATTGTGCGCTCGACATGATTCTTAACGTGTCGATCTGCACTCGGGACACACTGGAATAGGGCCAGGCTCACAAAAAAAAATAGGCACCTTGGAACACCTAGACCACGTTTTTGATTTTAGTCAAATCAAGCACGTTTTTGGGTTCCCAGAATGCAGGGCGGAGAAACGACATCAAGAAAAGCAACCCAAGCCCCACCTCCAGTGCCCATCCATCCACGTTTTTTTTTTCAATTTTATTTTTAGACGCGTCTTAAATGGCAAGTGCCATATCAATGCGTCTTTTATCCGCACGACAACGCGCCTAGGTTACACAATCGCCTCCCTCCTGCTTAACCTCTCTCTCTCTCACTCTCTCTCTCTCTCTCTCTCTGCGCCAATGCGCCTCGGCATTCCTGGGGCCGCTCATTGGCTGAATTCTGTCAATGATGGGCAAAGTTGGCCGCCTCTCTCTAAATATTCTCTTTGTTGGCCTTGGCTTTCCCAGTCGGGCAATCGTAGAGAAAAAGAGCAAGGACGTGGAGTTTTAAAAAAGATATAAATACGAGACGGATCACGGCGAATCCACCTTTTTTTTCTTTTCTTTACTTTTTGCACCTTTTTTCAAAGTCTTGTGCTTTTCCTCTCATTTTTATTCTTGTTCTTTATACAAACACCTTTCCATTCCCCCATAGACCTGCCTTGTGCTCCAGCCTTTTCCCCCCTTCATCCTCTCAATTCTTTATTTTATTCTTTTTTGTCCTGAAATCACCAACACCTGAAAAAAATCAATGCAGGATTCCACATTGTCAATGAAAGACGCCACTGGCCGCTCCGTGAGCTTGTTGAACGAGCCTTCCACTGGATCTACGCCCTCGGCTCCCATTCCAGCGCCAATTTTGGTCACACACCCCACCACCACCTATTCAAGCAAGCGAAAATACCATTGCATCGAACCCGGTTGCAACAAGAGCTTCACCACTAGGTAAGCGTATAAAAAAAACAAAAAAAAAAACGAGATAAAACTGACTTTTTTGTTCTTTTTTTTCTTTTTCTTCATTTTTTCCATTCTTAGCGGCCATTTGGCGCGTCATCATCGCATCCACACGGGTGAAAAGAACTTTCCATGCTTGTATCCCGGTTGTCCATCGCGTTTCTCTCGTCAGGACAACATGATGCAGCATTATCGCACGCATTTGTCACCCAAATCGCGTCGTCCGCAAGGCGCATCGTCGGTGTCGACCGGGCGTGTCGCCAAGTCGTATTTGCCACCGCGTCTGCATTGCCACACGCGATTGACGTCCAACGAGCGATCAATGGTGTACTCCTTGATGGAATCGGCCACGGCCACGCCGGCGCTCGAGCCAATGCCATTGACAATGCCAATTCCTTCGGGTCCGCGAGGCTTCATAGCCACCAACGCGTCTCCTTCACCTTGTAACAATGCCACCCCTTCGCGTATGATGCTTCCGCACGGATCATTGCCGCCACCCGCGCCATTGGAGCCCACCAGCCCCATGATTTCACCGACATTGCCCACCGACCCCCATCATCATCATGTCCACGCACCCCATCATCATCCTTTGCATCGTCGCCCTCAGCGCACACACTCTTCTTCGTCCTCCAATTCAAGCGTCTCGTCTTTTTTATCTCCCCGTCTCTCCATGTCGCCCCCACCACTCGAACCTTGCGAGGTCCTTTACCCCAAGCCGATGATCACGCCCCATTTCCCTATCCATGGAAGTAGACGACACCCATTGGACCTCGCGCATATTGTCAGCACCATTGGTTAAAGAAAAAAAACCCCTTCCTCTCCCTTTTTCTTTTTTTTTTCTTTTATTTTTTACCCATTGTACCAAGCCCTACCCACTCATTTTCCCTACCTATGTGGCTCTACATGTTCTATGTGCTGTGCAGACTTTTGGGTTGCAGCTCTTTTCCCCTCAATCGCTTGCTCTCCTTTTTTTTTGTCTTTTTTTTTTTTGGTTGCACCATTCTTGTGATTTTTGTAGAAATCCTCATCTTTATGCCCACCCCCCATTGTACACACACCCTCCTCCTCTCTGCTTTCTATATATAGCTTTTCCTCTCTCTCTTGTTGTTGTTTTCCCTCTAGATCGCACATTGTATTGTAAATCCTCCACTTTTTTTCGCCCTCATCATCCTCGCGCTTCCCCTTTTTCTTGTATCACCCTCGCTTCGTGTATTTGTAAATGGCTCCTTACCTCCCTGTCCTCCTTGTATGCATATATTTTTTTTATCATTGGGCTCGACCATCACTCTTATGTTTATATATTCTATGATGTTTCCAAAATAAAATAAAAAAAAGACATCTCATTTTCCTCATCTTTACGCACTGTTTTTTGTGATTGGTCTTGCTTTTGGACATGCAATTGGTCACAAATCGACAATGGAAGGCGACACGCGACACGCATCATTTTGTACTTTTTGTTATATGCAATCCAGCCATTTGGGGGGAGGGGAGGACGCGGTCGCAAAAAAAAAAAAAAAAAAAAAGGGGGGGGGGGGTCCGACGCCTTTGTTTCTTTTCTTTTTTGTGTGACATCCTGCAGCCAAGGGCTGCTTTGGTGCCCATTGTTCGCTCATTGAGCGTTACAAAGAGCATCCATCCCCCCCGTCATTCTGTGCGTCGTGCCACAGGGGCCAAACAAAAAATAAAGAACCCATCGCATTTCGTCCCAGGGATTAGAAAGAGATCGAAAAAAAAAGTTTATTTGCTTTTGAGATGACTAGGAGCATGTTGAAAAAGAGATTTCCACATGTATGCCTCCGAGAGAAGGATCTCGACATCCTTTTCTTGCCAGTCGCTCGTCGGCAATTGCTGTAAAAAGATCATGATCTCCTACAAGCACGAAAAAAAACAGAGAAACGGGTTAGGTCATGCGTTGCATCGTTTTTTTTTTTTTTTTTGTCCCTGGTGACGATGCTTATATGCACCCTAAATTCCCCTTGGAGGACGCCCCTCTGCGCCCTGGTGCCCCTACTTTTTTTTTTTTTTTCCTTTTGGCAATCGCTTTGTCATCGCACTCCCTTTTTTTCCCCCTGTATTCCCCTTGCCAACCCCCTTTGTCCCCACACTTTTTGCAGACACATTGAGGCGCATCCCCCATTTGATGCATCGACGCACGTCTTCAAATCATCTCCACCCCAATTCACATCCACATTCGCACAGCAGCTCCTCCTTTTCACACTCTTAAGCCGAGACGCGCTCCAATCGCACGTAAACAAAGACGCGGTCTTGGCTGCGTAAGGAAAAAAAGCATGCAAGTGCTTACCTGGAAGTCCATTTTTCGCAATTGGCCAGACCACTTGACCAAAAAGGCAGCACAGACGTAGATGTGGAATTCGGAAAACCCTTCAGAGGACCCTTCAGCAAGATACGTGTCCCACATCCGAATCGTCGTCTTGAGCGGCAATTCGCGCATCAAAAGGCAATTCATCCACCGAAAAGCGAATTGGATGAATTCAACGCCTTCTTGCTCCAAGTGCAGGGCCAATTGACCTGTAAACAAAAAGGAAAAAAAAATAGAATTAACCTTTTTTTGTTGATCCTCCCTCCAATGGGCCCTCTCCCTTTTTTTTCTTTCTTGCCATCGATGCGTGAGACCAGGTCCTTGAGCGTGACAATCTGCCGCTGAATGCCGGGTTGCGCAAACGTGTAATTATCCTACGTAAAAAAAAATAAAAAAAGAACAATCAGAATGATCAAACTACGGCTCATGACGCAATGTCTCCCTAATTTTACCTGAATTCCATCGAGCAACTTTGAAAGACACCAGAATGAATCGGCCTCAATGACATCGAGCACTTGTTGGTTCAGCTTGGACACGTCGTACTGTTCAGGATCGCCTCCTAGTGGAACAAAAAAAAAAGGGGGGGAGGGCTCAATCCCCCCGATTTTCGTCGTTTTTTGCTTGTTTCCCATGACTTACCGATGTATGCAGATAAAAACACTTCAAAGATGGGTGTCACGAGATCGTTGATGCCTTGCACATAGCCGCTGGCTGGATGCCGAATCGCCCACTGGTATAAAATTCGCTCTAGGCACTATCAATCCCAAGAAAAAGCGCATGGAGCAGCATGGAATGGCATTGAGTGCCTTGGGACGTGCGACGCGTGTTTTTTATCGTCTCTTACCTCCTGTGTGATGGTCGACTGATATAAAAATACATTGGGGTTGGTGCGCAGAATGTCGATGTGGATCTAAACAATGAGAAAATAGAACAAAAAAAAAACAGGAGAAAAGAGAGCTGTAAGCGTCATGGTGCGTGCTTGCGTAGTAATTGCGATTTCCTTTCCATCTACACATCGCCGTGTGGGGGAGAATGGAAGGGGAGGGGGGAAACAGGGGCGAGCAATTTGGGAACATTTGCTTTTTTTTCTTTCTTACCTGGTGTGCAAGTGCCTGATCAAGCCCTGCAGGTCCTCTTGCATGACTCGCCTTGATGCTATCACTGTATTCTTTGCGCTTTCTAGCCAGCGTGCCCACGCGTCGCTCGGAATTACATGGCAAATAGCCCTAAAATCGAAAAACCGTCACAAAATGAGCAAGATGGCTCCTTTTTTTCCCCAATTCAGCTCATCTCTTTACCAACAGCAATTGCCACGCCATGAGGCGCAGGTCCATGGGAATGCCATTCCAGCCAAGAGCGCGCAGCGCAGCAAGATCCACATTAGCACTCGAAAGCACTTCGGTAAACTTTTTAATGCGCGACGAGTCGGGCATGTCCTCGGCTTGGATGCGACACAGGGTAAATGATGGATCTGCAACACACACACCAACATAATAAAAAGATTAAGGCTCGGATCAGGCGCAGTTAATTCATAAAATTCACAAAAATATTACCTTTTAACACGTCGTCAATATTCTCAATGACGCCATTGGCATCGACGGGCTTCCTCTTTGCCTGGATGGTACGTGGAGAGGGCGCGACTTGCGGCGACGCGTGTGTGGATGTGGCTGTCGTCGTGGTATCCTGCGAAGACGCGTTATTTGTGATTTGAGGGGGCATTTCAGTGTCTGTTTGGTGCTTTGCTGGTTCTTTTGGCGCGGCGGCATTGGCAGCGAGGGTCATGGCCTTCAGGTACTCGGATTGCTCGTCAATCTTATCGTCCCATTCGTCGTTGGTATCTTCCATAAAGGCATTAAACGATTTTGGCGTCGACCCCGTATGTTTGTGCTTCGAAACTGGTGCGTGACTGACCGCCGATGTGCTGCTCGGAGTCGCCTTGGTCGAGGGCGACGATTTGACCGTGGGGGAGGCCGCCTGGTGCGGCCGATTCGCGACAAGACTCGTATACGCGTATCGTGCGCCAATCACAAGAGGCTCTTGCTGCTGCATCCCTTGTGCACTTGCCGCTGCCTGGTCTCTAGGGACAATACGTACACTAAAGGGATCAATCGCTTCAATACTCGTCCAATTCCTCCCGCCACGTCCCAAAATGCAGCCCCAATGTTGCCTAAATCTACCTTCCAGGAAGTTTGAGGCCCTTGCGGCGCCAAAATGACCTGTGCAAACAAAAAACGAGTCAGTCGCGTGCCTCGTGGTCGCGTACAAAGAGCGCGTCAAAGGAGATGGTGCGCAGAAAAAAAGGGATGGCGGCGTGTGTCAGGGTCGTCGCCTTACTTTTTCTCTTCTACAATGAAACATTACACGAAAAAAGACGCGTCAGAACTTTTTTCTCCTTCGCAGATGCCATGTGCACAAGTTTTACCTTCTTGCATTGTCACCAGACAATCCCAGTGTGCACGTAGGCAGGGGTACAAAACGAGAAAAAAATAAAGAGTTTGTAAGAAAAACAAGAAAGAGGAGAAAAGAAAAGGCCCACGGGGCCCAAAAAGCTTCAATTTGTGGAGCAGCGGGCTTTCCAGCCAATCAATGTCTGCCCCACGACAACGCGCCAAAAACCCACTCCTTCCACGAACAATAGAAATACCAATTCACGTGGGGCAACAAGGAAACAACGCGCTTTTGCTGCTCGTCAGGCCTTCACAGTAGCCGCAGCGCTACAGCATGCGCAAAAAAAAAAAAAAAAGAAACTAGAAAAAGGAACAGCAGCCTTGCATGCATTTTGGAAAACACGCTTTTTTTCATGTACAAGGACCCCGATCGTGCAGCAGCACGTCCCCGGCCCGCCACCCTGCGTTCCTGCATCTTAGAGACGCGCAGACCGCTCGAATAAAAGATAAAAGCATGTCTGTATAAGCAAAAAATATATGATAGATGACCGTGATTTTGTTTTTCTTGGTTAAATTCATGCAAAAACCTCATTGTAGCATGTGACCTCGTTTGCTGGAAAGCCAAGAAGCCAAAGTATCGGATGAAATCCATGGCGAACAGGATCCACTGATGCTTTGATAAAAAAAAATCTTGGCGCGCGTCATTTTGCATCAAACAACTTTTGTCAATTCCGCCCCCCCCCCCTATAGAATCATCCCAATGGTCTGAAACCACGCGCATCGATGAATCCAAGGCCTCAAAACGTCGTTCGTGAATCGGGGATGCATGATTTCCAAACGCAAGCTTGCCCACTGACCCGCAATTTTGAAGGGCGCCGCGCGTCGCACGAGAATTGTCGCTTTTTTATGCTTTTTTTTCTCGCTCTCTTTGGCCCTTTGCTGTGCACAGTCTTGTGCCATCAGGTCCCTTTATCCCACCACGGCGATAAAACGCCACTGGGCATACCCTGGAAAGGTGCGACAAGGATAAAATAAGCGATATGGGGTTAAACTTGTTTTCGCCTTTTTATGCTACTCGCAGGTCCTCCAGTGAGCCTCGCCAAAGCCATATACGACTCGCACCTAGTGCCCTTTGTTGACCATGGCCACGGTAAGCAACTCAACGCGTCAAATACGCATTGTTTTTATTTTAAATGTCTTTGACTTGCGTTGTCGTTGCAATTTTTTTTTTGTAGAGGACCCGCCCTGGTTGGCCCTAACGCTTGACTTTGACTTGGCCCGAAACGTCCTGGACCAGCTAAATTCTTCTGATTTGCCATTAAAATCAAGATGTATGATTTAAGAGGGCCCCGCGAAGTGCAATGGCTTGCCTATGACGCTGAATTTGTCGATTTCTTTCTCGTTTCATAGTTGAGGCACATATCACGGTGATCACGCCACCAGAGGCATCGACGCTAGCGCTTGCAAACGTGACAATGGATCAAGTCAACGCGATTGCGCTCACGCACAATATTCAGGACAGTAAATTTACCATTGAGTGCGTTGGGCGCTTAGTCGATGCGCAGAACAACCTCGTGTATGCGCTGATTGTCACACCGGGAGCCTCGCTCGTGCGCATCCGCGAGGATATTTTCCGGCTTTATGTTGCGCAGGGCGGCGAACCCGCCTGGTTTGATCCGCACGCTTTCTGGCCACATGTCACCATCGGTTTCACCGACACAGACATCTTTGACGGTGTGTACAAGGGTGTAAACGCGTGCGCGCGCCCGTTACACTTCATTTGATGGACTCGTGCGTTCTCGCGGCCTTTTGCCCTTCCACAAAAAGGCATTTGTAGGGTGCGGTTGAGGAATTGCTATCTGGCACACGGGATTGTTACCCATTTTATAAATCATGCCGCGCTGCCATAGCAAAAACACAAAAAAGCAATAAAAAACATCAATACTGTATCTATTTTCTCGGTCGTTCTATACTTTTATTGCTCAGGACACCATTGGTACGGACCCAGAATACCTGTATAGTAAGTCTGAAGCGTCTTGTTTCAAGTAATTCTTGCCAATGCTTGAAAATATGATTTCAGCCCTCCTAAATTTCAAGATTGCGGGCGTTCTCGTCCTCAGATCATCGTCATGTTTTGGTCAAATGTTCTTCTTGCATTGAAAGCAACAAATCCAACACGTAATCTTTTCCTGGAGTCGACTGTATGGTCGACAAAATCGAATTTGCTGCATTTTAGTTTTAATTGCGACGACTTCATAAGAGTTTGCTAACAAATCTTAGAGTTTTTTTTTTTGAGTAATGAGGCTCTTATGCCAGCCGTCAACTGACTCAAATTTGAGCTCACTTGAACAAGTTTCTCAGACGAAACAAAAGAAAAGTCGTCATTTTAATGTAAATCGCCTTTTATCGCCAAACCAGTCACTGGTAACCCTCGAAGCACGCTTAAACGTGTCGTAGCGGCTGGAAAACACCCTGGGAGACTCATCCGCAGCTGATCAAACATGGCCGGTGTGCGCTACGCGCAAATCATAATTTGGCCGCGCCGAGCTCCCAAAACAAAATTGAAAAATTAGGTCTCCAGAATCGCGCCAAACTCACCCACAAAAGACGCGACACGGAGAAACGACAAAGCGTGCTAAAAAAAGAATGGGTTTGACATGTTGGTTGACAAGCAATTCTTTATTTTAGATAAATTTTCAAACGAGAATTGCACGGGTAAAACGCGCCCAAGAAGCTGCCCCGATGCATCCACTAGCAAGAGACGCTCCTGGGATATAGATTTGATAAGGCACTGACGCGTGCCACTCAGCATCTGACGCGGTTTATCACGCGTCGCATGCGTAGGCATAAATTTGTAGTCGTGTTAATTCTGCCCAAAGCCATCTTTTTTCGGAGATCACTGATGTCCCCGCATGCTTCACGCCGTACTCTTTCTGACGAGATGACCCGAAAGGCACTGCGACCAAGACTTGTTGAGTTTACCTTGGGACGAAAATTTGCAACTTTTTGTGTCTTACACGAAATCCAGTCAATGGACGCCCATTTTTATTGCACTTTTATCGCTTAACCGACATGATATACCATGTGGTTGAATGACGTGGCGATCTGACGATCTAAAGTTGGCTGTTTTCAAATCCTCGACTGTACCATGGGCAAAATTCGTGGTTTTTGAAATCCGTCATTGCACATCATCTAGTAACCACAGCGCTTCAAGAGTGGGCTCATCGGAAAGAGAACGATCGACACAATAAGCGAATCAACGTTGTTCCTTGTAAATCGTGAATTCACCGACACTTTGTCAAAAAAAACCTTCAAAAGCTAAAATCAACACTCTCTTTGCTCACAAGCTCGCAGTTGAACCCCTTGACCCTTTACCTTGATCGCTGGCTGCACTAGCGCTGACAAGCTATTGAGGGGTTCAACACGTTTGCTTATAGGCAATGCTACAGTTTCCTATGTAAAGATGAAGAAATCGAATTTTTAAAGCAGCGGCTGCATTAATTGTATAACATCGAGCGCCTTTGACGAGGGTGGCAGCCAGCAATGGGGTCACCGCTTGCCCAAGATGGCCAGGCGTGCCTCAACGGCCCTTCGAGCTTCCAGGAATGCACATACAATCACAATTTTAGGAAATTACATGATTTTACATGGTGAAAAAATGCGCAAGATATCGCGTATGCCCTCGGATCCAGTGTCTGAGGACAGCAGTGTTCATTTCAAAGCAAAAGGAGCCGCGGTCAGGAGGAGCATTGTGTAGCGGAGAAGGCAACTGCTTTTAAAACGCGCAGAGAAAAAAAAAAAAACTCGGTGCTTCGGTTACACCAACTATTATTGCCCTTGTGGCTCCGATGGCACGAGCATCGGGAGTAGAAAAATAAGCGTGTTCGAATGAGCCATTGCTCTGGTCTCTACGACGCCAGACCTGCGAGAAATCACAAAATTCGAAAATTGTGGTACTTCACAGGGGCAAACAAATACTGAATTGTTGGGGCTAACTTGATCCGATTTCAGTCAAATTTGGAAGCAGTGAATGAAGGCGATGGCAACGCGCCAAGGAGAAAAAAAAAGTAGGTGCGCACCGTGGAAGAGCCCATTCTGTCATGTGAAATGGGACTATGCGGGAATCATGGTATTTGAAATAAAGCTCCCGAGGAACCATGCATCCCGACGCGCATGGGCGGGAAAACAAAACGGCAGAATACATAAAGTATGGTGGATGACTCGGCACACCTCTCAAAGGTGTACTAAACTTTGATTTTTTTTTTCAAAACGAGTCTATTTGTAGCACACCGCAAGACTTTTTGTACGGCTGCTTAATGATCTCAAAGATGAAACATCTTCGTAGGTGCTCGCATCTTTCAAAGAAACAACACTGTCAATTAAAAAAGGGGAGATTAAATAATCAAAATCCTTGTTCAAGCGTCATGTCAGAACCAAAATGCCGGAAATCACGCCCCTCTATGGCACTGGACCCTGCATGCGTTCACAACATCTCGCCTGGTGGCGCAAAACATGGACCAGAACACGAGCATGACGATAGCCAGGCCAATTTTTTTTTAATTTTGCAAAATTGCGCGTGAGTATGATATTAGTCATGATCTTCTTGGCTAATCATGTGCCTGCTCTTAGATCAAAACAATGCGATCTTGCTTGAATGGTGTTTACGACGGCGTGTGTGTATCTGGAATGGGACGGGAGTGGCAAGATCCCGCGCATTCCCCCACATCTTGTGAAAGGCGGGTGAAAGAACCAGATCATCGATGAAAAATTAAAAAAATGAAACCTTAATTCCATCGCAGATGCCCCACCTGGCACAGCAATTGGCATCGCCTTACCCAGTATGGGCAAGGTCACAAGAGGAGTCAAATAATAATAAATGGAGCGTAATTTCCGAATGACGCCGCGACGTACCACCAAGGCGACACAACAAACCCAAGGGTTGCATCATTGGCGCCTCCATTGTTCTGAATCGAGAAACACAACGACTGCTTTTGGATGCAACTTACTTGGATGGCCACTAGTCATCGTATTATAGCCTCTGCCACACACACGCGCCAATGATACACATGCACGCCTCATGTGCCCCTCGCTGTGCGAGGACCATGGGAAATCTGACATGCACACGCACATGTATAAAAGGGGAACATTGGCGGTGTGTCCCTTTTTTTTTTTTTCTACAACTCTTGTTCCTTTTTGCCCTTTCCACTCATTTATCACCTCCTTTTTTTTTGACAATGAAACCCTCTTTTTTGGCCATTGGATGCGCGGCGCTCATGCTGCAAGAAACGCTGGCACGACCTTTGCACATGTTGATGAAGCGCGCTGCTGCAGATGCTTGGTCGCAACGCACTGTATACCAGCTTCTGACGGATCGCTTTGCGCAGTCAGATGACACCACTAGCGCCTGCTCAGACCTGTCTAGCTACTGTGGTGGGACATTCAAGGGTGTGATGAACCATTTGGACTATATCCAAGGCGTACGGACTCGCTGATTAGCAAAAATGAGCCATTGACTGACGCGTCGCGCTCTTTTTTTTTTTTTTTTTTTTTTTTTTTTGGCGCATATCCCATTTCACTTTGGCATTGGTTTGACGCGATTTGGATTTCGCCCATTCCGACCAACATCGATGGTGGCTATCATGGCTATTGGGCCAAGGATTTCGACACAATCAATTCCAATTTTGGAACTGGCGACGATCTCAAGGCGCTCGTTGACGCAGCACATAAACTTGGGATGTATGTCATGCTGGACGTGGTGGCAAATCACATGGGCATCCCGTCGACGGCCAATGACTATTCTGGCTACACGTTTGACACGTCTAGCGACTACCACCCCAAATGCACCATTGATGAGAGCAGCCAGACCTCCATGGAGCAATGCTGGCTAGCCAATCTGCCTGACATCAACACCGAGGACGACACCATTGTGGCCAAACTCAACAGCGTCGTCAAGAATTGGGTCGACACGTATGGATTTGATGGGCTGCGCATTGACACGATGAAATACATTCGCAAGGACTTTTGGCCCGGCTACATTGATGCCGCAGGTGTCTTTGCCATTGGCGAAGTGTACGACGGCGATCCATCGTACACCACCACCTATTTTGATTATTCGCCCGGCCTGCTCAATTATCCCGTCTATTTCCCCGTCTACGACACTTTCACTCTTGCAAAGGACATGACGCGTTTGCATAACGGATGGACCGCCGCCTTGAACGTGTCGGGCGTCTGGGCAAACTTTATCGACAACCATGACGTACCCCGGTAAAATGCAAAAAAAAAAAAAAAAAAAAAAAAAACTCACTCGCACGGCGTCATTCTTGGATCGACAAGCACGTCTTGGGTCGCTCATTTATTCTTTTAAAAGGCTACTTGGCGAGAACAAGGACGCCGCATTGACAAAGAACGCGCTCACGTTCTCGCTGATGTCGAATGGCCTGGGCATCGTGTACTATGGCACGGAGCAATCGTTCAATGGCGGCGCCGACCCGAACAATCGTGAGGTTTTGTGGACATCTGGCTTTTCCACGGACACCGACATGTACAGCTTTGTCACGACGCTTGTGAAAAAGGGACGCCAGGCGACACTCAATGGCACTATTGATGCATTTGGCGGCATGACGTCCGACAACAAGGCGTATGCGTTTTCACGAGGCAACGCGCTCGTTGTACTCAACCAGTATGGCGCAAGTGCAACCCAGGATATCACCATCAGCTCGGGCAAGCTGGCCGACGGCACCACGCTCACCGATATCTTCTCTGGTCAGAACGTCACGATTAACAATAGCCAAGTTACTTTTACCATCAAAAATGGCATGCCTGCCGTCTTTGTCTAGTCCATCCATCCTGAGCAGCCAATCTTACTTTAACCGCAATGAGCACAAAATAAATATACAGCAAGTACTTTTTGGTCACAGGCGGCACCTCGCAAATCATTGGGCAAATGAATCCAAATCTTGTTATTTTCGCAAATTCAGCACTGGATCTCGAAATATTTTGTGGTTCGTGGTTAAACTGATACCAATCGAAAGAGACGCACTCGAGCGTCATTTCCAGATTACGTATTTGCTTGCCCGATGAAGACATTTATGATACATGCTTGCAAAATCCAATAATCAAGCATTTGAAAATGTTCAACCTCATCATTTTCTCCACAATGGAAGTGTAGGTAGTAAAAAATATACTGGAGGCACAGCAGGGCGGCAAAGTCTGAAAAAACACGCTCTCTGGTTTTTAAATTAAAAACCGCATGCTTTCGTGCAACGTAGGTACTGTAGCGCGCTGCTTGATCAACGGAGCCGCTTTGACATTTGTTTTTTTTTTTTCGTCGAGTATTATGCGATCCATGGATCTTTACTGGAGGAAATGTCTTGAGCCAATTGAAGATGGAACGGCAACGGTGTTTTGCCTTTTACAAATACCATAGAGCATGATATCATAAATATTGTACCTTGATAAAAAAAGTATACACTATGATATCATATGTGGTTGTCGCTGGTCCAGACTTATGCCGGCCATTAACAAGGAATGCCCATTTAAAAGGTTCACGGCCATCCATTCGGTAGATTTTGCAAAAATGGGCCTGCTTCCTTGTGACAATTGTAAGAAATCGATTGGACTGCAGCTTTGATGTAAATGCAAGCCCATCATTCAGCGGCAACATTCCTTTTCAAAAAAAAAATTCTTAAAGAATACTTTTTTTTGATTTTTTCTTTTCCTTTTCCATTGATCCTGAGTTTTTGTTTACAAACACAATGAAGCCCTTCGCCTCTCTGTTGCTGATTGCCGTCGTCGCCATGTTCCTTGTCGACGCCGAGGAATGCTGCTGCCCTTGCAAATTGAAAATTTTTGGCCATTGTACGAATACGCACAAAGACACGTGCGCCAGGGCTGGCATCCTGGTCAGCGATACCAAGGACACAGATTGCCACACTGGTGAATATCGTTGCAAGGGCATTGAATGCCCTGCCTCTTGCAAAGCCATTAGCAGCAGCTCAGGCATTGATTTCGGCAAAATCTTTGGTGGCAGTGATGACAGTGCCAAAAAAGAGGCTCCGGTTTCCTTGGACCTTGGCAAAATATTTAATGGCGGTATCAGCAATGATGATGGTGAGCACAGCAAGAACGTCAACGATGGCGGTGACCACGATGCCTTCTCATAAGAATTTTACGCACATCCTCTTTTTGGCCGATATGACCATGAATTGAATTAAAGACGCGCGGAAGCGCCAATTCTAAATGAAATTCATCCAACAAATTCTGTAAAACGAGTTTGGAGCCATCTTGGCGGTTTTTGAGGCTGCATGCCAATAAATCGGTTAGAAAAACGCTTGGGTCGTTGCCTACTAGGGGGACCTGGCAACTCTAATGCAACCGGCGCACAGACAGATCGGTATGATAAACATAGTAGCAAATTGGCCATTTTCAGGCACATTGGCATGAAATTGGGGTCGTGCACGGCTCGGCTACCAAGTGATTACCCGACGGCAATCCCATTCGGAATTGCCCATTTGAGCGCGCTTACGAATGGACATTGACCCCACGAATTATCGGCATTTGTGCTGCCTGCGCCTGCATTTTGCCATCTTGACGAACAAATGTTATTTTTCTTGCTCTTTGTACTCTCTCCGCCTCCTGCAAACCGAAAAAAAAACCTAAATAGGCTATCAATATGTACGATTCAACCGATAAAGAGATTTGACAGTCGGTTTAGCAAATGGCTTGATCACATGCTCAAAGAGATTGTCAAAAAAAAAAAAAGAGTGAGCCAAAATTCGAATCAAAAATCTTGATTGGTTGGGCTTATACTTCTCTCCTTAAATTGTTTGCCAAGGGAAGTGCCTTGTTGTCTTTGCAAGTCGAAATGAAAGACGTGTCTAGTTTTATTTTGAAGCAAAACACCTGCAGTGATATTGTTTTATGCATTTTTTTATTTGCCCTGCTGCTCTCAATGGTCGATAATGCAAGTTTGATACATGTTCTTACAATTATTTGGCTCTATCCCGCAAATATGCATCGCCCTCGCGTTTTCTCGACAGGTCTCGCGTCTCTCGTTATTGTTCTTGTGTGGTTTTAATTTGGAATCTCTGATGGGCCTCGTCGTAGAAAAATCACGCATTTCATCTAAATTGCATAAATTTGGCACAAGCTCAAGAAAAACGCATCGCCCTCGCATTTCCTCGACACATCTCGCGTCTCTCACGATTGTTCTTGAGTTGCTTTAATTTGAAATCTCTGACACGCTTCGACTTTGAGAAATCACGCGTCTCATCAAATTCAACACAAGTTTGGCACTAGCTGAAGAAAAACGCGTCGCCATCGCGTTTCCTTGGTACATCTCGCAACTCTGGCGAGTGTTCTTGTGTGGTTTTGATTTGGAGTCACTGGGCGCGCTGCGTTGCTTGTCTGAGTAATACTTTTCATCATTTTTGGTCAATTTTTGATTGTCCTGAGAACCGACATGTCGCTCATCGCGAAAAAAAAAGTAGGTTTTCTTGTGCAACTGATGTCGCTCACTGGGAAAAAAAAAAAGCTGTCGCATGCGCGTTGCAAGTCGCCTTTTTTTTTAGTGTTGAAGTCGACATAATTTTTGTTGCAACGCGTTTCTCACACGTTGGCGCAATTGACAAGAAGCACATCGAAAATGCAATATTTCAAGGGCGGTGTTTGGCATCTGCTTTTTGCTTAATTTTTACGCTATGATACAATGCCGAAGAAACGATTCTCTGATAAAATTTACAACATAGTCTCATCACCAATCTGCACGTCCCGCACCCCAATTCGTACGCACTCAAAATTCACTTTGGGCGTGCTCTATCTGATACACATGCCAAAAAAAAAAAAAAAAAAAGCTGTGCGCGTGCTGAAAAATGGCTGCACGCGTTTGGACAAAAACGGTAGAAGCGGACTTTCTGAATTTTGGCGTGCCGGGATTGGCGGAAAACGATTGGGTCCACAAAATCGCTTGTTTTTCTTTTTGCTCGTGCTTCTTTTTCTCTTCACGTTCATCTCTCTTCTTTTATTTTTTTTTTTCTTACGTAGCGGCCAATGACGATGAACGACCATTGCTACACGCTTGTGCACCAGGATGATGCGAGCGAGCAGCCCAGCATCCAAGACTTCCAGCGTGCCTTTGAGAAGGGGTCAGACGAGACACGCGTTGACACGATGAAGCAACTTCTTGTCATCATGTTGAATGGCGATCCCATGGAAAAGCTGCTTTTGCACGTCATCCGCTTCGTTTTGCCCTCCAAGAACAAGCAGCTCAAGAAGCTGCTCCATATTTATTGGGAAATTTGCCCAAAGACCAAGCCCGACGGCAAGCTCAAAGAAGAGTTCATTCTTGTCTGGTAAAAAAACACGCCCATTTGCCCTGATTTTGCGTGTAAACCCATTTTTTTTTTTTTTGTAGCAATGCGCTGCGCAATGACCTTCAGCATCCAAACGAGTACATTCGAGGCGCGACGCTGCGTTTCCTTTGCAAGATCAAGGAGGCGGATGTGCTTGAGCCATTGGTGCCGTCCGTGCGATCTTGCCTGGAGCATCGCCATTCGTATGTGCGCAAGAACGCCGTCTTTGCCATTGGGTCCATATATCGCCATTTTGACTATTTGTTCCCCGACGCGCCCGAGGTCATCCAGCAATTCCTCATGACCGAGGCCGATTCGACCTGTCGACGCAATGCCTTTGTCGTTTTGTGCTCCATTGCGCAGACCCTTGCCGTGGACTTCCTTGTCCAATCGTTTGGCCTTGTCGCCTCGTTTGATGAGCTGCTCCAGCTCGCCGCCATTGAGCTCATCCGCAAGGACAGCAAGACCAATCTCGCCAACAAGGTAAAAAAAAAAAAGCATAAAAAATCAAAATATAGCAGAAAAAATTGTATGGTGCAATGGATTCTCATCCCCCCTCAATTCTTTTGTTCTAGGGCGCGTACATCCGCTGCGTGTCCGAATTGCTCGAGGCAGCGTCTCATTCGGTCAAATACGAGGCTGCCAATATCCTGATGATTCTCACGTCCAACCCTGCGGCCGTCAAGGGTAAGAATCATCGAATTGGGGAACCAATGGATGCGAAAAGAAGTGCCAAGCAGCGCGTCTAATGCCATTTTTTTTTAATTTTTGCATTAGCTGCTGCGTCGTGCTACATTGAGCTTGTCGTCAAGGAGTCGGACAACAATGTCAAGCTGATTGTGCTGGACCGTCTGCGTGATCTGCACTCCAAGCACGAGCACGTCCTCGACAGTCTGGTCATGGACGTTTTGCAGGTCCTCTCTAGCCCCGACATTGACGTGCGTCGCAAAGCCCTCAACATTGCGATGGATATGGTCTCGTCACGTAATGTGCAGGATGTCATCTTGGTCCTCAAGAAAGAGCTTGTCAAGACGCACGACCAGGAATATGAAAAGGTAAAGAAATGATAAAAAATAACGCGTTTCGCTAATTTCCCCCTTTTTTTTCTTCCATTTTAGAACACGGAGTACCGCCAATTGCTCATCCAAGCGATCCACACGTGCGCGATCCAGTTTTCCGAGGTGGCGGCCAATGTGGTGCACGTGTTGATGGAATTCCTTGGCGATGTGAACAATCCTTCGGCCGTGGACGTGATTGCGTTTGTGCGCCAGGTGGTTGAAAAGTTCCCTGGGTTGCGCGCGTCAATTCTTGAGAAGCTGATGGAGACGTTTGGCGACATGAAGTCGAGCAAGGTGTTCCGCGGAGCATTGTGGATTCTGGGCGAATATTGCCAGGACGAAAAAGAAATCAACGAAGCATGGGGTCAAATCCGCGACGCCCTTGGCGAGATTCCGCTACTTGCTTCTGAGCAACGTGCGTTGGAGGACACCGAGGATGATGGATTGGACGGCAAGGACGCGTCCGCCGCTGTGGCTGCCACCGCCGTGCCCAGCGCCGTGCTTTCGGGCGCAACGCACCGCATCTTGGCCGACGGCACATATGCCACGGAAAGCGCGTATACCGCGCCATCGCCGGCCGCGACGCGCACCGCAGATGCTTCAAAGTCCGCCGCCAAACCACCTTTGCGTGCCCTTTTGCTCAATGGCGATTATTATCTTGCCACCGTCCTGTCCACCACCCTTGTCAAGCTTGTCCTCCGCTACAGCAAGCTTGTCACCGACCCAAGCATGGTCAATGCCCGCCGTGCAGAGGCAATGCTCATCATGACAAGCATTGTCCGCGTCGGTCAGTCGCAATTCGTCTCTTACCACATTGACGAGGACTCGTATGACCGCATCCTTCAAGACTTGCGCGTCGTTGCCAACGAGAGCACCGCCATCGACCAGGTCTTTTTGGAGGAGACAAAGGCCGTCTATGCCAAGCAGATTCAGGATGAAGAGGTATTTTATTAGATTTTCAACCCCCCCCCCAGATTGCTCACTGCATTTTTTTTTTCATGAAAAGAAACGCGCCGCCGAGGCAAAGGCCAGTGACCAAGCTGGTGTCAAGATCCAGGTCGACGATGCCATTGTATTCCGCCAATTGACCAAAAAGACCGGCGGCACGAATGCTGATGAGGTAAAATCGCGCTCTCCCCCCCCTCGCCAATTAACTTTTTTCACACACGCTCATGCTGCCATTTCGTATTCTCTTGTAGTATGAGCAAGATTTGTCGCGCGCCACAGGCCTTGCCGATAGCAAGAATGACCTCATGTCCAAGCTGAGCCGCATTGTGCAATTGACCGGCTTCTCCGACCAGGTGTATGCCGAGGCTGTGGTCAATGTCCACCAATACGACGTTCTGCTAGGTAAGACGAGCCTTGACATTATTGGCACCGCGTGCTGAATTATTTTTTTTTTTTTAATTGCAGATGTGCTCATTGTCAACCAAACACCCGATACGCTGCAAAATCTGACGGTCGAATTCGCGACGCTCGGCGACCTGAAGCTTGTGGACCGCCCCACGTCGCACAGCCTTGGTCCGCACGCGTTCTTGACGATGAAGGCCTCTATCAAGGTGTCCAGCACCGAGACTGGTGTCATCTTTGGCAACATTGTGTACGATACCAACGCGGCTGCTTCCGACAGCAATTGCGTGGTGCTCAACGATGTGCACATTGACATTGTCGACTACATCAACCCTGCCTCCTGCTCAGAGACTCAGGTAAAATCAAGAAAAATCACGCGACGCGCGCGATCTTTTTTGCTCAATCGCGCTTTTTGTTTTTTTTCTTTGCACAGTTCCGATCTCACTGGGTCGAATTCGAATGGGAGAACAAGGTCAACGTTAATACCAACCATCACGTAAATTTCTTTTTTTTTTTTTCTTTTTATCCGCGTTTTAACACGACTGACAAATTCCATTTCTCTTTTTTTGCGCAGGGATCTTCGACAATACCTGGATCACCTCACGAAATCGACAAACTTGCGATGCCTGACGCCCGAGCGACAATTGGAAGGCGATTGTGGCTTCTTGTCCGCGAACCTGTACGCCCGCAGCATCTTTGGTGAAGATGCCCTGGCCAACATTAGCATCGAAAAGACAGGCGATGGCCCCATCACTGGCCACATCCGCATCCGCAGCAAGACCCAGGGTCTTGCTCTTAGCTTGGGCGACAAGATCACCCTCGTGCAAAAGTCATTGACCGCCTAAAATGGTCTTTTTTTTGTTTTTCTTTTTTTTTTAAATTCGATACACACACCATGAAATAAAAGCTTAGTCTGATAAAAAAAAAAAAAAAAAAAAAATCTAGGGATCGCATTGTCCCGTCTATCTTAATGGATATTTTATTTTGTGGGCAAACGGCTAAAAAGTCGTCTATTTGGACAGGGCGCTTTGAATAGCCTCATAGACTTGGACTTGGATGTTGGCCTCAGCCTTGGTCTTGTCGTCCGTGGCATTGGCGGCAAGGCGCTGAGCTTCGGCAAGGGCGGATTGGACGCGCTAATGTAAAAAAAAAAAAAAAAAAAAAAAAAGGGGGGGGGAAGACAAAAGAAATGAGCAACCAACAAAAGTGAGCAACACCCAACGCTCGTCCTTTTTTTTTTTTAATCCGCCCTACCTCGACCGAGATCTCCTCCAAGGGGGCAGCTTCGACAGCATTGATGTTCAAGGTGTTGTCAGGGTTGACAATGGCAAAGCCGCCGGACACTAAGCAATCAAGGACGAACGAAAAAAAAGACGAAAAATTGAGTCAAGAATGAGCTAATTGCATCCATTGCACACTTGGCTCAAGGGTCGACAATGAGCCAGTGTTTGATGCGCGTATCGCGCTGTCATGGATTGCATTTTGAGAGGAATTGCACAAGAAAAAGATGCGCTTTACCGAAGAACTTCTTGGTGACCTCGGCGGATTCGATGATCTCGATGATGCCGGGGTTCAGCTGCTCAATGGTAGGAACGTGGTTGGCCAAAATACCCATGTCACCCGACGTGGCGGCCAAATTGACCTGGTTGACAGTGACGTTGTTGTAAAGAGCCTGTAGACAAAAGCGTCAGAGAAGGTGAAAAAAGGGCTGTCATAAAGTGCATACCTTGTGGGGCAAGACAAAGGTCAAAGCAAGCTTGTCAGAAGCAGCGGCAGCCTCGGTGGCATACGCACGAAGAGACTGAACAGCGGGCAAATTGGCCTTGGCAAGACGAGAAACACGGAAAAGGGCGTTCATGATGGATGCAGAGGTGTAAGTAAAAAGAAAAGAAAAATGTCAACTGGGCCAGGTCCTTTTGCTATTGTTGAGGCCCAGAGCGCCTTTTGAAATTGCCAGTCACTCATTTTTTGGACTCAAAATGCTCAAACGCGCTTTTGCTCCAATTTTGAAAAAGCTTGCGCCCTCTTTTTCTCCCTTTTTTTTTTTTTTTTTACTTTCCTAACAAGCACTATCGCTTTTGCTCGCTTCTTTCGTCATGAACGTAAGCAAAAGCCATGTTTTTCTTTTCTTTTTAATAGGTGTGCTCATTTTTGTAGCCTTTTTTTTTATTTTTTTGCCATTTATGTTTTGTTTCATAGACCTCTGTCGACCTCTGGACGGCACAGGAAGACGACTGGTTGCGCGACAGCCTTGTGCAAGGCCACACGTTTGCGGAAATAGGCAACTCTGTGGGGCCGCACAGCTTCCGCCGTATCCTCGCGCTATTATTTTGTGCGGCGCACGTGGGATAGGGAGACACTCGAACGTATCGCGGAAAGACGCGACCGTAGCACGGCGACAAATACCACGACTACGACGACGCATAGCAGCGACGTGCCCGATGATGGCTCCGAATTTCCAACAAGCTCCGCACCCGCAAACAATTCAAGCGGCAACACCAACACGCTAAAGAGATCGGCGCAGCAAATGGGCACGCATGAACCACCACCCGCACCGGTCGCCACAAGCAGTCGTTAGCCATTTGGTGCCCGCCAATCGACACCGGCGCCTGCGACTTCATCAACGGCACCATTTGGCACTCATCCGTCGTCTGTCACATCCAATGGTTCGACGACAACCACAACCACAATCACATCGAACTCGTCGTCTACATTGGCATCGACACCCACCCCTTTTGGATCAATCAGCAGCGGATCGAGACGGCAACAATCGGATGTTCAAGAGAGACACATGTCGCTGTCAGGCAGCTTGTCACCCCTGTCTGTAGCCATTAGCCCACCCACTCCGTCTGCATTGGAAGACGACGATTGTGTCCATTCTGGGAAGCACCCGCGCTCCAATGCGCCACAAGATTATACAATGTTCGCAAAACGCCCCTTTTACCTCGCGCGCAACTCCGACAACGCGTCCGCACCAAATACCACGCATACCAGCACCAGCACCACCGCGGCACACAATAACCAAAACGCGTCGACACACCCGGACGACGATGATGATGTGGACGACATGAATCCAGCCTCTTCTGATATCGTGCGACACATCGATTACCTTGATCTAGCGCGCCAAAACACCACGGCAGCCGTGCCCGTCACGCCAGAGCCGCCGACACCCGATCCAGGGATTCTATAAACCGAGGATGATGACTACGAGGAAGATGATGACGACAGCGATGAAAACGAGTCTGACGGCGAAATTTTCATACCCACGACCAGGCACGCCAGCGGCTCCGTTGCTAATGGACTCGAGAATGCGGCTCAAGTAATCCAACCGAAAAAACGCGGTACGAAGAGGCTCACTTTCTCAAAATATACCAACCGGCGCTCTTCGCAGCCAAACATGAGCGTCAGCGATCGCCTCAATTCCGCCGCGCAAGCCAGGGCCAATGCTTCCCTCCTGTCATCATCGTCCAAGGCACGCGCTCCAATGGCGTCACTTGCTGCGGAGGACATGATGCGACGCTCAGCACTCGCCGCAAATGTGAGCCTGCCCCCGCTCCCCTTGGTAAAAAAGAACGAACGTCGCGTCAAAAAGAAGGGCAATGTCCGGCCCACGGCAGAAGACACAGAAGAAATCAATGTCGTCGATGACTTCGACACGCTGGCCACAGATACAAATCATTCCACCAAATCAGCTAAAGGTAGCAACTCCAAGAGTGATTCTTCCGCGAAACCCAACGACGGTGGCATCACCGTGTCTTGTGAAAAGGACCGACTCTCCGTATCCATTGGTTCAGGGCGACGTCACCATGAAGGTCCATGTGATGCGACGCAAATGATACCACCATGATCCCCTTCAACCCCTTTTTTCGTTTTCAATGATCTCATATGCAGCGCGTCCATTGCACTCGATTTTCCACCTTCACCTCTTTCCTTTTTACTATCAACTTATCCTATGTACGGTAGTTGTGAAAAATTAATATACCTGGAATAAATAGCGCTTTGGGTGTTGATTTCTTCTTTCAAGCAGCTTAAAACTGACTCATGAGCCAGATTCCCAGATATCATACAGCACCATACTGTACGGTACGTATCATACTGTAGTTTGCACAGCAGACAAACAAATGCAGCGAATCACCTTTTTTTCCAAACCAAATACGTAACTAACCCTTGGTTTTTATACGTACGTACTGTACCGGTGTTGTGGTTCTGAAATGTTTTGCTCCTTTTTGTCTCATGTACTGTACTGTACAGTAGCTCCTTTTTCCTCTGCACATTCCCCTTTTTGGCCCATTCTTGCTATTTAATGCCCCTCTGTTTCTGTTTTTGCTCTTTTGTTGTTCCCTCTCTTTGCTGTTTGGCTTGCAATGGCCTAAATAAACGCGTTTGCCGCGTCGCATCTTTGGTACACGTTATGCTGGCCACGTAGGAAGCAACTCAGCATTACAACACCGGTACCTTTTCATTTGAGCCATTTCGCCACGTTTTCTGGCATGGCGATGAAAATCGGAGGTCAGTTGAATCGTTGTTGTGCAGATGAATCCAAAATGTCGTCGACATTTTCATAAATAATAAATGATACGTACCAATGTCATTGTTAAATTTTCTTAGCTCACCATGAAACTGGAACCATTCAAAAGAGACACACTCGGATGTTATTTTCAGGATGTTTGTTTGCTTGCCTGATGCGTGACTTTTGTACTGTACGATTGTGAAAATCATTCAAACATTTCAAAAAATTTCAGCCTCGATGATGCTCTCGCTTCTCAGCAAGTGATTGAACAAACACCACGATGCTTTTAATGTGTCGAAATTGCATGTTGAATCTCTATCGAATGAGACCAGTTTCATCGATGGATGATGGTTAAAACTCACAGAGAAAATTCACTTTTTCATCAAAATCTTTGATCGCGATTTACTCGACAACGGTCTAATACTGTAAATGTCTGATTTTTGTTCCAGTTTTACTAAAAAACAGGGAAGCAAAGCATCTCATGGAATAACTTGCAGTGCGCTAGCTTGGCTTTTAACTTTTTGCATCGGTCATTTCAACAGGCTGCAGCCCACTCTGCACACAAAAAATGCAAATAAAAAAAGAAAAAAAAAACTAAAAAAAAGAAAAATTCCATGCAATCCACCACCTTAATTTGGAAGCGTCAAATCTTAAGTTTTTGCAAAAAAAATCTTACCCAAAGTAGGCATTTTTCTCAGTAGATCGCCGTTCATGCGTCACTCTTTCTTTTTCGTTTCTTTTTTACTAAAGGTGGTGGGAGACCTGTCACTTTGTCTGCCAATAGCAAATTGTCGGAATTGCCTGTTTGGGATGCATTGATCACTCGGAGCTCGAAAAATTACAAATTAGGCATTTCTGAGATTGAAATGTGTGACCCCTGAATGACCCCTGAGTGACCCCTGAATTTTTCAAAAGTTGTCGTAGCGCGCTGCTGGTGGTTTAAGCTTTTTTGTTGGAAATTTTGCGCTGAATTCGATGCAGCCATTTTTGAGCGGGGTCAACCATGCAGATGGACAGATGAATGTAGAATAGTAAAAATACCGGTAGGAGGTTTTTGGCCTTTTCGAGTGCAAAAAAAATTGGGCGGGTTCGTTTTGAACACTGGGCTATAGATTACGCCTTGACGCATGTTTCGTTGGCGGGCGAGCAGGCTGTTAAAAAATTTCTGGAGGTACGGCAGGCCGGCAAAGTCTGCAAAACACGCTTTTGGCGTTTAAAAAGTAAATGAGTACGTTTTTTGTGCAGTGCAGCGCAATGTTTCAAGCATTGAGATGATACAGTACAGTAGAAGAAGAGCAGCGCGTCAATTCTCATAATGCACATTTTTTTTATGTACAGTAAATGAGTTACGTATCATAATGCCGCACAGAAAAGCACAAAATAATGCAAAAAAAGGGTATCATATTTTATACTGTACCTAAGTGGCTTTCCCTTGCTCATCGTGCTTCGTGCATTTTTATGGCATGATGGATGGTATTATTACTGTAGGTACAGTACACTGGGGAGCAGCTTCGCTTACTGTAATATAATATGCGTGATATCATAGCAGTCAAGGACAACTTTGATCTCGTGCGGCTCGTCGGGCTGGCAACGTTTCAGCGCATTGCATAATGATACAGCAGAGCGATTTACAGTGCAAAAATTGTGACAGCTCACAGCAGGTTGTATCATGCTGGTCAAGGGCATGCTACAGTAACAAAATGTCAATTTTTTTAATGTGTGCCCCACTCAAGCCATTGATGTGACACTGGTTTAAGGATTTCCGGTTTTGGTCGCTTTCCAGGGGCGTCCGAGCACTGAGGCCTCAGTGAGACTTTTTTGTTCAGAATGTCTTGACCAATTTGGTCGCTCACACTTCAATTGCCCCTGAGAGCCGAGAATCCTGCTTTTTTTTTTATGATAAAAAAAAATGAGCTTCCAATGATGGCGCGATTAAAAAAATGTTTGATCACAAAAGTGGCGCCATTCTTCACCTTAAAATGAGGTGATTATGGCTTTACGCCCACGATTGTGGCTCAATAAAACACGTTTTCTCCATTATCACGCGAGAGCGTGTTAAAAAATCATTTGATTGCAAAAATGGCGACGCTCTTCATTTTCAAATGAGGTGATCATCGCTTTGCTCCCGTGATGGTGGCTCACTGAAACACGTTTTCTCTTTTTATTTTCGCGCGAGAGTGCTTAAAAAGCGTTTGATTGCAAAAGTGGGGCCATTCTTCACCTTCAAATGAGGCGAATGCCTCTTTTACTCCCGTGACTGTGGCTCGCTGAAACACATTTCCATCCGTTATCGCGCGAAAGCGTGTGTGTCACAAAAAAAAAAAAAAAAAAAACAAAAAGGCTGCGTAGCTTGTCAGCCCGGCCTTGCGTGCGCTTAGCAAGACGCGCCGACTCTAGCGCGAAAATGGAAGTTAGAAGATAGAAGTCATGCCAGGCGACTTTTACTTTTTTGGAATTTTAAGATTGCATAAAGATCTTTTATTGTGAAGATGTGTCATGCGCGATGAATAAGTGAATAAAGAGTACAGCCAAACAAAAAAAAATAAAGGAGACAAAAAGGAGTGGGTGAGATTGTGTGTGGGTGTGTGTTTGCATGATGATGAGAAAAAAGAGCTAAAGAAAGGAAAAAAAAGGGGGGGAGCGCTCGTCAGGGGTTGGACGCGGAGGTGGCAGCATTGGCTGTGGTGTCTGTGGCACACAGTGTTGTCAGCTGCGCACCGAGTCTGGCGAGCAACGCATGGCCTTGTTCCAACTCTAATGCGCGGTACATGGCGGCCAATGTCTCGGTAGCCAATTGGAACGGGCGTGTTTGTTGTTGTTGCCGTTGACGAAGCTGATGGATCCATCGCACGTACTGATCCTGGCCTAGGGTGAGGAAACACAAGGCGATGCGCGCAAGGCAAATGGCATTGTCGTTGAGCTGATGATGTGGTTGTGGGGCGAGCATGGCACGGACAAGGCGGAGCATGGGAGGCCATTGGATGCGCAGCAGCGTGTCTTGCTGGTCATCCGTATCGGCTTGCGCTTGCACTTGGCTGCTGCGGCTGCGGCGGCGCATTTGATGACCCTCCTGAGGGTTGGAAGAAGAGGAGGTAACGGTGGTTGCAGGTGAGCGGCAATTATGTTGTTGCTGTTGTTGTAGTTGTTGGTGATGGTGGATCGATTGCAAAAGTGCTGCATTGGTGGCCGTAGCGTGTGATGAAGATGACGTTGCGGCAGGTGTAGGTGTTGGGGGCGACGATGCAGCAATGATCATGCCCAATGGCGAGTTTGGGGCCAACGTGGGTGACACAGGCGGGGATGGGGAGGAATGAAACGAAGAAGCCTCGGATGGTGGCGCGGACGATGGTGCCGAGAAGTTGTTGTTGTTGTTGTTGTTGTTGATGTTGATGTTGGTTGATGCAGGGGGTGGAGCATGAGCAGCATTGGTGGTGGAGAGTGCGTCAATGGTGGGAGGGGGGTTGGCACTGACGGCCAAGCAAAGGCGCTGGATATCCTCGGGCAGCAATGGATCGGCGCTCGCAGAAAAGACGGATGCATAGGATCGTCGCATGCGTGCTTCGTTTTGCCGCGTATTCTCCTGGAATACTTGCCTGAAATGGTCAAACAAGGTGGTCACCACTTGGAACGCGGCCTGTTCATTGTCGCTCATTGTTCCAAGGAAATGGAGATGCCCATGCCGCCGCAGCATGGCCCTTGCCTGCGTGAGCCGATGATGAGGAGCATGCCGTCGTGGAATCCACGGATAAAAAAGAGGAACGGCCGGCGAACACCGTCTCCATTGCCATTGAGGCACCCTTGTTGCTGGTCGCGACGAAGACGCAATGGAAGTCGATGACGATGCGATCATGGCCGACGCAAGCTCATTGACGAGATGTTGGAGCGCAGGAAGCTTCCATTGCCGTTTTAGGTCCTCAAGCGCGTCGATCAACTGGTCCAATTGATCGAGCATTGGCGTGCATGCGGTGTCCAGCCGCTGACTCAGCTGTTGAATCGTCTGGAATAAACGATACCGCTCCACGTCGTTGTCCAAGGGCCGAATTGCCTGTTCCGCCATGGCCACCGCATATCGTGCGTGCTGCCGCTGGATTGTCACCATCCATCGTCGCAATGTGTTCTCCTTGATCGGCAACGCGTCGTTTAATAACGACGACGCGTTTGGCATGGACAACGGTCGGCGCCGTGGCCAAGAAAAAAACGAATGACGCGTCGTTTTTGAATTTGTTGAAGAGAGTGTCGGCAGAGCGTCAGCGTGTGGATGATGAGGATGATGGTTGTCACGGTGAGACGACGACGCAGAAGACCCGACATGCGGTGCGAGCCCGGCACGTAAGGCGTGCTGCAGCTTGCTGTGCATTTTTGCCATAAAATCAAGGAATCGCTGGTGCTCGCGATTGCCCTGAAAAACATCATCCTGGCGTGCTTGCAAAAATGCAGTGACATCGCGGTGCAGGGACTCGAGCACTAGCATGACGTGCGCATCTTGGCCCGATTGCTTGGATGTGCCGCCATCCTTGTGCCAAAAGAGCATCATGATCAAAAAGCAAAAAAAAAAAAAAAAAAAAAAAAAAGGGGGCCGGGGGAAAAAAACGTTTTCAAAAAAAAAAAAAAAAAAAAGGGAAACCGATCTCAAAAGAACAAAAAAAAAAAAAGGTCGATCTTTTATAATCCAGAGAAAGCCAGTGACCCGTCTTGTGCTCGATCTATCCAAAAAAATAAAAATAAAAATTCGGGGGATTCCTAGATCAAGGTGCAGAAACGCAGTAAAAAAAATAAAAAAGAAAAAGAACGTTGGGGGTGACAGCTAGGTGACACCCACATGCCTGTACTTTTGGTGTCCCACTCTCTTTCTCTCTCTCCCCCCTTTTTTTTTTTGGCCCTCCCGCTCCACATGATGACACACATTACGCGCGCGCAATGCCCTTTAAAATGCTATCGACCCCCCTCTTGCCTCTTGCACTGCAAAGCCGACCACTTTAAAGTGCGCTAAATAGGTCCGTGGCGCGCTCATGACAATCACAAAAAAAATTGGTAACCAAGATCCAGCATCCAAGGATGGGTTCAATTATAAAAAAAAAAACGAGGTTTGCTATGATGACCAAGCAAAAAGCAATTAAAGCGTTCAATTGCAGCAAGGAGGATGACGCGAGCAGGAGACCGATGAGAACGGACACGGTGATGGGGCACGATGGGCCTCCCGCCCATGGGGTGGCTTCCAAAAAGACAAAGAAAACCGGATGCTTGGTACTCGTGTGGAACAAACGCGTGCAGAGTGAGAAAACAACAACAACAAAAAAATGGGACGATGGCACGTCGTGCGAACGGATCAAGGACCCCCCCTCCCGCGGGCAGGGGAAAAAAAAAAACGAGCGTGGCATGGGACGAAATTGGGCACAAGCGCGCGCAGGCACCTTTTTTTTTTTGCATTTACCGCAGGCCATTGTGCCATGACGAGGAGTCCAAAAAGAGGGGGGGGAAGGAGACGACGAAGATCCGATGAGGAGGCGATCCCCCCACCCCTTTTTTTTTTCTTCAGGAACGCAAAAAAGGCCGTTCTCAGACTTAAAGAGAGTGCCAAGCAAGCTGCGCGTCACCCCTTGATACACGACGCACGCCCCCTGTGTTTTTTTTCTTTTGTCTCAACGTCAATCCACTTTCCTAATGCAATTCAGAGCCTGCAGGACCTACTGCAGACAAAAAAAAGAGAGAAAGAGAGAGAAATAATAATAAAAAAAGTCTAATTGACCCTTCTGAATTGCGAGGTCTCCGAAAAGGCACGCTGATGCGTGAATTGGATGAATTTGTGAGCTTGTGTTTGTGCACAAGCTGAGGAGACAATTGGAACTTGGAAAGAGAAAGAGCGAAAAAAAAAAATGAGAAAGAGGGCGTGGCAAAGACAATGGATTTGTTGCCGCATCTTGTTTTTTTTTTTTTTTTTGTTTCTTTTTTTGCTAACGGAATTACGTATTGTTGATGTTGTCATCATTGCACGTCCAAACGTTCTCCCTGCGTAAGCAGGGCCACGGATTGAGTGCAACAGCGACCTTTTTTTTTTTTTTTTTTTTTTTGTTTCCCACCCCCGACGCACAAAACATCTCCTCCTTTTTTTCTTTTCTTTTTTATTTTTTTTTTAAAAAAAGGAGAAACGTCCCTCCTTGCAGCATGATGACACCCCCTTCTCAATGCATCTTGTTGGTCATCGCCCCATTTTTGGGCGGGAAACAGAAAACCGGTTTTTTTTGGGTCTTTTTTTGTTTTTTTTTCAGTTGTATATGTACAAAGAGGTCTTTTTTATTCATAAGTTGAGAGAAAAAAAGGTAAAAGGGCTGGAAAAAAGGGAGGGGGTATCAATATACAAATGCGTGGCAGTCAAAATATAAAAAAAAAAAATGGGCAAGATGCGGTCTGGCGCGAGCGCGAAAAAAGGGTCGGGGGGCAAAGGGGCCAAAGGGGACGGAGAGGAGAGGGGGGAAAAGAGGTAAAAGCGATTGTCAAGTGTGTCGTCAACAAAAGGGGGAATGCCCTTGCTCAAGATCGGTGTGTCAAGGAGGACAGATTCTTAAGAGCTTGAGAGATTTGATCCTGGAGCTGGCGCTGACACGAAGCGTGATCGTGAGTATGAGTGGACACGGAGCGATGTAGCGCGTCAATGCGATCCTGAACGGCCTTTTCCCATTGTTGGCGCAGAATTGTTTCGTGTTCGAGTCGCTGTTCCATCATTGACAGGCGATGTGTCCAAGAAGACGACGACGATGGCGTCAATGGCAATGTCGATGGGTTAGTCAAGGTGACATCGATGCTTGCAGTGGTTGTGGTAGTGGCGGCGGCATCGGTGGTGGGCGCTGCGGACGTGGTAGGTGGAGAGGAATTGGACAATGGAGGTTGTGGTGGCTGGTATTGTGTGATGAGCGAGTCCAATTTGGCGATTGTCAGCTGCTGTGTGCGTTGCAGATCTTCGCGATGGAACCTTTCCTCCTGAATCAGACATTCCAACTGTTTCAGCCGCTGGTGCGCGCGCGCCTGTTGCTCTTGCAACGTCTTGTGGAACATTTGCACCAATTGCAGCATATTTGACGACGACGACGTGGTTGGTGGCGATGTCGTGGTCTTTTGTGTGGTGCTGCTTGTGCTTGTGTCGCGTGGCGCGTGATGAGAAGCCCGATGGATGGGCATTGGGCGTGTCTGCATGGTCATGGGCGAAGGCGAGCTGCCCGTGCCATTGGGTCTAGGTGCTGCCAATAAAGACGCGGAAAATGAAGGTGCGCGCACATGAGTGGCCGACCGCGAGTACCGAGGCAACGAAGATGTGGAAGAGGCCGCGGGCGGCGGCACATGGAACTTTTGCTTGACGCGGTATTGCAGCAAATGCCTTTTGACGTGATGCACGCGCGTGTGCTCGTCCGGCGCCTGCAATGGTCTCCGCCGCGATGCCGTGGATTCGTCACGCAGCCATCGCTTGCCCGCTCGGCTTTGCAAGTGGATAGCCAACGGCGAAATCGATGAATTTGGCGAAACCAGAGGATTGGGCGCCACGGTCGTGGGTCGGCCAGGCACACGTGCCGAGTGATGACGCGATGACACCGCAGACGCAACGGACGCCGCCCTGGACGACATTCGTTTGGCATTGGTGGCCGCAGGCGCATGTGATGGCGATGGAATATGCGACATCCAGTCCATTACGGCCTTGTCCTTGCGTTTGGCAAACCATTCAGCAAGCGCACCTTGGTCAGGCTCAGGCGGACCGCCCGTCGCCGTCGGTGGAGGTACCTCCTGCACAATATTTGTCTGTAAAGACGACAATCGTTGCCTTTCGGCCGTCGAACTCGCCAATTTTTTCAAAAGACGCGACCGAGGAGGAAACTCGTACTGCTCTTGCTCGTTGGTCAGCGATTGCGGCACAAGAATCTCCTGCGACCCGTCCGGGTATCGTTTGATCACCGCCTTTTTTGAATAAAAAAAAAAATAAAGTGAGCTGGCTTTTTTTTTTTTTTTTTTTTTTTTTTTTCTTTCGCTTGTCCCCCCAGAGCAAAAAGGAGCGGGGCTGCCGCTGGCGGACCTGAGCCATGGCAGTGGCAGCGCGCGCGGCAATGCGACGCTGGGTTTCACGTTCTTTGTCGTTTTTCTCGTTTTTGGCCAAATTGGTGTTAGCATGGCTGGTTTGGGCGGCCGCCGCCGAGGAAGACGACGCGGCTGAGGATGGCCCTGGCGCGGCACGGCCCGTGCGCATGGCCGCTGGCGGTCGTGGTTGCTGCTGGATGGACGTTGATCGGCGTGTCGGCCGAGGATGAGGTACGGACGGCGCATTGGAGGTCGTTGCTGCGCGGCCGCGGCCTGCACGTGGCGTTGTCGTCGATGGTGGCGTGCGCTCATGCATCTAATGAGGGGATGACAGATATGAAAAGGAAAAAAAAAATACACAGAAATATATAAAGAGAGAGAGAGAGAGGAGGGAGGCAGGTATGACGAACACGAGGGCGGCCGGCGGCGGAGAGTGGAGTGCGAGTGTGAGACAAAAAAAGTGGAAAAAAAAAGTAGCGATAAAATACAAAAAAGCAACGAAGCGCGGCAAAAAAAGAGGCACCGACGCGTGTAAAGAACAAACAAAAAATAAAAGAGACGAAGTGGCCGAGCGTACGTGGAAAGGCAGGTGGAGGAACGTGCGTTTCGCGGCCGATGGAGAGTAAAAAGCGAACTGAACGAGCCAAAAAAAAAAAACAAAAAAAAAAGGGGGGGGGGGGGGGAAGGAGGTAGGAGGGAAAACGACGGGAGTGTGTGACGGCGTCAATGGCTGGTTTAGCGCTTCATAGAGAGAAGAACAAAGGCTCAAGATGGTAGGAACGGGTGTAAAGCAAGAGAAAAATTTAGTAAAAAGAAAAAAAAGTAAAAAGGTAAAGGGAGCGAGGCAAAAAAAAAAGAGAAAAAAAATAGGTGGTATGGTACAACGAAAAACAACGAGAAGAAAAAGGGAAAAAGACGCAGTGGGAAACAAAAGAGAGAGAGTGAAAAAAAAAAGCCAAAGCGCAAAAATAAAAAAAAGGAGGCGGCCCGCACTCAATCATGAAGCTTTTGCGGTGTCAATGGGGCTGGCATGACCCTAGAGCAAATATTTAGTTGGTGTGACTCGATGAAACCTTTTTTTTTTTTTTTTTTCGTTTCCAACTTACGAGCCTGATTGCTGTGACGATGCCTCAGGCACATCCGCAAAGGGGTCAAAAGGATCAATATTGGCTGTCGACGACGATGTTGCCGCCGGTGCCGAGGTCATTTGTTCAGGCTGCTTCCCGTTGCCATTGGATGAAGACGAGCTTTGAATTAAAAAAAAAAAAAAAGAAAAGCACGGTGTGAGCTGGAGACGAGCGAGAGAAAAAAAAAAAAAAAAAAAAAAGGGCGCGCTTTGCTTGCCGAATGCCTCGCTTGTGCTATCCTACCTGGAAGACGCCTGCTGATTGCTGTCAAGCGAGATGAGCGGCTCATTCGTGCCACGCACGTTGACAGAGCGCGAATTCGTCGTGGCAACATTAATGGCGCCATGCTCAAGCATATCGTCGTATGCCTTGAACGCATTGATCAATTCGCCATTGGCGAGAATAAGCGCAGCTACAAAAAAAAAAAAAGATAAAAAAAAGGGGGTGCGGGGCCAGGGGAAATGAGGATGAGTGTGCTTCGCAAAAGCCAGCGTCTCGTGCCACATACAAACCAAATCAGGATCGTCGCACGCCTGTAAATGATCAGAGATGACGCGTTGAAACATCTTGCACTTTGAATAGAATTCCTACATTCCAAAAGAAAAAAAAAATGGGCGAGTGTGAGAACAATTCTTGTTCCATTCACACCGAAAACAAGGGTTGTACCTGAATCAATTCATTCTTGGTAATGTCTTCTTGCGTCGGGTCTGTAAAGGACAATGTCTGCGAAAACAGCTGTGCATTGTTCTTGGCAAGCTCAACGTCGGCCAAAATATCCGCAGGCTATCAACAAACAAACAAAAAGCAAAAAAAAAAAAAAAAAAAAAAAAAAAACCATGCAGCTCCGAGTCATTCATCGCGTCATGCACGGCAACCAACGCGCACACGTATTTATCGGCACGCACGCACGCGCCCAATGACCCTATTTTACGAGCTTTTTTTTTTATTTTTTTTTTTATTTTTACCTTTGCGGGACCCGTGGGCAACTGCGGATGTTGACGCTGCTGTTGGTGCTGCTGTTGAATCATGTGCATTTGCGAGCCAAACAGGCCGGTGCGCTGCGCCGGCGCCTGCGTCTGCCCGTGCACGAGGAATTCGTGCACACGACAAAGAGCGCCAGCTGCAGGGTCTTGGCCATAAACCACCACCCAATGCTGCAAACATTGCAACAGCCGACTATGCACTTCATCATCCGTCGCCTAAAACAAAAAAAAAAAATGAGTGCCACGCCCCTTTCCCCTTTTTATCCTTTTCGCCTTTTTTTATTTTCGCCCAGTTGGCCTCATTTTTTCGCCTAACCTCACGCGCAAGCTTGTCCAGGTCCTCGCCAAATGTCTTTGCGCACAATTGATCTATAAAAAAACCCATCAATGACTACTTTGTTTTACGTCATTGCCCCGCTTACCCCTCATTTTTTCTCGGCAGTTTTCTGATAGCGAGTTCAATATCTAAGCAAAGGAGAAAAAAAAAGTGAGCACGTGGGACGCGTCGTTTCTTGTTTTATTGAAGCGCACCTCCAAGGAGATAACCTGGGTCTTTGGCACGGGTGTGAGCATTTTCTTTTGCAAAAGCTTGCGCGCCTCCTTGGCACCAAGTTCCGAGTTGTTGACCACTTGGCAAATTTCGTACACGAGGGCCCAGTCCAGGTCTTGCTGCGTCGTCGCCTTTTCTACAAGATGGAGGCGACCCTGTCAGTTTCGCGCCCGGCAATAAAGATAAAAATGCCTCTTTTGCTCTCTGCATTGCTAAATTATCTTACCGATATTCGTCGTAATGGTCGTAGGCGTTATCTTTTTCGAGAACAAAGGCATGGTGGTTCAAAAAAAAAGGAAAGCTTGGAGCAGCGAGAAGAAAAAAGAGTGGAGAAAAAGTAGCAAGCTTGCTTGGTGCAACCCCTTTTTAGGTTAATTCGAGCTCCGCCGCACAAATGACGTTGATTATTTTTCGCCAAGACGGAAGGCGATCCTTTTCTTCCATCCGCCCCTCCCCCCCCCTCCAAAAAGGGCACGCGCTTTGCCCAATCGCTTGAAAATGCAAGCGCCCAGGGCTAAAAGCCGACCATTCAGCCGATGACCAACACAAAAACAGACCAGCCACGCGCGCCAAGAAACAAAATCGTCCACGGCCGATGATGAGCACAACAAAAAGACACGGGACGTCGCGCCATTGGCCCTGCGAAATTCTTGCTTGGTAGCTTGAAACACGCCCTTTGAGAGCCTGAGAGGCGAATTGGGCGTCCAATGGCGCACTTAATCAAGCAAAACACTCACACACGGCATTGACAACATGAAAAGGAGGACACGGGGCGAAAAAATTGGCTGTCATCAGCAATTGCTCACTTCCCAACAAGGGCAAGAAGTCAAGTCATATACAGCTCAATGAAACGAGCAGATCCATGAACGACATCACACCAAGTTTCGTGACCATTGACGCGCTACAACTGGAGGATGGTGCTCCACAATTTCTCAAAATACATCAAAAAAAATAGGATCGTTGCTTATTAACTTGGCCGAAATCTTTTGAAATTCAGAGCAGCTGTCGCTTGCTTGTTCAAGCACTTCACAGCTTCGCATTTTCTCATTGATCAATCAGTCCATGTCCACAAAAACACGTGTTGCGTACAAACACAGATTTATTGGCCAAGGAGTTGTCTCAGAAAAAACTTGCCCAATCGAATCCGAATTTGTTACGGATAATTTTGGCCTCTAGGATTCGTGTTTTGGTGCAATAAAAAACAGGTGTTGGATTAAGCTCTTTGGTCGAGACCATCGCCATTGCATCTTTATTAATGCTGTATTTGCTTGTTGTCGATGAAACGGCATCCTACAGCGAAATGAATTCTTTAGAACTGTTGTTTCAGCGCGTCTCTTTCGAATGAGCCCACCCACGGCGCGCTGCGGCCACTGGATCGAGCGCAAACACGATTTTCGAAAATTGTGGATTTTCCCAGGGGTACAGTCGAGGAGTTGAAAAGGGCGAAATAAAAACTCCTCAGATCGCCACGCCTTTCAACCATATGGTAAAGTCACCTTGATGACCAGCAGAAATGCCTAAAAAACCTAGGATCCATTGGCTGATTTCCGCGAAAAACGTGAAAATCTGTTATTTTCCATCCCAAGACAAAGTCGACGAGGGTTGGCCGCAGCGACTTGAAAGAGATACCACCAGAATCAGCACGACTTGAGGTGTGCGCAAGCATCGTTGATCTCTCAAAAAGGCGATTTTTTTGGCATTTTGACACGGTTTCAAAACCATATACACTTTTCGACACGTGATAAACCGCGTCCAAAGTCGAGTTACGCGCGCCTGCTCCTCATCAAATCCATGCACTTGGCGTCCCCCTTGCTAATGGACGCGTTGGCGCGGCTCTATGGACGCGTTTTTCCCGTGCAATTCGCACTTGAAGTTTAATCTAAAATCGCCCATTGCTCGAGATCGAACAGATGGATAGCGTTCTTTTTTGCCATTTTCATTGGTTTTGCCATGCGATTCACCTTGCGTGCAAGTTTAAGCCATTTCTGAAGACGTGAGTTTTCAATTTTGGTTCTGGAGGCTCGCCACGACTAAAATCCCATTTGGCCGTGTGCCGCTCCCAATGACTTTTTAACAGTGGCAAATGGAGCTCCATCCGTTTACTCGAGCTTACTCTTTCACATTGGGATGCCGTTTGAAGTTTTTCATTTTCGTCTTGGTCACAGCAAATTTGAATTATCGCTAAATATTTGCTTTGCGAGATTAATCTCGATGTGCGCTACCTGGAGACACGGGGATGGGCTCAAACCGTCGGTCACGAGCACCAATAACTTTTGCGCGATATTTTACCAATGACATATTGGGATTTTTTTTTTGAAATTAAAGAAAAATGTTTTCTTTCCCACTCTGCTTGGCAGTTCACTTTATGTTTGCCATTCGCAACTGACAAACGTCGGTTTCAAAAAAAAAAGGCCAAGAAGAATTTAGCGCATCACGAGGCACGCCAAGTAAAAGCGAAATGAATCCCCCAATGGCCATGTTCTTTATTCAAACTGTCCTTTTTTTTAATCATGCATTGCAATTTTTTGTAGGGCATTGCACCTGACAACGATTGCATCCATTAGAAGGCCAAGAAACAGGTGCATCACGCAGCACACGAAACGGGTGGGAAAAATAAATCAACTGCCGTGTTTGTTTTTTAAAGCTCCACCTTTTTTACTCTTTTGGGCCGAGTGCGTCCCCAATTATGACATGACATGGGCGTTTTACAAATGCTTTTCTCTGAAGAGCCTGTCAGGCGTGGCACACGAAAGGTAGTGCCTATCGCCAGATAGGCGGGGTGACATGTGGCAAAAAAAAAAAAAAAAAAAAAAAAAAAAAAAAAAAAAAAAAAAAAAAAAAAAAAAAAAAAAAAAGAGATAAAAATGAAAATCAATGAGCGGGGAATGATTTTATTTTCATTTCAAGGGCATGCTGGGTCTATGATATGGGCAAAAATGGACAATGAAATGGAAAAAAAAACAAAAGGAGTGGGGGGGGGGGACGTGAAGTAAAAAGAGGGGGTATGTACAAGTAACAACAATGTAAAAACGAGAATTTGGCATAAAATATTAATACAATGGGGGATTTATGCTTAATGAGGCAAGCTCGGGAGGGGCGTAGTGGGTACGGGTTGCATTGGCAATCCGCGGTATTTTGCGTCCATTTCAAATTCGAAGACGCCAACAGAAGAGACGGTGTGAGACCCAGCGGCCAGCGACTGGGGCTTTTTGTTTCGCACAAACAAAGGCGGCGATAGCTTGGCGGTGCCCATGGAGGTCGATAAGGTTGCCTCGGAAGGCAGTGACTCGAGTGATTCGGTCGACGAGCGATAAGGCAAGAGTGAGGGCGATAAGGAGGACGAAAGGGGCTTGTCCAAATGCGACGATGACGATGGCATGCCCGATGGGCGGTCGTTCAAGTCCAAGCGGTCCAGCCACTTGTCCAGGACACTGTAATTCGAATCCTCTGAGTATGGTTTGCTGAAAAGCGACGATGATGTCGTGGATGCCGACGAAAGGGGCGAAATCACGCCAGACATGCTGCTGTCGACGCCCACGCTGTCCATCATGCTTGGATTCAGTGACGCGCATGTGTTGGAGCAGCAATGCTTCTTGGTCGTGTGCCGGCGCATCGCAACACGCAGCCCGTCTAGCCAGTAGACAAGGTCGCGTTCATTGTCTGCATAAAAACTATGGTGCCGATGGTGACGGCAATCGGAAACGAGTTGGAATCGGTCGTTCTTGCTGTCCGATTTCTCTTGCAAGGTATAACGACGCAGATCAAGCGTGCCGGCAGGGCGGCTGTCAGACTAAAACATAAAAAAAAAAAAAAAGATGTGAGCCATGGCTCATTTTTTTTCTTTCTTTTTCTTCATCTTCTTCACGACTTACGGCATGCTTGTAGTAGCGCAGCTCGTGGTCGGCAAGCACGCAGTAGCGTCGATGGCGGGACGAGGGTAACAGGCCCGATTTGAGCAACCAGCCTTCAATGCGGCCACTCATGATGGTGTAAAGAGAATGAAAAAAGTAAAAAACAAAAGAGAGAGGAAAGAGAAAGGAAGGAGAGCCGAAACAAAAATAACAATAGGAAAAAGAACAATGAGAAGAAAAAAAAAGAAAAAAGCGCAGCATGACAAAATTGGGGTGCGCCCTTTATACGATTTTGCAGGAGCCACGTTGCCGATGGCAAGCCCAGCCCAGCCCAACTTTGGCCACACGCGCTAAGAAAAAATTTTTGATTCAAAGAGCGCGCTCCAATTAGAGCAGCGGCTGTGGCCAAGCTCTCGCCATAAAAGGCCTTTGTGCAACAATGAGAAGAAATCTCTTTAATGACTTCATTTCCTATCCAAACAATGATGCAATCTTTCCGCCAATGCTTGCTGCTTGACGTGATCGTCATGCACTAGCGTTTTGGACCCCTGCACTTGCCATTGCAGCTTCAATTCCTCCATTGCTTGCCTTGCTTCCCACAATGAGCCCATACTACGCCGATACTCTGAAATTTTCAATGCAACCTATCATAAAAAACGACGTGCCGTATTAGTATTTTAGTTTCGGACCCAATTGCCGGGACGTGAAACACGGCAGCCAACTTGCCTTGATTTCCAAAAACTCGTCGCCATTGGTTAGCGCGATAACATCATTTGCGTGCTGCATTCGTACAAGGTCATCTGTCAAAAAAGAGGAAAGCAAGCAATAAGGACCGTGACACTTTTTTTTTTTGTGGGTGGCTCCACTCTCTAAACATCCCCACCCCCCCTTTTTTTCATCATGCACTTGCCTTTTTCAAGACACAAGACCAACCATGTAGCTAGTGGCACCAAGACTGTCTTGTGCAACGATTCGGCTGACGCCTTTTTTGCTTGGTGGTGCAACAGTAGCAATTGCACGTCCATGGCCGCGTGCGGCATGCCGATGTGACGGTAAACCTGAGAAAAAAATTTCATGAGTCAATGTGATTTGTTCGTCTCTCGCGCTTCTTTTCCGGTAATTCGTACGGCGGTTAAGCTTGTCCCGGTGGTTTGGCACACACATGCCGCATCGATTGGCTGACAAGGCGACGGACAATGGGCGAGCACAATGTGGTACAGGACCAAAGCGATCAACGTGGCCTGCGGCACCTTGGACCCCGTGACCTCCAACGCCACTGGCTGAGCAAAAGCTGCCGCGGCTTCTTGTATTAGTGCGAAGTCCCATGCACGTGACGACAGTAATCGACACTTGTCTTGCATGCCAGACACCGACCTGATGTTGGCGGTCTAATGAAAATTTTAAAAAAAAAAAAAACGTCAAAAAATAAAGGTGTGCTTTTTCCTCTTTTTTCTTGCATTTTTACCTCGGCCAATGCGTTGATTTCACTTGCAGGCCATGCAAAGGCGTGTTGAATCAAGTCCAAATAGGCATTGTGCGCCATTGGGAGATCATAGAGACAAAAAAGGCGCGCAAGGAGGCGCCGTGGTCGCATGGCAAGCTGCGGGTGGGTATCGCATGCGGCAATCAATGTCTTGGCTACTGACAGCGGCGCATGATGAGCGTGATAATAATCTTGAAGAGATAAGGTGAGCATTCCACGTGGCAAAAAAAAAAATCAGCCTTTTTCCTCCTTGTCCGATCACTCCGAAGTGGCCCGCTCAGCTTAAAACTCACCGTGCGCAAGAGCAAGATACGCGTCCAATGGCTCGCCCTTGATCGATGCCAATTTCGCCTCCAATTCATCTAAAAATAAAACGAGCGTGAATATTTTTTTTTTTTTTTTTTGCCATGCTTGGTCGCTTTTTACCTTTTTGTGCAACCATGGGGGTTGCCAATGGCGCCGAGGATGCTGGTGCTTTTGGCGCAAAGGGCGATGGCTTTGGAGGCGGCTTTGACGGCGCCTTGGCTGATGCATTGGCGGGCGTCTGCGCCTTTTGTCCCGCCTTTTTCGCATTCGCGATATGTTTGGCGCTTTTCACGTGATTCTGCATGGTGGCCGCGTTGTTAAACTTCTTTTTGCACGCGCGGCAATACAAATCGTCCGCAGCAGCAGGTGCCGACCCGGGTTTGGAAGTGCTTGACGCGCTAGAATGGGTAGTTGTGGCCGTGCTCGTCGCCATGTCCTTGCTTTTCGGCGCGATGACAGCGGCTTTGGCACAAGTGTGTCGAGATCGATCAAACGCGGCCTGCTGAAAAGGCTGCAACTGGAAAGACGGACTAAAGACTACCAAAAAAAAAAAAAAAAGAAAAAAAGAAAAAAACGAAAAATCAGACTTGAATTGCCTTCTTACAGTAAAAATTCAGCCTTTTACTATCGAGCAGCTGTGTGTCCAGACCAGGATCGGCGGCTGGCAAAGGTGGATCGGCTGCCATGGCGCTGCAAAAGTGTGAAAAGGATAAAAGAATAAGGAACAGACGTAAAAAGTCGCGCTCACATTTTTTTTATCATTTTCATAAGAGATGGAGAAATGTGTCCGGGCCGGATTTTTTGATTGGCCGCGTCAGTGAGCATTTTCAAAAGGCGCGCCTCTTTTTTCTTTTTGCTTGCGTGGCCTTTTTTTTCTTTCTTTTTCCCGTATTCATCCTCCAACGATGGTCAGCACCGAGCCTACAAACAACAAAAACGACCAAGTCGATAGCATGGAAGTTGAAGAGGACGAGACTGCCAAGAAGCTGCGTCTTGAAAAGGAAGAAGCCACGTCACTCGCCAATGGTATATTATATAAAAAAGGACGTGTTTCGTCGTTCCATCTTGGCTGACGGTCTCTTTTTCTTCTCTTTTTTTTTTTGTTATATAGATCTGAAGCGCAACTGCTCGCTCCTTGAGCGCGCCGTCGATACCATCGAGTCGCGCTTCACGACACGTGTTTTGCGCACACTTCCGTCCATCCGCCGCCGTTTGACGGCGCCTGTGCTTGCGCAGGTCATTCAGGAACAATATGGCGCCGACGAACGCAAGAACTCGCTGCTCCAGGTGCTCGGCGAGGCGTCGCACGTCGACACGGACATGGACCAGGACAAAAAAACCGACATTTTGCCTGAAATCGACATTTATCTGCATCTCAATGTCATCATCTTTTTGCTTGACAAGAACCAGCTGGCAAAGGCAAGGGCAAAAAGACATGAATGGACAAAGACCATGGAGGCTCATATTTTTTTTTTAAAAAATATACGTCATTTTAGGGCAAGGAGCTCGTCGATGCCACCGTGGACCGCCTTGTTCCCTTGAATCGCCGCACATTGGACTTGCTCGCCGCGCGCGTCTACTTTTACCATGCTCGCTTCTATGAAGTCACCGATACCTTGGCCGCCATTCGCCCGTAAGGCACCAAAAAGAGGAGGCTTCTAGACATTGCTGACGCGCTTTTTTCTTTGGTTTTTTTTTTTTTGGTGTTTAGTATGCAATTGGCAGCCTATCGCACGGCGACACTGCGTCACGACGATGAGACTCAAGTAAAAAAAAAAAAAAAAAAAAAAAAAAAAA
>KV441882.1:624453-645804 GCA_001650995.1 Gongronella sp. w5
TGCCAACGAAAAAAAAAAAAAAAAAAAAAAAAAAAAAAAAGAGATGAAAAGACGAGACGCGACTGGTGCAGGGCAAAAAGAGATTGATTTTGCGTTTTTTTTTTTTTTCATCTGTAGGCGACGCTTTTGAACCTGCTTTTGCGCAATTACTTTTTGCACAATCTGTACGATCAAGCGGACAAGCTGCTTTCCAAGAGCACGTTCCCCGAAAACGCAGGGCACAACCAGGCCGCGCGCTACGCGTACTACCTCGGCCGCATCAAGGCCCTCCAGCTTGACTACACCTCGGCCCACACCTACTTGACCCAAGCCATCCGCAAGGCGCCTCAAAACAATGTCACTGCGGGCTTCCAGCAAACAGTAAGCGATGAAAATGGCAATTGCCCCCCCCCGTGCTTGATTATTGACGCGTTTTCTTGGTTTTTTTTTTTTCTCTTTTTTGCCCCTTAGGTGTACAAATTCTTCATTGTCGTGCAATTGCTCATGGGCGAGATCCCCGAGCGCTCGCTCTTCCGCCAGCCCGTCCTCAAAAAGGCGCTCATCCCGTACCTTCACATTACCCAGGGTAAGAAACAGAAAAAAAAGGGTCAATTGCGTCTATTACTCTTTTTGTGGCTCACTCCTTGGTGCCTTTTCTTTTTTTTTTTTTCTTGTTGTGCAGCTGTGCGTGTCGGTGATCTCAACAAGTTCCAGCAGGGCCTGGCCGAGTTTGGAGAGGTGTTCAAAAAGGACAAGACGTACACGTTGATTTTGCGTCTGCGCCATAACGTGATCAAGACGGGCATCCGCATGATCAGCCTGTCGTACTCCAAGATCTCGTTGCGTGATATTTGCATCAAGCTGCACCTGGACAGCGAAGAGGATGTGCAATTCATCGTGGCCAAGGCGATCCGCGACGGTGTCATTGACGCCACGCTCGACCACCACCAGGGCTACATGAAGAGCAAGGAAATCGTCGACATTTACTCGACCAACGAGCCGCAGGGCGCCTTCCACCAGCGCATCAGCTTCTGCCTCAACCTCCACAATGACGCCGTCAAGGCCATGCGCTTCCCTCTCAATGCCCACCGCAAGGAATTGGCCACCGCGGAGGCTGCGCGCGAGCGTGAAAAGGAATTGGTCCAGGAAATTGCCGAGGGCGGTGACATGGACGAGGATGGCGATATGGATTTCTATGAATAAGCCCGCTGCGTTCTGTTGATTTCTTCCTCCCTTTTGCCTCCCGTAGATTTGTCTCTGTTCAGACTAACCACTTGCGTTTACAAAACGGGGACCCTCTCTCCCTCATCCCTTTCTCATTTGACGCGCCTTTGATGACGCCATCCCTTTTCCTTTCTTTCTCGCCTTTTTCCCCTTTTTTATTTTTGTTGATATGTTTGGATCGTCTTTTGTTATTAAATTCTGCTGTAACTTCCATTCTAGTTGTGCCATTGGGATTCAGTGTAATGAGTGGACACGCGTCAATCCGGTGCGCTCCACGTGACGCGTCCTGCAGTTCGTGTTTTATTTATTATTTTTTTTTGGGAATTGTTAATGGTGCTCACAGGATTTTTAGACTTTTCGCTTTACTCGCATCGTTCTTTTTTGTTGGTCTGTTTAATTGCCATCCTGTTGCGGCCCCAGGAAAGATAAAAATTGCATCAAGATTGACGATCGCCCCACTCACAATGAGAAATTTTAACAAAATACAATTACGTAGCATTAGACATGATCATGCAACAACGTACTATCCTGATATCATACCACCTGGTGATACTGAGCCCCCAGTCTCATCTAAAGCTGTCGTCTTGACAGGGAAAATCCGGGTTAAACCGTGTCACGAGCAGCGAATTTGAAAAAGAATTGTGTTTTTGCCAAAATGCCTGCAATCTAATCAGGTTAACATTCCAAAACTGATGACTGAGCGCCGACAATCAACGAATGCGACAACGAAAAGGCAAGAGACAAAAGTAAAACTTGCAAAAGAGGTTGAAACAAGCAGATTTTGAATTTTTACGCGAAAACGGCTCACAATAATAGAACGTCAGAAAATAAAAAGGTGCTACTTTTTTGAAAATGAAACGAGGCGAAACAAGCTTTCATTTGAGCCCTTCTTTGTGTCTCTGGGTGCGCAATTGGGGGAACGATACTTGTTTGGGAGTTTTAAGGTGGGTGCCACGATTTTTGCGGAAAAAAACTCAATTCCTCTGATCAGCCTCAAACTTGGATGGAAGGTGGGCGCCAAAGGGTAGCAACAACGAGGCAAGTTTCAAACGATTCTGTCTTGTCAGTTTGAAGACAAGCTCGATTTAGTGAGCTGGAGGCCATTGTTTCAAATGCTCATGCTTGACGACAAGAAGCGTTAGAGCCGATCAGTTCAACGTGTCTCTGGTGAGAATCGTCCAAAGTTCCATGTCCGAGCATTTCGTGGTGTAATGATTTGTGTGACCTTGAGTATCGACGCGTCGAAAATCACCTTTAAAACGTGGTTTCACGCACCGCCATTCCTGCGCAAAAGCGCGTTTTTTTTGAGATCTCCGGGCGTCCACGTACGCGCACGATCCGTATGCGCGAGATAGATTTGTTTCGGCCCGCTAAAAGTACACCATCACAAATTGGCATTGAATTGAAAATTCGAGTTTTTCGCGCCTACACGTCCATTTTCTCGACAAATTGCATAACGATGCTCGACTCTTGCCAGCTAAAGAAATGATCAAGAAAGCACGATCTTGCTACCCTCCAAGTTTTGTGGCGATCCAGCAACCTTTTTTGATTTTTGAAAATTGGCCAGGGGGTTGTCCATGGATTTTGGCCATTTTTAATTCAGGCTGTTGCTCGCCATCCAGCGATCGCAGAGCCACAAGGGTGGGCTCAAATGAAAGCCAGTCGCGACCTTTATGTCAAGACGCAAGCGTCAGCCAATAGGCTTTCAGGATGGCTCTGAAAACCTAAAAATTGATGCTTTATCACCTTTTTGCATTTCACTTACGTCTAATGATGATATCCCAGAATGAATTCAATACCACTCGAGAGCCATAAAGTCGCGCCATCTTTTGTCTGCTCAGAGCTACCCGAGCTTCCTTGTAGATTTTCGAGCAAGTCGCGTTTTTCAAATGAAAAATCCTGGCTTGACGTTGCTGCTCTAAAAATCTTTCCTTTTTTATGCCGAATCCAATGCCACAAGAACGGAATTGGCCTGATGGACAAAAGTGAAAATATGCGGATGCAGCTTAAAGTGATAACGTGCAGGTGTAGATTGGCTATTTTATCGTTTTCATTCGTTTTGTGACAGCCAAATTAGGCATGTCGACGATTTTTTTATTCCATTATGGTCAACGGAAGGAGAGCGAATGGCATCAATTTTTGTTTTTATTTTTTGGACGGATGGATGAACATGAGTGCAACAAGATGGTGCAGAGTTTTGAGGAAAACGGGGAGAAATGCACAACCAAGAAACTTTTTTTGAGGATGGGACGAGCATACACATGTGAAATGGTAAATAAAAAGGGTAAAAGTTGGGTGGCTAGTCGAGAACGATGGAGAAGTTGGTGATTTGCGGAAGGTAGGCACACGAGCTCAATTCAAGCACATGCAGGTCATTGAAGAATTTCTTGCCATTGTAGCCACCAAAAGCCAGCAAGCGACTGTCATACAGCAAGACCGTGTGATACCCGCGGAACGAGGGTCCTTTTCCATACACCTTGCGCACCTCCCAAGCCATGGACACTGGAAAAAAAAAAAAGGAAAATAGAGAAAATCAGCCAATGAGACGGATACAAAAACGCGACCATCCACAAAGGCACGGTATGGACGCGTGTCGGAGTTCAAACCCTTTTTGAGGGCGCGCCAACATTTCGCTTTTTTTTTTTGGGTGGGACTTACTAAGGTTGAGAAGCAGCAGATCCGAGCAGTATTGCGATCCGTCGTGGCCAGAGTGGACAAAGAGGTAAGATCCGATGCATACCGCTGCATGCGAAAGTCTGGGCACGTGGGGCTCGATGTTGAAAGGGTGCCAGCGCTGGGTTTCGAGATCGAGGATGTGGATGTCGCCAAAGCACTCGTGGCCGTCGCTGCCGCCATAGATCAGCAACTTATTGCCGACGAGCGTGCCACTGTGATACCCACGCGGCTTGGGACGTGGCCCGGTCGTTTCCAGCACGCTCCAGGCCATGGTCCGCAAATTCAGTGCAAATGTGTCGCTCAGCGCACGAACACCGTCGCCACCGCCGTACACAATCATCGTCTCATTCCAAACAACCGCCACGTGTGCACGCCGCGCGGATGGTCGCTGGCCACGCGTCTCGGGCTGGCGCCAGGTCATGGTCACTATAAAAAAATAAAAATAATGAGGAATTGTGCTCAATTGTGCAATTTTTTGAACTTTTGACCGCGTTTTTTTTTGGGGGGGAGAACGTACCCGTGTCCAGGGCATAGAGATGATCCAGGTAGCTGGGCCCATCGCCGCCGCCAAAGATGTAAATCGTGGTATCGTGCACAACGGCAGAATGGGCCCGGCAAGGTGGCGGCACATCGCCATACACCTTTGGCTTTGTCCATGTAAAGGTATCTGTAGATGGAATTGGTACGAAATCAGCACATTTGGCCCTCTCATGGATGGCACTGGTTCGACTTTTTTTAGTTTTTTTTTTTTGCCTATTTTTGCCTTTTTTTGCCCAATTTTTACCCAATTCCAGTGTATAGAGCGTTCCTAGGCAGCTTTTGCTGTCGATGCCACCAAAGACGTACATAAGCTCGCCAATGATGACGCTGGTGTGCGCGCGTGTGGGCTTTGGCGAGCGGCCATAGACCGTGGGCATGGACCAATACATTGCGGGAGCTGGAGCCTGCTCCTCGTCTCCATTCATGATGGTCGCGGGTGGTGGTGGAACGACGGATGTTGCCGGCGGCGCGCTATTTGTCGTCTTGACACTCTGCCCAGATATGCTGGATCGTTTGTCGGATTTCCGGTACATTGAGCTGAATTCCGTGAATGACGTTGTCGCCGACGCGGCAGATGACGATGATGGCGTTGGAGGAGGCGCGACTGTGCGCAAGGGAGCCATCTGCGGTCGTGCTGCGTGCATAAAAAAAAAAAAAGAGAGAGAGAGAGAGAAAAAAATAAAAGAAATTAGCAAAAGGCTTCACACATCCCCTTTTTTCAATTCTCTTTGTTACCATTGGCGTCCCCCCCTACTTGTTTTTTTCTCATCATTGCTCTCTCCTTGTTTTCCCAATGTCATTGGCTTACGTTGTGTGCTCGGATCGGTCGATCTTGCACGCGTCATGGAAGAAGTCGAGATGACGGACGCATTGCTGCTTGAAATTTGGAAAAGATCGCTTGTGCTGCGTGGGCTTAGGGTTTTGCGCTCCTGAAGTAGGCTGTCAAGCAAGTGTGGCTCCTTGGCACCATGATGCAACGGGTGATGTGGCATCGGATGGCTGTTATTGTACCCGGGAAGCGAGTAAGACTCTTGCATCGCCACACTCGACGGCGGTAATGCCCGCTTGTTGATGGACTCGCTATTTAAAAAGAAGTAAGCGTGAGCCAAGAGCCATTGAGGGGCCAACCCGCGGACGCGCATTAAAAAGAGTCCAGTCATCAAACACAACCACAAAAAAAAAAAGGAGCCATTCACGGGGAGGGGGAGGAGATTGGGTGATGAAAAAGAGAAACGGGGAGAATGGGAGGTGTCGCTTTGGAACAAAGAGAAATTGGGCAAGTGGATAAAAAAAAAATAAAAGGAGTAGAACAAAGAAAAGCCAAATCCGGCAAGGTGCAAGACTTACGTTCTGGAGGTGGATGACGACGACGGCGACAATTGCGGTCGAGGAAGATTAGGAATGGGTGTTGATGGCAGCTTATTCATGGATGGATGATTTTGCTGGTGGTGATGATGGTGATTGCTCGACAATGACCGCTTCACTCGCGAAAACAGGCTGACGTTGCCTCCACTGCCCGTGCCGCTGTTGCTGTTGCTATGGCTGTTGCTATTGCTCGACGTGCTCGTGAACGACACCGTGGAACCGTCGGCCACGCGCCGTCGTTGCCCTGTTTGCGTCATACAGGGAAAAAGAAAATGAAAGAAAGAAAAAGAAAAAGAGAGAGAGGGAGAGAGAGAGAGAAAACGAGAAAAAGGAAACAAAAAGATAAAGAGAATCAAAAAAAAAAAAAAAAAAAAAAAAAAAAAAAAAAGGGGGACCTTTTTTTTTTTTTTTACCTTATTTTTTTTTTCTCACTGGGAGATTGTCACACAGGCCCACCCTCCAAAGCTGTAAGGCTACACGGCTCTCCTTCCCCCATCTTTTTGTCACATCCTTGTTCCAGTTGCCCCCCTTTTTTCTGTTAAAAAGTTGCCCACTCCCTGTTTCCATTAAATACAAGGGGCTTTTTGAGGGTGCTTGTTTTCATTTCGCAGCGTCTCCCTAGTGACGCGCCCCTCTCGCCTTGACTTTTTTTTTGTTTCTCCGTGTTTTTTTTTGCTTGGCCCGTCACGCCAGTTTGGCATATGTTTCTTTGGAGAAATAAACTTTAATGAAAAAACGAGTCAAAAGGTCTATTGAAAAGATGAATTTCTATCAAGGTTTGCTCGAAGAGCCTCGATATGGCGGGGCGTCACACCACAGCACCCACCAATCATGAAGTTTGTACCACCTTTCTCCACACACCGGATCAGGCTAGAAGCAAATTGATCCACTGGCAACTTGGTGTTTGGGATCCAATCACGCGCTTGGGCGTCCCACACAGCGCCGCCATCGGGGTAGATCACGGCCGCCTTGCCATGTTCCCGCGTCCACCCAAGCAAAATCTGCGACAATGACGGGATATGTGTCATTTTCGTGCAATTCACGCCCAACGCTTCGAATGCAGGCCCACGCAACGCGTCCAAACATTTCCCCAGCGGCGTCCCGTCCGAGATTTTGTCATCCGACTGGCACGAAAAGGAGACACACACAGGAGGCAATGCCGATGGCCAGCTCTCAATCACCTGTGCAATTGCCTGGGCCTCCATCCCAGACGGAACCGTCTCAAACAGGATCAAATCCACACCGGGCTCTATGCGAAAAAAAAAAATGGAGTCGTTTGGCGCCCCTTTTTTTCAATTTTTTTTTTTTTTTTTTTTTTTTTTTTTTTTTTTTTTTTTTTTTTTTTTTTTTTTTTTTTTTTTTTTTTCCCTTTTAACAGGATTTGCAGTCTTTCTCGATGAAATTGCGCAACATCCTCTAATGTTGCATCGCCATAGTCGCCCGTGTACTCCTGGCCACCTGCCAAATGCGCGCCATAGCAACCAATGGACAGTGCCACTAGGCGTGGGCGCGTATCGTCCGTGTGCTTTTGTTTGTACGCATCGCGTGCAGCCACGGCGAGACGCACGCTCTGCTGCATCGCGTCAATGGCCTGCGCCTCGCTGTAACCCGCTTTGATGAATCCAGGGAGACTCGCTTGGTAGCTGCACGTCGTCGCCACATTGGATCCCGCCTCGAAAAAAGCAAGATGCACGGCCTAATCGCAACAAATGAGCAACTCATGGCTTCCATGCCCCATCTAGACATTACCTTGATCGCCTCGGGGTCCTCCACAAGGCACTTGGCCGACCACAGAGAACCTGCGCAGACCAAAAAATAAAAAAAAAAGAGCCTTGAGCAACGACCAAAGTTTTTTTTTTGCTGTTTTTCTCTCTTTTTTTTTTTTTTTACCCGTCAGGTCCTTTTTAAACTGTTGTTCCAGCTCGGTGGCAAAGCCGCCATCAAGTAGCAAGGGATAAGGTAGACGTGGCATGGCCAAAGGAATACAAAAATAAGAAAAAGAAGAGGTAAAAAGTGATATAATTTTCGCGCCCCATTATTTAATGGCCATTGCCCTTTTGCCTCTTTTGGATGACGCTTACACACTTTTTTGCATGACCGCCACTTCCTCACGGACACACGCACGTCACAAAGTGCGCTTTGTACGGCCTCTTTCTTACGCACTTCTTACTCGTTCTTGCCCTTCCTTGTTCCACTTTTTCTCTTCTTGCGCACGTTTGGCGATTTGTGGACTGTGTGTTCGACAAGTGCTCGAGGCCGTGCGAAGCGAGCCATCGAGTCAAGCATCCTCAGCCAGAAAAAGCAAGGACCAAGCTCATCAAGATCGCTTGCGCATTGGACGAAAATGCGATATCATCATTCGCTCTGTTGATTGCAGCCACTCCACGCCCAACGAGTACGGTATCGTTGAAACGGGATCGATAATCGACTTGAATTGTAGCAAGATACCCAAAGAAGGTGGCATAAGCTGCCAAAAATCATGCGCGACATGTCTAATTCCTTGGAATCCAAAATTGACGTCGCCAAGCTTACCGACCTCCAAATCGTGGGCTATTTGCATTTTGGTAAATCGAAACACGCTGCTTTTTTTTTATACACTAAACCCATTATTCATGGCTGCAGGTCTGTCTTGCTCTTTGTCTCCAAACCACAAGCACTTTTACCGCGTTTGCCCGCTGATTCATTTGAGGTTGCTCATGGATTCGCCGGCATCCTCATATGTGACGCGTTTGACGAGATTCCCTGCCTCCAGCCAAGATGGATCGTCGCATGTCCTGGAAATCTCCAAGAATCTGAGTGGATTCGGCGCGTCCTTTCTTCCTGCGCTCGTGATGGCTTGGAGGGCCAAGGAACTCGTTAAGACCATGGTGGAACTGGTGAAGCATCGCACGGCGCACGATCTCCAAGACTCTTCTTGGCTCGAGGAAGCATTGGAGTAGAAGAAGCACTTGACCATGCCATCTTGCTTGACCTCCACGGATATCATATCCCCAAAAAAACCGCGTTCCAATGAATGATGCGTCTGTAAAAATAAAATAAAAATGAAATAAAAAAAATCCGAATAATGACTATCCTGTGGCACATTGCCCCAATGAATGAATAAAGAAAGACAATTACCATCCTGGAGAGGACGTCTATCGCGTGGGTTGACTTGCTTTCGGTAGGTTCTTGTTAGAGTTCTTGTTAGAGTTGGCGATCCACCCGTAGCACGACACATTCGCTCTCTCTCACTTTTTTTTTAGCATTCCAAATTGCGCAAACAAATGCGCTTTCATTTCAATGGATTGTTATTAGGCGGGAGCGTCATGTTCCATCTGATTCGCACACGTTCAAAAAGAAAAGGTATATAAGACGCGCTCTCAATTGTTTCACTATGGATCTAGGTCAAGCAATTTATTGTCCCCGCCGACGGCACTTTGTCCTTTCTTTCCCCCGCCCCCTCTCACCACTGCCAGGTCTGTTCAAGGACAAGGCCAAGGCTATCTTGATTACGGTGCGTGGCAAGAAAAAGTGGTCAATGGCAACGGATGGACGCGTTTTAACGCGTTCAAATGCTGATTTTTCTTTTTCTTTTTTTTTTTTTTCTAGGCACGTTCACGCCCGGTTGTTCCAACACTTGCGTGTGCATCTATGCATGACGCGTTTGTGATGACAGCGTGGGACAAGGCGTTGTATAATGATGAAGTGACCCTTGCTGACCGACCCCAAGGGCGAACATGGCCAAGGCGCTCGACCTCGATTCTGACGCGTCAGGCGCGCTCGCCAATGACCGCTTCAAGCGCGCCGCAATGATCATCGAGCAGCACGGGATCGTCACACAGGCGTTTGAGCCCAACAAGACCGGCCTTAGCGTCAGCCTCGTCGAGAAGCATCTGCTTTTTTTGGTGTGATCAATTTGCATTTTGGGATATCATTATTATTTATTATTTTTACTGTATTAAACTGAGGACACGATTGTTTCGCGTCATGGTTTCATGCAAAGGATGGATGGGGGATGGGTGGGAAAGGGTATGAGGGAATTGGGCGCGTGCAATGTGACAGGAAAAAAATGGATTTTCTGTGCATGCTTTGCATCCCAATAAAAAGATTTTTTTTGACTTACAGTATGGGATTTGCCATCTTTTTTTCTCGGGCGGCTTGCTTGGTATCTAGGAGACTGTCAAAATCGTCTTCGTCGTCTGCGGCATGTTCACTGCTTTGGATCACTATAGGGCAATTGTATGAGTAATCCAGTCGCGCGTCATTGTGTAGCGCCGCGAGATGGCATGCAAACGAGCCATTGAGGCATTGGCATAAAGAGATCAGACAAAAAGGGCACGCTGTGTTTTTCTCGACATATAATATGTTCCGCCTGGGGCGACAGCAGTCATCACTTCAATGCCAAATGCCAAAAAGACGCGTCTGCGAGCCATCTGTGCAGCAAAAACAAGCCATGGAAAAGAAACACTTACCAAAAGGAGAGACCCAGAAAAACCAGGTGGGCCAGCAAGTATCACGCACAAAGCAGCAATTGCATTCACAGAGGGGAAAAAAAAAAAAAAAAAAGGGTAAAGAAAAGCTTATAAAAAGCTTCGTGTGGCGGTCTTTTATAGCCCCAGCTGAAAAAAATTTTTCAGCGCAAGCCGCTGGCAGCAAGTCTCATCTGTGACCCTTTCCTTTTTGGTGATTGACCGACATGGCGGGACTGTGAGACGCGCGTCAGAAAAAAAAAAAAAAAGAAAAAGAAAAAGCAAGAGAGAGAAGGACTTTAATGTATCAACAAAGGGGGTAAAAAGAAGAATTTGTTCTATCCAATGGTAAAAGAAGCAATGCTGAAGAGACCAGACGGGTCGCCAGTGGGCGGTGATCCGCGCCACATGCGTACGCGGCCAGAGACGTTGGTGAAACCAAGGGATTCGCAGAGGGCAATGGCCATTGGATTGTGCGCCGTGGTGTTGACGTTGAACACGCGCAAATGATCGGCAGGCAGGCGCCATCCTGGGGTCTTTGCCTGTGTGAGGAGCCATTGGCCCAGCTGGAGCAGCAGGCGACGGATGATTTGCGAATTGGTGCCATACAGAGCCACGACAAAGCCCCGAACCGCCGGCCTTACCGTGGCAAAGTGCGTGATTTTGCCCTTTTCGGCGTCGCGCGCGACAAACCCGGCGCGACCCATATTGGCACTGTCCTTTGTCGTGTGCAGTTGGATCCATTGCTGCCACATGGCTCGTCGCTCCATCCCGCTAAACGCAAAATCGAGCGCAATCATGTCATCCACGTGCGATGCTGCCATGGGCTGGATGTCGATGCCCGCAATGGCTTCGGCGCCTCGCGATGTCGCAAAATACGCACTCAATGGCTCCACCACGGTCTTTTGAATGTCGCCACGATACGTCAGACCCACCTGGCTCGCTGTAAACCCAGAACGCACATAGCTATCGGTCATGGCATACATTGCATCCAAACCGAGATACTTGCAGTCCTTGGTATATTCCAATGCCGCCTTGAAGAGGGCCGCACCATAGCCCTTGCCACGATGCTCCTCAGGGACAATGTAACACCCCAGATATGCCAAATCCGCTGTGTGCTTGCATGCAAAGATCATCGCCACCACGACTTCCTTGTCTTGCTCGTCGCGCACCGTGCCAAGCAGCAAACCTTGTGGATCAACGTGAAAAAACACTTGCTTCACCTCTTCATAATCCACACTGTGGTTCCACCCCTCGAGCACAGGGTAGTCGCGAAAATAAGGCCCCGCTTCTTCAGCGTCCTTGCATGGCCGGATCGTAAATGTAGAGTGCATCGGATTAAAATTCTATTTGAGGGGGGCGAAAAGATAAGGAAAGACAAAAAAAAAAAAAAAAAAAAAAAAGGGCATTGATCTGTGCTCTTTATATGGTGCGCTGCCAAAATAAAAAAAAACAAGGTTCAATCATAGCTTGTTTGGACCCAATCATCAAGATTTGTCTGATGTTTTGACGCAACATGAGTCCGCGCACATTTGAAAAAAAAACAAAAAAAAACACATTATAGCTTTATATGAGAGAGGGGTGGGGGCATTGCAGCGCCACAAACCTTTTTTCATGGCTGTTTTTTATTTTTCAGCGACTTGACAAGCCAGTCCATGTAGATTGCGTAACCCGACGCGACGGCCTGTCCAATACAGGCTAGGAACGCGTCCAAAAAAAAGTTGTTTGCGGGGGCAACACCTACCAAAAAGCGAAACATGTTTAGTGTTTTGGCCATCACGTGCCGCTTTTCATCATCTCGCTGGATTTGTAATCATCGCCTTCTTACCTCGCGTCGTGCATCGCAGCAACTCGGATATAAAGTCCACCATGATCATGTAGTTGCCGGCGCGCAAACCTGCACAATCGCGCAATGTGTCAGTAAAATGAGCTTTTTGTTGTTTCTGCGCCGTGAACTTACCAGTGATGAGCGATTTGGCACATTGTTCCGGCGTCTGCGGCTCATTAGACCCTTCTATTTCTTTGGTCACGTCAGGCTTGGTCAAATTCTATTCAGGAAAAGGAAAAATAAAAAAATTTAAGTCTTTTCCCTCTTTTTTTTCGCCATTGACAATGGTAACGTGATCCGCGTGATGTTTACCTCCTGCTCGAAGCCGGGGGAAAGAATGCCGCCGGGGTAAAAAATGTGCACATTAATGTCATACTGCTTGAGCTCGTTGCGCAGCGTGTCGGCCAGACCGCGGACGGCAAATTTCGTCGGCGAGTACGAGCCATAGCCTGCAAAGCTGAGCAGGCCCAGCATCGACGATACAAAGACAATCTTGCCATGACGCACACCAGCCTCCTTCATACGCAGCGCGGCTTGCTAAAAGATCAAAAAAAAAAAAGGCAAATGTCACAAAATCCGCTCATCATGCCATGACCCGCTGCCTCTGGCTTACATGCGCAACATAGGTTTGGCCAAGGAAGTTGAGCTTCACAGACCAATCAAATTCGTCCATCTCGTAATCCAGGAAAAACTTGGGAGTCGAGGCACCTGAGGAGTAAAAAAAAAAAAAAAAAAAAAAAAAAAGAGACGGCTGAGCACGCGCAAAAAAAGACGCGTTTGTTCGACGCGTCTTGTGCAGTCAATTGCTTACCAGCGCACGAGAACACGTATTCAGGATCGCGGCCAATCTTGACCTTGGCCTCGTCAAATGCGCGCACAACATCCTCTTTGTTTGTCACGTCCGCGCTGACGGCAATCACCTTTTGATCTTGCGACGAACAGAAGCTCTGGAAGAACGGGTCAGCAATTAGTCTCGTTTGTTCTTGCAACGCCCGCTCTATGCGTTTTTTTCGCACGGCACTCGCCGTTTTACCTTGATTTCCTCGACAGCCTTGTCGAGCTCGGCCTTGCGGCGCGCAACAATCGTGATATCGGCCCCTGCTTTGGCAAGCTCCATGGCCAACGCTTTGCCCAGCCCTGTGCTTCCGCCCGTGATGAAGCAGTGCTTGCCGGCCGGCTGGTAAGGCACACGCGTCACATGATTGTATAGGCGCTCCAAGCAGATCGCTGCCACCGTCGCCGCACCAAGAGCAACAAGAACGACACCCCAGGAAGGAAGACTCATCGCGTATTGATCAAAATGGAACAATGAAAAAAGTTGGAGAAGAAAAGAAAAAAGGGGGGGGGGAAATCCAATTTTGAAACCAAGCTTGCTTATTTTAGACATGGATCAGCGGCCTCGATGGCAGACCCTACTGTGGTAACACGAGCTCAGCTGGTTGCGCCGATTTCTGCAACGCGTAAAAATTTGTGTCAGGCTACTTTTTGCATGGTGATAAGTGCCCGACTCTTTTCAAATGCGCAATACTGCTGGAAATTCTGGCACTGGGGCATGTTTCCAAGACAGACTCTGAGCTTGTCCATGAGCATTGATGCTGGGGCATTCAGAACATGGCAAAATAGTATGGAATTTTATTCCTCTTGACAAAAGACTGCGGCTTTTGGCCCTTTACCCTTTTTCGCACGTACCTACAGTAGCATATGGCTTGTCGGAAGAATTACGCTTGCGGAAGCCCACATTTGTGAATAAATGGACATGCAGTCAGAGTCGAGCCAGCATCATGTCTGCCGAACCAAGATCGAAAAAGCGAGTTTTCAGAGTCATTGCAGACCAAGTCGCCGAGATCTCATCAATGCGATATCTCAAAACCACAAGCGCTTTTACCGCGTTTGCCCACTGATTCATTTGACATGACTAGCGCATCGACATGTCGGGTCATTGTCGCTTACGCTACCAGAATGGACAAACCCCTACCCCCATTTTGCTGGGCGCATCCTCCGGATCTTGTTCATCAGATCCTGCATGTGATCTAGAGCAAGCTGAACACAAAATTCCAACGATGCCAATTTTTTTCAGAGACCGGATCACTCATTCAGTCCTGAGGAAATGCATTTTGTATAAATTCAAGGCCAATACGAGTTACGACACCTGAAGGTTAATTTGCCAAGAACTCGTCGTCGATGCGATGTTTCCAAACCACAAGCGCTTTGTACCGTGTTTGCTCGCTGATTCATTTTACAGTAACTGGATCAGATCATTCATCAGTCGTCCTGAAAAAATGCATTACTGTATGCATAGATGCAGGGTCAAAAGCCCAAAACAAGCAAGGTCAAATTCGCCTACAGTATCATAATATTGTCGAAACAACGGACAAAATGAAGCGAACTGTTGTATTTGCCTGCTTTACAGAGCTTGATTTAATAAGAAAAGCCTACAGTAACAGACGCTTGGTCTGTCAATGAAAGAAAGCGCAAGTGCGTCTTAAACGCGCTTAACGCGTCAATGCGTGTGCAAGCAGTGATCAAAGAATTAAAATGCTGACTTGTTGCCGCAATTGATCTTTCTCATGCCGCTCCTCTAATACCAATTGGGTAATGGTCCCGCTCTGGTCCCGCTCTGCTCAGCCCGCTGTCGGCTGGTCATCTCCTTTATTTACCGCTTGTTCATGCGTTTTGGAAGAATACGCATCTTCCTCCATCTCGGTCTCTGTACGCATCATCACATTGTCTCATATGCTTAAGTAGAAACACACCCTCACGGCTTCATAGCCTGCTTTGATCACCAAGTGATCAATGCCTTTGAGAAACAAAAGAAAAAAAAAATAAAAATAAAAATAAAAATGGCCTGTCCATGCCAAACATTGCATGTTGGCAAACACGACTCGAACCATTATGTTTCTCGCACTTGCGCACCAAATGAAACAACACGGTGCTCGCAAGTATTGGCATGTTTGAATCCTCGGGGATGGGCATAACGTTTTGTTTGAGATCTGCGCGGCCATGTCTTGGTCTCACGCCCCTGTTTCCTTATTTAGACGCCGCGACAGCTTCATTTTACGCGTCTGCGCATCTAGCCTATCCGTCTAGGCATTTTTCATTTTTGTATAAATATCGAGATCTTTTCATTTTAATAAAAGACTTACTTCATTCTCGTTATTCTTAACGTCTCTATCTTTTTCACCCTTTTTGCTCAAAAGCTACCCTCATATTCTTCACGAACTACATTTTTACCAAAATCAGATACTGTACATACTGTAGCATTTGGTTTTTTATTACAGTATTCATTTTCGATTTTTCGTATCATACTGTACTGTAAAGACGTACCGGTAGTAGACAAACAATCAAGGCATGTTTACCCGTGGTATGACTGGCGCAGCGATCCGAGGACCTAAATTTTATTGCCTAAAATGCCGACCGGCCCCCTTGCAAATAAAATCGCTAGAAAATCCCAATTTATTAAAATCAGCACGGCTTGCCATCATCAAGCAAGTGCCCGCCCGACCTTGAATCTTTTTGTTTTGTGCGTTTTCGTTTCTTGCTTCTTGAATACAATCAAACTGGTAAAAACCGTGGCGGTCATCAATTGGGCCGTTGACGCGAAAATTGATATTATTTCTCCAGAAATCAACCATTTCGATTCTGGCGCGCGCGTTAAAATCAGAGTTGATCATGCTGAAAAATTATGATACAGTACAAGTGGAAAAAGACGCGCGCGGTGCACATTTTTTCCAGCCCGGCAAAGCCGATGCGCCAACTTTGTACACATTCGACGCCAGTTTTAAAATTCCAATCTCAATTTTCTCGACAACAAACAAGGCAACCCCCGGCAAGCCTGCAGCAGAAAAAATGCAGAGCTTCATTCTCTATCAAATAAGACCAGTGTCACTGGCGTGCGACCAAAACTGGTCGAGAAATTCAAGATTCTTAAATTTGTTCTGGATGCTTTTTTCTCGCGACCCACCTAGTCAACCCCCGTTTTTATTGCAGATTTGCTGAGAAACAGGTGATCGACGTATCTAATGAGATGACTCTCAAAGCGCTGGCGTGTAGGTTGCCAAACGGATTTGGATATTCTGGCCGAGCTTGAACCTCTCAAGCGGGGGACCCTCAAGATGCATTTTGACCTGACCAACTTTTTTTTCCAAAATTCATCACAAAAAAATATTTCACCACCAAAGACTCGCCGCAACGCCACGAAACTTTCCTAACTATAGGATTTGCCTCCTCTCTTTTCAGAAAAAAATTAAAATCCCGCAGTCAAACAGCTGGTTCCACGAGCGACTTGACATTGCTGAAATTTGGCTGTACAGTAGCCCGTTTTTTTAAAAATCATTTCGCGGTGAAATCGTGCATCAATCACTGCGAAATTTTATCACATGGTCGAAGCGCGCCTCTTTTTTCAGGAAAAAGTTGTAAACCAGACGTCGACCAGACCGTTGTCGAGGCAATCGCCAATTTCACGAAAATGTGCAAATTCAATCTGAACGCCAAAAATAAGGGTTGGATCATTGCCAAAGCAGTTCCATTTGATCATTTCCGCGTGTTCATGTTCGAAAATCATTAAAAACCAGAGACCGGCCAGTCGGGTTGTCGACAATTTGGCAGTTTTTCAACGATTTTCGCAAATCGAATACCGGTAGGTACAGTACTGTATTACAGTAAAATCTACAAACCTTGCTGTAGTAATCATCTCTCCAAACCTTTGCACTACTAGGCCACTTATTGTTGTGTATTTTCATGACACTGAAAGACAAAGGTTAGCTGAGTCGTCGCTGTGCAGATAAATCCAATGTTGTGCCCTCAGGGGAGTACCGGGGCAGCGGGCACGACGGGGACATTGGAGGTGTAATGGGACAAGATCATTGAGATTTATTACAACAGTAATGAGAATGAATATGTGTGGTATCAGAGATAAGGGAAAAAGGAAGGACATGCGCTGTGCGGATGTCCTTTTATACTCTAAGGATCAAGGGAAAATACAGTACTGTAGGGGGTCGTATCTACAGATGAGTCAAGATGATGGATCTGAAGGATCCATCAGTAAAAAGAGGATTTAACGCCATGTTAAGGGTCAATTGCATGTTAGGAGGCTGGGTCATCATGCATTGGTGTTGGCCATCAGGAATTAGGAGCTAAGAGCGGTCGCGCGAAGGGGACAGCCTTGAGGAGGGATGGCACAGGAGCGCGTACTGTATGATAAGAAAAAGGTAATCCAGAAAAAAATGCATGGCGTGAATCTTGGCTTTGCGGGCATAACATCCAATACAGTAGATCCTCGCTACCGGTATAACGTCCCTCGATATAACGTCATCCTCGATATAACGTCGCAGATCGACCCTGTCACTCAGCAGTGTGTAACCAAAAAATGTCACGTGCATGCAATTTTATAACGTCATTTGGCCGTGATTTTTATAACGTCATTGACCAAAGTCAAAAATTCTGAATGACGTTATATCGAGGATCTACTCTTTTTTGGTGCTTTGGAAAATGAAAAGCGTGTTTTTAGAACTTTGATGACCAGCTGTTGTGCCTCCAGAAGTTTTTTATGCATGATACTGTACAGCCTACTCGCCCGCCAATGAAATATGCACCACGGCATAAAATACGGCCCAGTGCTCAAGACGGACCCGCCCGATTTTTTTTGCACTCGAAAATGCCAAAAACCTTCTACAGTACTGTATTTGTACTATTTTGCATTCATCTGTCCATCTATGATATCATATCATACGTGGTCGACCCCGCTCAAAAATACCTGCATCATCATCGAATTCGGGGCAAATTTTGAAAAAACAAAAAAGCTTAAACCCCCAAAGCGCTACGACCACTTTTAAAAATTCAGGGGTCACACTTTTCAATCTCAGAAAATGCCAAATTTGCGAAAATTCGAACTCCGCGTGATCAATGCATCCCAAACAGGTAACCCCGACAATTTGCTATTGGCTGACAAAATGGCAGCTCGCGCCAACATTTAGAAAAATGCCCAAAGAGTGACGCATGAACGGCGATCGACTAAGGAAAAGTGCCTACGGTACGGTACTTAGGACAAGATTTTTTTGCAAAAATTTAAGGTTTGACACTTACAAATTAAGGTGTGTAAATTGCATGGAATTTTTATTTTTGCATATTTTTTTATTTTTTATTTTGCATACAGTATTATTTTTTTGCTTGTGTGCTGGGTGGTGGTGGACGATTGCATTGATCAATCAGTGAAATGACCGATGCAAAATTTTCAAACCCAAGCTGGCGCCTTGCAAGTCATTCCATTAGATGCTTTGCCCCTCTGTTTGTTAGTAATTAAAACTTCTATAAAAATCGGGGGTCGAATAGACTGTTGTCGACCAAATAGCGATTAAAAATTTTTACGAAAAAGTGAGTTTCGTTGTACTGTATTTGCTGCTTGCAGAGCGTGATATTCTTAATTACTGTAAAAATCACAATAATGGACACGTCCATGTTAAAGAACAGATATGATTACCGTACCCCAAGTCAGACGCGCTGGCCGTGTCTGGGCTTGTCTTTCTCATCAAATTGTTTAAAAAAAAAGAAAGATTAGAAAGCGAACACGATACAAATCGCGTCGTACATGCTCTATGCCGCATTCCTGGATTTACCGTAAATCCAGATGGAGCTACTGTAATTACAGTAAGTCCCGCTCACACGTTGGCTGCTGTCGCCAGGTCTTACCCATTTTAATCACGATTTTATTTGTGATGAAAGGACAGCGCACCCTTTCTACTGTACTATTCGCTCTCACTGGTACTACGCACCCTTGCTTGATAAGATGTCTTATTCGTGATGTCTGAACAGGGATTACATGGACCAGGATACAGTATGTATGGGCACGTGCAAGCCCGAAAGACAGATACTGTAAAAAAAAACTTTCTTTTCTGTCGGCTTGCCAATGGATTCCTACTTGTCCATTCATGCCTCAGACGCGTCCATGGGTCAACAACTGGCCATGGACAGCGCATCATCCCTGCTTGTAACAATATCCGGGGGGTCAAGCTCAATTGCTAATTGCTTGAGTGCGGCTCACTTTATACTGTACATGCCTCGGAAAGGACATGCATGCTTGACAGCAGCCATGCATCCAGACATCAATCGACACCTTGCTATTTTGAAACCCTAGTTTTACAGTACAGTAGATCCTCGCTATAACGTCCCTCGATATAACGTCATCCTCGATAATACGTCGCAGATCGACCCTGTCACTTAGCAGTGTGTAACCAAAAAATGTCACGTGCATGCAATTTTATAACGTCATTTGGCCGTGATTTTTATAACGTCATTGACCAAAGTCAAAAATTCTGAATGACGTTATATCGAGGATTTACTGTACTGTACAGTATATCGATATTTTCACAAATTCATCAGTGTCTCTCGAAATATTTTGTGGATCGGGATGAAACTGGCACCATTCGAAAGAGACACGCTTGGATGTTATTTCCAAAATGTTTTTTTGCCCGATGCATGAACTTTATACTGTATGCTTGTAAAAGTCGCTCAAACTTTTCAAAAATTTTCAACCTCGACGTTCTCGGCAACGGACTAGACAACATACAATGGCTTTAACGTGTCAAAAGCAACTGTTGCATCTCTATCGAATGAGTCTAGTTTCATCGATGGATGGCCAAAACTCACAGAGAAAATCCACTTTTTGATCAAAATCTTTGAACGCCAGTTGCTCGACAACGGTCTAATAAACCTGTGATTTTTATTGCAGTTTTACTAACAAACAGGGGAACAAAGTATACTGTATAATGGGATGACTTGCAGTGAGCTAGCTTAGGTTTTGACTTTTCGCATCGGTCATTTCACAAGCCTGCAGCCCACTCAGCCCACAAAATGCGCAAAATAAAAAAATTAAAAAAATTAAAATTCCATGCAATTCACGCAACCTAATTTGGAAATGTCAAATCTTAAATTTTTGCAAAAAAATCTTACCCAAAGCAGACAATTTTCTCAGTGGATCGCGGTTCATGCATCACTCTTTGGGCATTTTTATTACTTTGGGGGGCGGCTTGCCATTTTGTCTGCCAATTGCAAATCACCGGATTTACCTGTTTGGGATGCATTGATCACTCGGAGTTCGAAATTGACCGTTTTTGGGATTTAATTTAAATGTGTGACCCCTGAATTTTCAAAAGTGGTCGTAGCGCTTTGAAGTTTTAAGCTTATTTTTGTTGCAGATTTTGCGCTGACTGCGAAGCAGGTATTTTGAGCAGGGCTGACCACGCAGATGGCGAGATAAACGCAAAATAGTACTGTATAAATACGAGGTTTTTGGCATTTTTGAGTTTAAAAAAAATTGGACGGGTCCGTCTTAAGCACTGGACTATGGTTTAAGCCGTGACGCACTTTTCATTGGCGGGAAAGTAGGCTGTAAAAGAATTTCTGGAGGAGTAACTGGTCGGCAAAGCCTGAAAAACAGACTCTTCTTGCATGTTTACAGTATCATACTGTAAAAGGTACGGTAGTAAATGTGGACATTTTGTGCATTGCATGTAGCGCGATCCATGCTTGATTCACCACGAGGCATTGAAATACTGTATTGTATACCGGTAAATACAGTAGCAGCTCAGAAACACACGTTCGTGCGTTGCTGAATTGCTGTCGTCACTATCATATGATACTGTACTGTACTGTAATTAGGGTTGTTACGTACGGTAATTCGAGCGAGCGAGACGAGGAGATTCACCTTGTCTTGTATCGTCTCGGCAAAATTTTGGGTCATCTCGTCAATCTCGATCGAGATTCTCGTGGTCGAGATCGAGCGAGATTCGAGAATGTCACATGACAAAACTCGAGCTTTTTTTTTCAAAACTTTGCTTGGTGGAGTGAAAAAAATCCACCAAAAAAGTCGACACAAAGTCAAGGGTTGAACCTTTCACATCCTGCCTCCAGAGCGCCAACAAGACAATAAAGCCTTTTCCCATTGCACCACCACACCACCAAAAATCTACAGTACTGTACAGTTCTACAGAAAAATTCATGATGAATCATTGCGCCTAATCTAATTTTTTGTTCGAGATTCGAGCGAGCCGAGCGAGATTTTACGTTCTTGTCGATTAGGGTTTCTCAATGGGCAGCTCAACTCACTCAATTCAATTCAATTCAATTCATTTGAATTGAATTTTTATCTGTCGAATTCAACTCACTTCACTTCAATTTTTCTTACTTCAATTCAATTCAATTCAATTCATTTCGCTCATTTTTGTGTATGAATGGAATTGAATTGAATTGAATTCAACTCACAACCCCCCGTGCACAGTATAATTTAGCAAAAAAAAA
>KV441882.1:647848-684791 GCA_001650995.1 Gongronella sp. w5
TGGGGGGGAAAAAAAAAAAAAAAAAAAAAAAACACAGGGCGTTCCTACCATCAGTGCTGCGCAGCAAAACGTAGTTCATCTTCTTTTCCAGCGTGTCAAGAAATTTGTTTTTGCTTGCCAGGCTTTCACGGTGAGTGGAAGGTGCAGCAATGACAAGAGGAATCTGTAACGAAAAAAAGAGAGTTGAATCACCTGCGCAGTCGCATGAATTGCTCGGAAATTACGACGGCCGACTGGAAATGGTGCTGTAGCAGCTGGCTGATGTTCGTGGCGGCAGCAATCACGGCAAAGCAGACCGTGTCGGGTTCGCTTTTGTAGCCAAGCTCGTCGTAAATCCTGAAACAATGTAAAAAAAAAAAATAAGTGAGTGCATTGAAAACTAGGAAATGGTTAATTAGACGTACTCATCAAGCAAAATATCCATGTATTTCGCGCCGATAAAATCCAAGAGGATGTCGTATAGCTGCTTGATGGCGGCAGGCCTGCGGACGAAAAAAAAAAAGGAATTCAGAAAGAGCATCAAGGCGAGCAAGCTAATAAACTTACAAATCTTGTTGCGGGGTCAATTCCACGCAGCGCAAGATAGCTTCCGAGTGGATGCGCAGAATACGCAGGATGGCGTCAGGTGAGAGCAAGCAAAATCCGGTGTCTTCGACATTGTCCAGATTGACACTCTGTTTGGGGCGCGCAGAACGCGGCGAATCGGCCGTGGGCGATGACGTGAGCGCGTCGCTGTCGCCAAAGGACGTACCCAGCGGGCTGGAGGAGATTTGATTCAGTGTGCGCGCGAGCACCGACTGATTTCTAGCCGAGGTCTTTTTGTATTGTTGCTGTAAAATGATGTAAAAATGAGTTTTATGTTGTCGCTCTTAGTATTATTTTTTTTTTTACCATGAAATTCAGAAACTCGGCGACAATGCTGCCAAAGAGCTCGTTCAGACACACCTGTTCCTTGGACAGGTAGCGATTGCCCTCCGTGTAGGGGACAAACAGGTCGTTCATGCAGCGGTAAAGAGTTTCATCGACCGATTGCGCGGATGCGAGACGCGACTCATCCATGGCACTCGACTCGGTTAGCTCCTTTTCGCAGTAAGCTTTGAGGCTGTCGACAAGGCGTTTCGTGGCAGCATGCATGGATGACAAGGTGCGTAAATATGCGAGATTCGAGATGCGCTGCGCTTGGGGCAGCAGCAATTCCACCTGATCTTGGATCTATCGATCAAAAAGTAGTGAATGAGATGATAATCAATGCTTTTTCTTGTATCACATACGGATTGAGCAAAAATGCGCTGCAAAAAGACCTGGATCACGACAGTCGGCTGTGGGAAAACAGCCGAAATGATCTCGGCCTCGCGGCGCACAGTCATGCGAATCGCGTCGTACAGCTTGATAACATTGGTATCGACCTCGGGCGGTGGCGTGTAAGGATTGGCGAGCGCAGCCGCACTGTTTAAAAAAAATCGAAATGAGCAAAAGTTTTCATTGCCATTTTACATTCTTACTCTTCAGGCGACTGACTGTTGTCCATGTCCTGCGACTGCATGCTGGAAATGAAGAATTCATGCTGGTTCACGTACGTCTGCACGCACGAGGTGCCGCCATTGAATTCAAACAGCACGCGCGCGTGATGCTATTCGAAATACAGGCGGATGAGCCGCAATGCCACGCTAGAAATTTTCTTTCTTACAGCCATGACGCGGGGATCGCCGTCTCGGTATGCCTTGTCAAATTCCTCGAGCATCTCCTTTTCAAAACTCTCGCAAAACTTTTCAATCGCGTCGCGTGCCTATAGAAAAATCATGTTACTCGAAGCACTCGTAAATAATTGGGTGGGCTCCTACTTTAGTGTCATTGTCTACATTCTTGGCAACGGCATTGAGGCGTCGTGCAATGACAGCAGCCTGAAAATAAGCGTGTTTTAATGAGGATGCCGTGTCTCGCTCGAAATTCTCGATTTTTTTTTTTTTTTTTACCTTGAACTGGCCCTCCTCGCCGCTCTCGTAACGCAGAATGTCTAGTCGCTCGGAATGGCCGTCCTGGAACTCCATAAAGTATTCAATGACATCCTGACTCTCTGAGGCGCGCGACCGTTGGCGGTCCAGCGTCTCCAATTGCTCGCCAATGCGGACAGCGGTCTTTCCAACGTCGCTGATGCGCATTTCCAGGCCGTCAAACGATCGATACACGTCCTATAAAAACACGACACTCCCCATTGAGCGCGTTTAAAAAGCCATTGGGCCATGCACGTCTACATACCTTGAAGGAAGATTGCATGTCCATGATATTTTTTTTGTGTTGCTGTTCAACTTGCTGTGTTCCAAGCTCAAGCTCGTCGCACTGGTGCTGGATGCGGACGCGCAGCTGCTGCAATTCCTCCAAAACCTGCTCAAACGTGCGCACAAAGGGTTTGGGGTCGAGAACAACTAAAAATATGATGGAATTGAGCGTTTTTCCCCTTGGCTTCCGCCCTTTTTTTTTCTTGCTGCTTTTTGCATACCCTTGCCACCGACGCTCTCCATGCGGTGCATCAGCTTGGACGAAATGGCTTCGACAAAGTCATCTGTGGCATACCCGTCCTAAAAGCGAACTATTGTTAGTCGGAGCCACCAAACGCGTTCCTGAGCTTACCTTGAACTGCGACAGCGTGAGCAGCTCCTTAATATCAGGGTCGAGACTGTAGATATTGGGGCGAACGCTCATTTTTTTGGTCAAGGGGAGGGAGGAAAAAAAAAAAAAAAGGAGAAAGAAACTCGCGCCTTTTTATGGATCTTGCCTGCGGACCTTCTGCACTCTTTTTTTTTTTTTTTTTTTTTTTTTTTACGTCTCTCTTTTTCTCTCTCCTTTCTCTTGCTTGTTGTGCAAATGCAGTACCCCGAACGGATCCGCAAGGAAATCGACGATATAAAGCAAGATACAGCCGCTTCCCTCGAACTTGCACTGACGGACCGCATGGGTAATATGACTTTTTCGCTGCCAAAAGCACTCGCTGACGCTTTTTTTTCTTTTCTTTTCTTTTTTTGCTCGGAAGATCACTATTTTGCGGTGATCAAGGGTCCAATTGACTCACCCTATGAAGGTGGCTCTTTTTTAGTTGATATTCGCCTGGAGGTAAGCGCATTTCGATAGCTCGCCATCCACAAGGCTCATTTTTAACCCACTCTCCTATTCCTAGTCAGAATTCCCTTTTAAACCACCCACTATGCGATTTTTGACCAAAGTATACCATCCCAATGTCAGCTCGCAAACTGTAAGCCAACTATTCTCTTTTGTGACGCAAATTGGGCTTATTGACTTGATTTTCATCAATAGGGGGCCATTTGTCTTGTAAAAAAAGCGCTCACTTGGTCTTGTTGCGGGCAAATTGATCTTACATTGGTTCGTTTTTCTTACTAGGACATCTTAAAGGACAATTGGAGCCCGGCCCTGTCCCTGCGCACCGCCCTAATTTCGCTGCAGTCACTCTTGTCAAGCCCTGTGCCCGATGATCCACAGGTAAATTGGGTGAAAAGCGCGATTTGGAGGAGTGATTGATTTTTTTTTATTTTTTTACGAGCAGGACGCACAGGTGGCATTTCATTACAAGCGCGATTATGACGATTTTTGCCGAGAGGCGGAAAATTGGACGAGGACTTACGCCATTGCCGATTTAAGAGACCTTGATGCCCACGTCGACCAGAATTTTACCATCCTGTAGACATTTGACCTTTCCATTCCTAATTGCATAAAGAAAATATCATACCCCCACTTTACATCTACAATTGAGCCTCGTTTTCTGGTGGGGTTTATTAAAAACGGAGGCAAAATCAAGCTCAAAATATTTGTTTCCGCTTTTTTTTCGTTTTCCTTTTTTTTCGTTGTCCAATATGGTGCCCACGAGTCCTGGCTCCCTGATACCCCCTTTCCGCTTTGCTCTGGTCGACGAGGACCTGTATCGAGGCGGGTATCCCAAGCCGAGAAACTATAAGTTTCTCAAAAAGTAAGAAAAACGCGTGGACTTGCTCCATGCTCACCGCTTTTTTCTTGATGCCTTGCTTAGCCTACGACTCAAGACGATCTTGTCGCTGATCCCCGACACGGCTGTGGACGAGCTCCAGCAATTTTGCAAGGAGGAGAAAATTCACATGCTGCGGCTTAAAGTGGACCGCATGAAAGAGGACAATATCACTCTTACTTACAACAAAACGTTGCTTGCATTACATGCAAGTGTCGTCCCTCCCTCCCCCTTACATGAGGGCGTCCAATTCGCCAGCCAATGGATGGGAAAACGGGTTTCCATTGACGTTTCTTTTCTTTTTTTTTTGATCTTTTACAATTAGATCATCATCGATCCCGAAAATCACCCCATCTACATCCATTGCTTGGACGGCGCCAATGTCACGGGCTTGGTCATCGCGTGTCTCAGGAGATTGCAACGATGGCATCTCAAGAGTGCCATGCTCGAATTTTCTCGGTAAGGCTAAAAAAATCAAAAAAGTCACGTTTTTTTTTTACGCGACACACTCAATTCGCGTTTTGGGCCAATTGCTTGCAGACACCTTCACACCAACGTGGTCAGCTCGGAAGAGTATGAATTCGTCGAGAACTTTCGCAATTTCGAGATTTCCATCCCTCTCAACATCCCATTGTGGCTGCACGGCTGCCTACAGCCTTCGCATCGCAAGCACCCATGCCTGCGCCTCACACTGCTTAATCCCGAGCTTGTGCATGAAAAGGCAGAGGAAAAACGCGCGGAACATCAGAAATGGAAGAATGGTGAGCAAAACAAGAAAAAAAATCGAAAATGGTCGATTGGCCGAGATGGAATGGACCGCTCATGCATGTCAGACTTGCTAGACAATCTGTTTGACGCCAATGCGCCACCCGCCAGTCACCACCACCATCATGGTCATCATCGATCCGGCAGCAACATCACGGGCAACGAGGAAACGCGCGTTATGGGCAAAAATGCGGCCACTGATCCCACCGACGACTCTTCGCACCAAGAAGAAGATACCCACGACAGCGACGATCATCAGCATGAGCCACATCCTGAGCAGAGCAAGGACCAGTACATGGTGGATGTCGAGATGGATGACGTCATGATGGACGGCCTCGATCAAGTCCCCTATTTTCATCGCCATGACGCCGATAAGGATCAAGACCAAGACGCCTTTTGGACAGAGCCCTTTGACGGTGCCATCAGCCGCACATTGGAGGCCCTGGCTCTGGAGGGATTGGATTAATTGCAAGGATTTGCATGCTGCAAATTGCGCCTTGCGCCTTTTTCATACATTAAATGGTTTCATTATCGCATCTTTCAAATTCTCGTTCAATTGTGCGCTGCTGTAGATGGCCTTGCGACGTTTTTCTTTAGATGCTGTTGCTGAATGATCGCGCGACGGGCGTGCTATAACCAAAATATGTCAATTTCGTTACCAATCGTGAACCATGGCCCTTTTAATCTTCACACAGTGGTCTGTAGGCCAAGGCACATTGCTCCATTCATTTCGCGATTTTTTTTAAAAAAACAAACAGTGAACAAAAAAAGAAAAGGAAAAGGAAAACTGCACCAAGGTCATACCTGTCCTTGTACGATTAGCGATGTCCAACTAGTTTTTGAAGCTACCATTTCCCATTGAATTGGGCTTGGGCAATAAAAAAACGGGCGCCCCAACACCTGTTGTCACTCATTTCAAAGAGCGAAAATTCCCCAAAAGCAGTGCAACGCGTCTCTTTTTCTTTTTTGTATCCGTTTCCCTATCATTTTAATCGTGCGTGTTACTGCTTCGCATGTAAGCACACGCACAAATAAAGTATTTAAACATGGAGATCAGAAAACCGTAACGTGATCAACCACAAATGGATAATTTTGAGCATTTCTTTGCATTGCTCATGTTTGTAGGCGCTGTTGCTCATTTGCGTACTAATGCAATATGGGCTCCCTGTGTCTGTAGTCGCGCGCTGTGCAAAATAAAATTCTAGAGCAACAGGTAGCTGTCAAGAAATAACGGTTAAATCGATTTTAATTGTATTTTTCTTACTTGCCGATATTGTACAATGATAATATGAAGCGAACTTCGATGGATCTGTTAACGAAGTCCTTCTCGTTCGAATGAATCCACTCTCGAGGCGCTCCGATAAATGGATGCCTCGCAAGTAGCATTTTCAAAAATCACGGATTTGCCAAGGGGTGCAGTCGACAATTTTCAAACCTCGAAATTTAAGTCCTCTGATCGCCACGTCTTTCACACACAAGGTTACGTCACCATGATGACGGACAGAAATGCAATAAAAAATGGGAGTTCATTGACTTGTTTCGTGCAAAACGCAAAAAGCCGTTATTTTTCATCCGAAGTCAAAGTCGGCAAGGATTGGCCGCAGCGTCTTTAAAGTCATATCACCAGGAAGAGCGCGATCTAGCGCGTTCATGGCTACCAGTGATCTATGCAAAAGTACAAGTTTCGGCAGCGTTGACGCGACTGCAAAATCTTATATACTTTTCGACGCGTGGAAAAGCGCGTCAAGCGTCGAGTTACACGCGCTGCTCCTACTCAAATTCATGAATCGGGGGCAAATCTTCCTAATGGACGCGTCGACGCGGCTCCATGAGCGCGTTTTTCCCGCGCAATTCGCGATTGAAATTTAAACTAAAATCGCTCATTGCTTGACATTCAACAGATGGATCCCGGTCCCTTTTAGCATTTTCCATGGTTATTCCACACAGGCTATCTTGTGTCCATGTTTGGTTCGTTTCTAGAGACCTGAATTTTCACTTTGTGATCTGGTGGCTCGCCACGGCTAAAATTTCATTTAGCTGTGGGACGCCCAATTGACATGCGATCATGGTAATATGAGCGCCATTCGTTTATTTGAACTAGTCTCTTTGCGTTGGGATGAATTTAGGGGTCTTGCAGTGTCTTTTTGGCAGTGACTCATTTGAGTTTTTCGCTGAAAAAGGTGTTTTGTGATGTTGATCTTGACATGCATGACCTGGAGACGCGAGCATGGGCTCAAACGACTGAGCGAGATCTTGATCGTTTGTGCTGCGCGAATCCACCAATTGCGCATTAATTAGCGCCTTGAAATATTTACAAAAGAATCGATACAGAAAAGCCTGAAATGAAGGATGAATTTTACACGACCTGATACAGCCAGAGCATCCCCTGATCACCTGCGGGCTGACCCAATGCGCCAAATTGCCAAAAGCCCGCCTGATCGGGCGTGATCGTGACAGTGCGGAAAATGGCCGGTAACAGCGACAGATGCTGGACGACGCGGCCATTGTGCTCGACGACACCGTTCTCCCACGCAACATCGACAATGTCGATGAAAGAGCCCCAAGCCAGGACATGCCAATCGACGCTTTGGCCTTGTCGCAGGACGAGGGACCGTGGACGCGCCATCATCAGGCCATTCACCATCTGCTTTACATTGGACAAATAAAAGGGCGTGGGATCACCGTCCATGCGCTCAATGGCGGCCACATCAAGGTGTCCAGCAGCGCCGTTGTCGTCCTCCATCGTCTTGGACAGGTACGGCGACAAATTTTCGTCGCTGGCAAACACGGTGGTGACGATTTCCTGCTGATTTTCCATTCCCTCGCTGTCCATGCTCCCTGGACGGTACACAAGTATCGCGCCATACAAGCCTGCATAAATGTCAAACTCTGTGACATGCGAATGGTAACCCCAGACCAGCGAGCGTCCGTCCGCCGGCCCAGGACCCGCTCGTGAGTGCAATTGCCAACGATACGTGTAGCGCGCATTCGGCTCAATCGCGCCGTGCGCATCCGATCCCTTGTAAACAGCACCTTCCATGTCAAAGTCATAAAAAACGCCCTAAAAGAAACAAAAAGAGCCAAAAATAAGCCAAAAAATGCCAAAAGCCCGCGAATGGAGGGCTCGAGAAGACGCGACTTGCATGAGGATGCATGGAAAAATTGTGCTGCGCACGATTCCACACGTGGATCACCAATGTATCACCAACCTCGCCACGCAGAATCGGGCCCATGCCACCTTGCCACGCCGGCACAGGTGTCAATTGCGTATACGACGCATCCAAGTACTGCCGGTATTGCGCCTTGTAGTACTTGCGGCCAATCGACGTCGATGCTGCCGTCCATGACACAAAAACAAGAGAAGAAATTTAACAAAAAATCAGCAACTTGCCACTTTTTCTCATCTTCCCACACCAAACTTACAACTGGTCGTCCACTCTTTGCTGGGTGAAACATCAAATGGAGTGTCGTGGACCTGATCCCAAGCGTCAGGAGCGTAGTCCCAGAGCACCTCGTCAATAGCCACATAATATGTACGTTCTTTCCCACTAAACCTGTGCTGCAACTCTCCATAGAGCATGTCATAGTCGTCAATAAAGGCTAGCGCATGCCAGGCCAACAACAAGGCGACGAATACTACGAACATACATACAAAAAAGTCGAGGCGAAAGGTGTAAAAAAAAAAAAAAAAAAAAAAAAAAAAAAATCGGGCGACAAAACCAAAAAAAAGCAGTGCTGCCCCGGTTCCGCCGTACCAGCCGTGGCCGTCTGAAAAAGGAAAGTCGGATGCTTTCAGAAATGCGATTGAGTGGTCTGTCGCCTGTCAAGGTGGTATTTGCCAAGAGCAACGACCCGTGGCGCGAAAAACAATTGAACGCGCTTCGAATGAACCTTGCATGGATGCTATTTCTGTCATTGTGCGGACGCGCGGTCAGCTAATGGGACAGTGCGCGCCATTGAAGGCTCCAATTCTGTAAAAACCTTCCCCCTTCTTGGCATCTTTTGCTCTCCTTTTTTTTTTTTTTTTTTCTGCGCGCGGCAAACAAAGGGATCTACCCGAAATTAGGCTGCATCTTTGACTGCACAAATATAGCCATTGCACACGCAGGCGCTCCATTCGGTGAAAGGAGAGAGCGGGAGCTGGAATGATGTCACTTTCCCCCCTGAATGCAGAAATAGCAATGCCACCACGCCCTTGCCCATCAAGCATTTAGTAGCAGCTGACGAGATGCCAGGTCGCGTGAAACAGCTCACCATACACTCTGCAAAAGGCAATGGCGCATGAGAAAGTGACGCAGACCTCGCTCTTTCTCCCTCTTTTTTTTTTTCGCTTGGGACGCGGTTTTGCTTCTTGCATTGGAGCCATTTAAACTTTCGTGATCGCTTGCGGGCCCTGGTGAGCTTTGGCGCTCAACACTTGAACCTTGTCGCCGGGCGTGTGTCACGCCAAGGAAATAAGTTACCCAATCCGTCCTAGTCTGCAATAGGCAAGGCACTGATCTGCACGCCCGGAGTTCTTTTGTGATCGCCCACGCGCTGCTCTGGGCCTTTCAAATTATCAATTGCAGCCTGTGTCACATCATTGGTTATGTATTAGCGTCAGTTGGATCCCGGGGTCAAGAGGAGACGGATGTTTTTTTTTGAAGATTTATTGCTTTTACACGCCATTGGAATGGAAAAAAAGAGTAGTTTAATAAGAATGAAGTTTAATCTCTTGTGTGCATGATCTTATAGGGTAGTGAAAAGAAAAAGGACGAGGAGACAGGATTTACAGGCGTCACTGTTAAATTAAAAACGAGGGGAAGAGCTACTTATTCCTCTGCCTTTATGTCTCGCGGCCCAATTGAACCTGAATTCTTCTTTTTTCCAGAGATTCCATCCACCCAATTAAGAACTCCGTTGCTTTATAAGGTTATACTCTTCTGTGCAGGTGAGATCAGCTTTACCTCATATCAGTTTTTTACTCGACGAGAGCCGAAAACCAGGACAATTCCTTCTTTCTTTACTTTTTTTTTTTTTTTTTTTTCCACTCACTCCACATACTCCCTCACACTCCTTTTTTACCACCCCCGCCATGGGTCAAGAAACCGCGTCCTCCTCATTTTCGTCCATATGTCACCGTCTGTTGCACCTCACCTTTTGCACTCTTGTCGGTGTCGTACTTTTTGGCAGCTTTTACCATTATTTAACCGGTAAGACAAATGCACCAATCGAACAAAGAAAAAAAAAAAAGCGAGGCGGCCAGCTGGTTTTTTTTTTTCTAAATCGCTGATTCCTCCTCCCTCCCCTTTTTTTATACAGAACCCAATGATCGCACGCGCTGCGAGGGTTTGCTCACCGACGGCTGGTTCCAGGGCGACAATTACACCAATTGGCAGGTGCCTGGCTGCATGGCGCACGAGTACAAGGCGGCGGAAATTGGGCAATGTCTCAATCATTCGCGCGTGTTGTACATTGGCGACTCGATCATGCGCGAACAATTCTACTCGATGAACCGCCTGACGCATTCGTTTGATATCAAGGGCCCGCTACACGTTGATCGCAAGTACAAATCAGAGGAATATGGCATGGTGTACGAATTTTGGTGGGACCCTTATTTGAACAGCACGCGCACCATCGACTTGTTCAATGGCAATGACACGACCGGCGACCCACCCAGTCTACTCGTTGTCGGCTCGGGCATCTGGTACGCGCGCCGCCTTTCGCCTGAAACGTATCTAGACGAGTGGAAAACAGCCACTGACCGTGTGTTCCACGCTGCCGAGAACGATCCCTCGCTTGCGGATGCCCTCATGCTGTCGCCCGTCGAAATTCCGCAATTCAACAGGCTCAATGACGTGCGCCAAAAGCTCATCACCATCGACAAGATCAACACAATGAATGATTATTTGCACCAGCGCGCCAAGCGCGTCCAGCCCAAGGTGCCTTTTGCTGTCGCCTTCACTTGGAACAAAATCGCCACGTCCACCATTGACATGACCGCCGATGGCCTCCACTACAATCCAAAGGTCACCACCCCACAGGCCATGATGGCCCTCAATTTCAGATGCAATCAACAGCTTGACAAGCATTTCCCCATCAACACTACCTGTTGCATTCATTATCCCGTCCCCGCTTGGTATCAGCTCATTGTCTTTGGCTTTTTCCTCCTGTGGATCCCTCTCGCCTTTGCTTTTGTTAGTAAGTTTGAAAAAAAAAAGGAAAAGGGGGAAGTGGCAGAAGAAAAGGAAAGAATAGAAGAAAATAAACACCGACACTCACCATTTTTTTTCTCGCTAGAAACGAGCCGTTCCATGCTTGGGCGCTGGTTCCCCTCGGATGAAAAGGTTTTGACGGCCAATTTCATCGTGGGGCTGGGCGTGCTCTATATGTACCTTGGGGATCGTACGCAGCTCTTTGGCAAGATGCACAAATTATTCGACGTGTCGACTTTTAGCTTGCAAACGGCGTTGATGGTGGGTGGCGGTCTTGTGTCGCTGTACTACCAATCGGATGCGGACGACCTGGGCCTGCTCAATCGAGGCCAGACCGACGAATGGAAGGGCTGGATGCAATTGGTGATTCTGATCTATCATTTCACGGGCGCTTCCGGCACACCAGGCATCTACAATGCGGTGCGATCCTTGGTGGCCGCCTACCTCTTCCAGACGGGCTATGGCCACTTTTACTTTTTCTACAAAAAGAAGGATTTCGGCCTAAAGCGCGTTTTGAGCGTGATGATCCGCCTCAATCTGCTCACGTTCATCCTCATGTACGTCATGAACACCGATTACATCAGCTATTACTTTACGCCGCTCGTGTCGCTCTGGTTCCTCGTCATTTGGATCGTCATGTTCCTCGGCCACGACTACAATGATCGCGCCTGGTTCCTCCTTGGCAAAATGGCCATTGCTTGCGTCCTAACCACCGCCATGATCCACATCCCGGGCCTGCTTGAATTTATGTTTGATTTGGCCGATCTCGTTGCCAATGTGCATTGGAATGCCGGTGAATGGCGCTTCCGTCTCGCCCTGGACGCGTACATTGTGTATATTGGCATGCTGTTTGCATGGCTGACCATCGTGTACAAGGATAAGCAATGGGGCGACCGATTAGTCTTCAAGGCCGCGCACTATGCCTATTTCCCTGTGGGCATCATTGCACTGATCTGGTACTTTTGGTACGAATTGCAGCAGCCCAGCAAGGCAGCGTACAACCAGCACCACCCGTACATCTCGTGGATCCCTATCCTGGCCTATATTGCCGTGCGCAACGCCTTTGTCCTTTTCAGAAACACCAACTCGCGCCTTTTCATGTGGGTTGGTAAGTGTTCTCTCGAAACCTTCATTGGCCAATTCCACATGTGGCTCGCCGCCGACACCAAGGGCCTTCTCGTGGTCGTGCCGACCGACTGGGTGCAGTCGCTGGGTGGCGGCATCGGCTGGTGGTTGAATTGGGCTCTGTCGAGCCTGATCTTTTTGTACATTTGCCATCATCTCGCCGAGGCAACCAACACCTTGACGGCCTGGCTCGTTGCGCTCTGGACGCACGTGCCCGAGCATATGAACCAGAGCTTGCCACAGCACCGCAATGCCGCCGGCGGACGCGACAATCAAAACACACTCGTGCGCGACGACGCTTACCAAGCGGTGCCTCTTTTGCCCACCAATCACAAGAATGCCGATCGTGACGAAAAGCAATCGACCGACCGCGGCGACGACGAGCAAGAAACGCCCGAGGATGGCACCGCTCTACTAGACGACGAGGACTCGCTGAGCTTGGAAGAAGAAATGGACATGTGGCAGCCAGCAACACCCTCAAAGTGGCAGCGCGTCAAGGCCATTGTCTGCTACGACCCGCGCGTCAAGACGGTCGTCTTTTTCCTCGTCATGATTGTCATCAACAATCTGTGCTGAACTCTTTTCGTTGTTTGCTCGCTTTTTTTTTTTTTTTTGACAAAAGTTGTTTTTTAATCCCCCCTCCTTCTCCATCAACCCCCCCTTTTTTTTTATCCATCTATATCATTCCTTTCCCTCACAACGCAAGGATCTGGCTAGATAGACATTGTTGTCAATTTTACTTGGGCGTGCCCTCGGATCGTGCACGCGCCAATTCATACCCTCAGTTCTTTTTTTTCAATAAATCAAATGGCATTCCTTCAATTGTTGTAATGAAAAAATATGATTGCAGCTGGTTTGCGGGTGTCCGAGTCGGCCATTGTCAATTTAAAGTATGATATGACACTGTATTATAGGCGTCGTGGCGCTTTGGTTTAAGCAGCAAGTGAATTACACTTTGTTATCTCATACACCTGTCATTGAGACTGTCAGTCCATCATACTGTAATAAGATACGCACAGAACGAGAAAAATAGCCATTTTGATATGATATCATATTTATTTTTATAGATTCCAAGTTATTTCTGGCTGCTGTCAGCAGCAAAATGGCTGTTTGGTCCCAGCGCATAATCACACTCTACTGTAAACCCGTTAAAACACCCAAAATGGCTCTAGGAAAGTGATTTTACTGGGAAAAAAAATGCTTTTTGAGGCAGGTGCCTTTATTCCTAATGTGAATGATGAGACTATTTTATATGATATTTGAAAGGCATCTGCAACCAGAAAACCAGAAAGGGGCTTAAGGTCGGGGCCCATTGATTTAATGCTTCCTTCCAATGCTCACTAATCGAGGACTGCATTAGTAACAGGAGACGACAGAGCGTGAAGGAGGATGACTGAGCATAAAGCAGGATGACAGAGAATTGGAAAGAGGGGTGAGCACGAGAAGCTTGCGATCAGAGGAGTGCATTGAGGATGGAAACAAGATTGTTGGATTGACATGAGCTTGTGAATAGTGAAGCATGCAATTGAATGGTGCAGATTGAGGAGTCTTGACGAATTGGTGAACATCCGCTCTTGCAGATCGGATGCCTTTGATTTGGGACGCGCTTCTAAGCGCGATGGATATTTTTAGATTGGATTTTGACATTTTGCCGTAGCAATTGCTATGGATTGGCGATTAATGCCAGACCTGCAGTGCAAAGCCTGACGACGGCAGAGAACGATATGCTCTGCTAAGTGACGACGCTGAATCCGATCTTTTAACGAGATTCGTTTGTTGGAAAGACTCGCAAATTACAAAAGGAACAAAAAAATCAATTTGTCCATGCCTTATTTTTATAAATATTAATGATTTCATGCAGTATTGTGAACGTCACTGCAAGCAATAAAATTGCAGATGAAGAAATGACACTTGCAGTGCTGTGGCGAAAAAATCGTAATGGAAAGACCTGCAAAATGCAAAAATGCTCAAATTTAGTTTTTCCATTATGATATGTCGCTGTCGTTTTTTATTTTTTTTTTTCTGGGCACTGAGCCTGGGCACTGAGCGGCTTTGGTGCTGGTGCAAAGGACATTTCATAATTGTGACAAACCGTATGCTCAATGAAATATTGTTGAGTTGTAATCAAAAGATGTAGTATAGGGTCATTGTGTTGTAGAAAAGTAAACCAAGCTAAAGAGGTATTTATTGCACTTTTTTCTGTCATACAGCTCACGGGACGACGGGAGACGGGATCATGGAGCCTTTGTTCCCGTTTTGCCACGAGACGGGGCAATATCACCTTTTTACTGTACATGTCCAGTTCTTTCCAAGGATTCGCCATCAAATGTGTAAAAAAGGTGCCGACTAAGGAATGACTGCATGGTGGAGCTTGTAAGGGTTGAGGATGAGGCCGCCGCAGCTGAATCGCCGCAATTGGCATAATCTTCAACGCGGATTTAAAAAGGGATGAACAAAACATCTTTCTTTCGCCACCCTTGCAGCGCTCGAGTCTCGTGATTTTGACAATTAAGCATGGTCTGCACGCGGATGCCTTTAGCATTTGACTCTTTATTTACAAGTGAGCTGGCAAGTTGTTTTTGTTTGACCTTAATCAAGTCTGCACTGACGACGGCCAATGCGAATGCAATTCGCTGGACCGCGGCTAAGGTTGCCAAGCGTCTCGCAATGCCCAAATATGGTGCACCATGGCGTGCGGCTAGTATTAAGAGCGCGCGAAAAAGTGCTTGGCCATCGCGTCATTCGATGACTTGAACGAGGCACTGCCCACACTTGCAAGTTTTATATTAAAATATCAATTTTAGTGATCGTTTTGGTTGAAGGCCGGAGTACGTGCTTTGGCAACTAGCCAAGTCTGCGTGGGAGGGAAAATGAGGTGGGAAAAAAGTAGATGGAAATCGGGGCAAGCAGAGAAAAATAAAAAAAAAAACCGAGGGAAAAGAGGCAAAAAGTAGGATCGAGGCCAACCATCGACCTACTCAGTGCCCTGAGCGGGCCTTGAGCGAGCTTGGGGGACACGGCACGGTTGGTGTAAGCTTCAGCTTGGGGTCCGCCACTTGTGTCACAACAAGGCATGTCAGTCAGGCCGGTCACTCACGAAAGAAACCGTGCAAACGGGCTTAGCGCGCGAACTGCCTGTGCTTAATGAACAAGATCTTTGGTGCACCACCAAAGCAAGCAATAAAAAGGTGGGGGGGGGAGATATTTCTTATCCATTGGGCAAACTTTTTTTTTTATTTTTTTTGCTAGTTGACGTGGTCAAACAAGGCAAGCGCAAGTTCTTTCGAAGGAACACTTGCCTTTTTTACGTTTACGATTTCGTTGCTTCGCATGCAATGGAAGAATCGTTTGCCATAGACGCTAAACCTTCAAATCTTGATTCTTCTTCTGCAAACCGCGCGGAAAAATGAAAATGAGCGTAATAAAATTACACAAAGATCACGCCACCGACCCTGCTCATGCGGATGCGAAAGAAACAAATGTTAAGCTGACCTCTCTTTGCAATGGTGGCATGCTTATCATTCCCATCAGGCCGTGCAGTTCTTTTTTTTTTTTTTTGCGAGAGTGGCGGCTTGACCACCCAAGATTCAAAATTTCAAGGCTGTTGTCTAATGTACACCACGTGCTCATCACCTTTTTACATCAAGTTGCCGTGCACGCCCATTGTTTGTCTTGCGGATAGCATCTTTTCATCATTTCTCGTGTTTCTTCTTATCAATCTTGTCAACTTCCGATGCCAATAGTAGGAAATGATGGCAAACACGTTGATAGGCCATTGTTTCTCAACATTTTATGGCACCACACAAAGTTAAACTCAAGCTCACCTTGCATTTTCAAGTGATCCGGCGATGCTGTTCCGTTTATTTTCTTTTAGAAAAGGCGTTCATCCGCTTCTGGAAAGAGTGGGCGTACCAGCCTGGGAAGCCCAATTGCCCAACGAGACAGGATGTACACAAAAAAAAAAAAAATCAAGGGAACCCAATGTCAGGGAAATAAACAAACAGAACAGCCGCATTTTTTTTTTTTTTTTTTTTTACCGCCCAGGCGCCTTTTTGTTTCCACTTTAATCCTTGTTTGAGGGTTAACACGGCTTGTTTCATTTGGGATTGTCTTTTGCACAGTGCACAAAGGGGAAAAAAGGATGCACCAATTAAGGTTTTCAATGTGTTTTATGGATGTTTTTTTTAGAGTGCTCGGAGCACAGGGCAAGTCCCACCCGTTATCCTCACGGATGCCTCACAACTTCCAAAAGCACACAAAAAAAAAAAAACTTTAATAGGGGGGCGCGTCCCATTACGCCTCCTAGGGAGCACAGACATCCAAGAATAATAAAAAAGATCTTTTTTTTTTCCTCTGTTTTCTTTGGTCTTTTGGCTCGTAAAGCAAACTTGACGACAAGGGATTGGGGGATGTTTGAAATGTATGACAGGCCGCACCCATAAATTTCTGACGCCTTGTGACTCGTGTTTTGATGATGTATTTTCAAGTATCATGTGTGCGTCCCCCTTGATGCTTGTCAACAACCCTCTTTCATGAAAACCCCGTGGGCGTTTTGTGATTGATCATCAATCAATCATGAAAATCAATCACAAAAAAACACGAGAGATTTTTTTGAATGGTTGCAATTGGAATGGAGCTCTTTTTTTTAAGATTTGTGAGCATCGAGCGGCCCCTCCGTCCGATTATTTTGAGCACCCACTCTTGCATTGAGACCCACACACACTTACACGCCGCCGCGGGCGCCATTTCATCGCAAAACACGCCACGTCGCGCCTTCATTTTTTTTTCATTTTTCGTTTTAGCCATCAAACGGGTTCTTTGGCCACGCAATACAAATAAACATTGAATGGCAGCGCGGCCTTTCAGATGCACGCGCCGATGAACAAACAAAAGGGCGAGGCGCGCGGCGTAAAAGACCACAGAGAATTGAGAATCGTGGGCGTTTTGTTTGTTTATTGTGATCGCTCGCTCGGAGGGCTCCCAGAGTCGGTGCGAGGCAAAACAAAAAAAAGAGGGGGGGAGGGGAAGAGGGAAAAGGGGGCGAGACGTTTTACAGGGAGAAGCCAAATTGGGGCATTTGTGTGCGCGACAGCGAGATTTTGTATCACCATGCGGTTGCCATGGCATTTTAAGCTACGTTTTTGCTGCAAGGCCGTCGCCAAACTTTCTTTTAGAGAGCAAAGAAAATGGCCCTTGGTTTCAGCCTACTGAAAAATCTCGGCGAACGCGGTCTCGCCTTTTGTTCCCCCCCCCCACATCATTCTGACGGTTCAGGAGTGACTATATCGCGTAAAGTCGGTTGGAGAAACAAAATACGCCCACATAGAGCCTTCTAGATCCCCCACCAATTGCCTCGCTACTCCGCAATACGCGCAAAATTCGTGGGTGGTTGGGTGTTTTGCCAGCTCAAGATGCAAAAAAAGGGGCAAAACGAAGCCACCACAAGGGCGTGTCATGCAAAATGGCAGAGCTTGCTTGAAAATCTTTTCCCTTTTTAGAGCCCAAGCATCATGGGACATGACATCCTATCGCAAATTGTCAAAAAAGCCCATAATCTAATCAGAACGACTCGCCGCATGGGGGGGGGGGAGAGAAAGAAAGGCTTGAAAGGGCTGTAAAATAAAAAAAAAAGGATCGTGTTCCAGTTACTTTGCCGCATTTGTCGACTTTGGATGCGCGTGCGGCGGAGAGAGTTGCATCTCGGAGGTGCCTTTTTTTGTCAAAAGCCGATCTCATTGCAAAATGTTCGATTTGCAAATGATGGACTGAACCGCTAAGGTCTTCCAACGACGAAATTTTGATCAAAGATGGGCTCCCCTTTGCCCGAGTTTGGCCAAATTGCACTCGTCCGGAGACGACTTGATTTGTGTCTGGCCGACACTGCAGCACGGGCGAGATAATGCCAACAACAACTAGGGCGTCTTTTCTAGAACAACAAATAAAAAAAAAATGAGAAAGTGAGAGAGGTCCATGGGTCATTGATGATGCGATGTGGCAATGAACGCCTGTCTCCCCCCCTTCTCCCTTTTTTCCTCTTTTCGCCCCCCCCCATCTTCCCGTGACAGGTTCGGCAATTGTCATCTTAGCACCGCTGAATCTGCTTGTCACCTATCAAAAAATTTGTACAACCCTCCACAGAATTAGGCTATCTTTATAGGCTTGTGTCAACCTCCTTTCCAAGTCTCCTACAGGACCCCACAGCCGGTCCATGTCTCGCCTCCCTTTCCTGGGCATACCTTGTTCATTTTGTGGTCTTGGCCCCTCTTCTTTTTCCTCCACAAAATGGACACAGCCTCACAGCACCCCCCAAATGGCGTCCAATGGCTAATGAACTCTAATCATCAGACAGCTACCGCTGCTCGATGCAGAAAAAAAGATATAAAATGCGCGCTCATCCTTTTTTTTTTCTATTCCACTCATTTCACCACTTTTTTTTTCTTCCCGTCACATCTCACATCCAGCAACAAAATGGTTGAATCTTGCATCAAAGCTCCCGTCAACTCATCCCATATTTCCCCCAAGCCTCTCAATCTGGACGGCGGCCAATGGTAAGCTAAAAAAAAAAAAAAAAAAAAGGCAAATTCCGGACGATCACTGACCATCTCCTTTTAATAGTGGATGGTGTGGAAAGTACGGACACAAGCGTGGGGGTTGCCCTCTTCTCAAGTGAAATTGGGACGCTTCACTTGGCGCGTTTGCCTTTGGCACTTCGTTTTTACTCTTCGTGGTGTCATTTCATCTCTTGCATATTCACCTTTTTTTCTTTCCCTGACATCTCTCGCAATTACGTCGCGCTCTTATGACTTATTTTTTTGTTCTATGTGTCTTTTATGTATACCTTTTGTTTACCCTTCCCAAAGCATTTTCTTCGATGACCTCTTTTTTTCGCCTCCTTGCTCCCCCACCTCCTTCAATGTATATACGCATTTCAAAAAAAATTACTGTTGCTCCAATAAAAAAATCTTGCCATTCACCACATTAAATTTATCCAGGCGAGGCCAAACGAAGGTTGGGCAGAGTCTTTTTTTTTTTTTTTTTTTTTTTTTTTTTTTTTTTTACCTCAGACACCGCGGAGTTGATCGCACTGTTGGTCACGCTCGGCTGAGCCGCTGAAATATCGACGATGGATAAGCAAAGTAGATCACAATTTCTATTTTGCGACATTTGCGCTTACTCTGAGCCAAGGAAGGTGCTGCCATGGCAGCGCGAAAGAGCCGCCCAATTCTATCACAAAGCGGAAGGGGGCCTCCGACGTCTGCCGCATGAATGCCTTGTTGTGTCACCAAGGTGCTCTGCCTGTGTCACCATGCGGTTATCTTTGTGCGAGCTTGATGGGCTGTGCGCCATTTGCTGATCACTTTGCTCTTGTTTTTTCTTTTCAAAATGAAAAAAAAAAATAGCTACACGATACGACGATGCTCATTGACCATTCGCTTCTCCTTGTCCCCATGTCGGTCAAATGCGGAATTGGGGCATCAATGAGCATTTTTCGTGTTTTTTATTTGGAAATCACGCGCCGGCGCTGGTCGTGGCACTTTTTTTTTTATGTAAAAAAAAACACGCTTCACACACGCGTGCGGAGTCTGGCACGGGCGTGGACGCTTGGAATTGCACATGAGAGCAACACAAAAGGCGATCTTTTCCGTTTTTTTTCCGGCCACGCGCTTTTGTCGCACCATTGACCCAAGACAGCGTGTCATCCGTAGCTGTTCAGTGTGCGCTCTTGCCCGCCGTGCATGGTCGTGGGCCTGCACCCGTGGCCGCGGGTCATTCGAACGGGAACTTGCGATTTTATTCTTATTGGTTGTGGGATACAGCAAGATCTCCTTTTTTTTTGATCAATTGTAAGGATCAGTGATCGGCAAGGGTGATCGACTCGTGGTGTCTTTCCTGAAACCGGGTAACGGACTCTGAGTCGCGTCCCTCTCCTTGTTCAAGGTGCCTCAACCCCCCCTGACTGCTTTTTTTGTTTTTTGCTTCTCCTTGTCATTTCTTCCGAGCATGCATTGATTGACGCGCATCCTCATTGGTATGACCATCAGCCCGTGGTTAAGCGTTGTTATCCCCTGCCCTCGCTCCGTACAAAATGCTGCCAATGGCTTACAAATCGCGCGAAAAACACAAAATACACACGCACATCATACACAAAAAACGAAATAAAAAGGCAAAATGATCATCTCAGGGGCTAGCTGTCGTTTCTCGCGTCTCCTCTCTTTTCTCTGCAAGCACCCCTGACACAAATCACCTTTCCGTCATGCTGTGCATCTTGTCGCTCGAAAAAGGTGGGACAAAACTCTCCCTGGCTTCATTTCCCACCCCCCCTCCGCGCGTTTGTCGCTGATCCCAAGTGATATGTCGCCTGTTTGATCTTATGATTACGTGTTGCCTGCTGAGCCATTTAAGCCGCGGGATCCCTTGTTTTGCAATAAAAGAATTGCGCACTCTCGTCATTTCAACAGCCTCCCTGACAATTTCAGGGGCAATGGCCTAGATATCACCTATGCAGTAATAAGATCCATAGTGGAAATGAAGTCGCCAATGCGCGTCAAAAAGGGGGACCAGTGGAGCAACACGCCCAAGAAATTTTCATTTCACTTTTTTTTTTTTTGTTTATTTTCTTGTTTAGGACGTGACGAGCAGAATACCATTGGATGACGTCGGATGAACGATAGGGAAATCCTACTTTTTTTCACCCCTGAAAACATTGCTTCCATTTTGGGCTACGCTAAAACGAGGCTCCAAGCTTTCTTGGTGCTGAATTAAAGTGCTTGCTGCTGCTAATGATGATGGCGATGATTTGTGTGGATAGCAAATCATCAAGCAAGAGTCCTTTTTTTTCCAGGGTGCCAATTACAACCAAAATGAGGTGGAAAGAAAAAGAGCAGGCTAGTTTCAAAGGACAGGGCATGGATCAATTGGGCTCAATTGGGGCGAGTCGATTGGGTCCAAATGGAGCTCGAGGCGCCAGTATGACCGACCGTGTGCATCCAGGGCCCAATGCTGAACGTGTTGAGAGCCAGTCTGGCAACAAGGTGGAGAAAATTCGGCGTGCACGATCCAATTTTTTGTTTTTTTTTTTTTTTCATGGGAGCACAAGCTTGCTGCTGCGTGCGTTTTTTTTTTTTATGGTTTTGGGAGTCGATGATCACTCTTTTTGGAAAAGGGTGGTTGGCTTTTGTACGACCTTGTGCCAAAAGCGACGAACAGCCCCCCACCCCTTATTTTTCCACCCCCCTTTCTTCCATTGCGTTCTTTTCTCTCACTCTCTCTTTGTTTTTCGCCTGATACGATAACAAAAGGGATTTTCTTTGTTTTTTTTTGTGTGTCTTTGGCGCAATTAATTCTCTTTTCTTTCTTTTTTCTTGCACTTTTTTTTTAATCTCGACAATGACATATGATCCTCCTACGAGTGGACACGCGCCATTTGATGCGACGCCAATGAATTTCATGGGTGACCCGACGATTGGGCTTGGGTGGCCGCCATCGCACCTGAATCCATCAAACATGTTGCCTGGAAGCATGTTGGACACCTTGTCGCCGCCAACTCCGGTGTCGACGGCGGCGCCGCCAATGCTGATGAAGCCTGCCGATGCCATGCCGACGCTGCATCATCCCCTCGGTCATTCAAACACGTCGAGCACCACCACGACGTCGCCACCGCCCGTAACAGCCGCCGGAAAGGTGAGCAAAGCAAGGAAAAAGTCAGCAACGTCGGCTGCATCTGCCGCCGCATCAGCAGCAGCGTCTGCCGCCGCGTCATCAGCCGCCACGCTGTCCCAGAAACCCATCAATGGCGGCGGGGTGTACCAACAGCCACCGGTGGACATGACCAAGCCGCATCACCCAGAATGGGGCGTGATGAAAGACCAAGATTTTCATCCGCTCACCCTGAAACACCAACGTGACCTTGAAAACTCGTACAGTGGCGGAAAGATCATCTCGGATTTTTACTTTTGGCAAGCAAACCTCGGCGGCTACTGCATGGCCGACATGATCCAACGTGCGTAAAAACAAAAACAAAACAAAGAGAGAGAGAGAGAGAAATCGAAGGCGATTGATGTTTTTCTCACTTTTTTTTTTAATATATAGATGTGGTTGTCTCGTCTGAGGGTGCCTATCCACTTGTTCGACGCATTGTTGAAGGCGCACCGCACCCTGGCAGACGAAAGAGGAAGCAGGTCGCTGAAGCTTCATGATTTGCATCAATTGCTCTCTCCTCTCCCAAAACCCTAGTTTCTTGCTCTTTTGCCTATTCACCAAGGGCCACCCAATTAGCATCTACGTACCCTTTGGCCCTTCAATTCCAATAAAAGCTTGGCCTGGCGCCATGAATGTCAAAAAAAAAAGGGGCTTGTCGGAAAAGAAAATCCGAGGCTGAATCGCGCTAATGTTGCCACTTGGACACACGTTATTGACGCGTCACCATAGACAAAAGTGAGAGTGACGGAAAATCTACGCGTTCTACGCGTCCCAGTTGGTAAATCACGCGCAATGCGATGTGCACGTAAAAATTATCAAAAGGCACACAAGTGCAATTAAAAAATCAAGATGAGAACAGCAAACCAGCACTGGTCTGCGTCAGACTACGCCCGAAATGGCTACAGACTAACAGGAAAATCAAATCAAAACGACCTGAATTGCAAAGAAAATGTAAAAATTATTGTTTTTCTGATTTTGCTCACCATCTACTCACTTGTGCTCAAATATTACTGTAACCAGCGCCGTTAAATACAGGCAACAAAAAAACTTAAAAAACTTTGTCATCGATGACGCGTTTAAATAACAAACATGATGGTGCAAAAAAAAAATTGCATTTAATTTTGCCCAAGATTGATTCAATGAGATTAAACCAGCCTTCATGTGACGGTGGAGCTGAGACCCACACCAGGATGAATTTCAGGCTGCCTGGCCTGGGTGTTAGTTGGTGAACATCGCGTATTGCAGCGTTTTTGATTTAGTTGGTCGCCAATCGTTGAAGTTATATCATGTAGCAAAATTAGCTCTTTGGAGAAGTTATTCGAGCCTTTCTCGTTCAAATGAGCCCACCTACGACGCAATCTGGATCTAGGACGGCGTGTAATTACCATTTTAAAAATATACGATTTTTCCTAGGGGTGCAGTCGACAATTTTCAAACCATAAAGTTCCTCAGATTGCCACGCGCTTCACAGACATAGTAAAGCGCGTCGGTTTACTGCTGAAAACGAAATAAAAGCTGGCGGTACATTGATTGGTTGTCGCGTAAAGCGCAAAATGCTGCAATTTTTCATCCCAAGGCAAAGTCGATGAGGATTGGCTGCAGCGCCTTGAAAGTTATACCATCAGAAATTTCGTGTCCTGACACGTTCTTGGCTACCGGTGATCTATGGAAAGTGAAGGTTTCGGCGGTTTGGACGCGACATCAAAATCATATGTATTTTTCGGCGCGTGATAAAGCGCGTCAATCGTCGAGCTACACGCGCATGCTACTACTCAAATTCATGCCCCGAGAGGACTTCTTCCTAGAGGACGCGTCGGCGCAGCTCTTTGAGCGCGTTGTTCCCGTGCAATTCGCGATTGAAATTTAATCTGAAATCGCCCATTGCTCGAGACTCAATCGATGGACCCAGCTGGTTTTTAGCATATTCCATGATTATTCCACGCAGGCTCTCTTGTGTGTAAGTTTGGCTCATTTCTAGAGACCTTGATTTTCATTTTTTACTTGAGTGGCTCGCCGCGACTAAAATCTCATTTGGTTGTGGGACGCCCCACTGACATGCGACAATGGGAATTTGAACGTCATTCATGTTTTCAAGCTCGCCTCTTTGCGCTGGGCTGCATTTAGGGGATTTAAAACGTCTGATTAGTGGAAACGAGTTGGTTTATCGCTAAATATGATTTTTTGATGTGTTCATCATTTGAAATTATCCAAGTGGTCCCATAATTGCTCCAGATGCTTTTGGTCGCTGTTATTCGCGCGTTGAGCAATAAAAACATGGACATACGGCGCGTGATTCTCCAGAAATCGCTATTGGCGTTTTATCATCGAATTTTGGTCGTTTCTCGACGAATTTACAGCCAACATGGAAATTATTACTTGAACAACGGACGCATTCAGCCTTTCTCGTTCAAATGAGCCCTTCCTTGAAGAGCTACGACCACCGGATGGCGCACATTGTTGATTTTCGCGAACATTCCAAAGGCACGTATTAGGAAAACTTGCAATTTATTTCCTTGGATCGACATGTCAGTCAATCACAAGATGAGTCGCACCGCATTCACTGATCATGGTGCACGGAAAACCAAGGGCTCATCGACGGCGTTTGGTGTAAAATGGGATCATTTACGTTTGAGGCTCGTCCCAAGATAATCTCGACGAGGAATGGTCGCAGCGCCTGGAAACACAGACAACCAGAAAGAACCACGACTGCAGCGTGCGAATATGCCTGTGCTTACTGAAAACCAAGGGAGGTGTGGCTGACTTTACATGACGCCATTATTCCTCATATTTGAGCGCGCGTGATAATTCGTGCAACAGTTGTGGTGATATGGTACTCGTCCCCCTGGTTATTGTAGTGTGTCATTTCACGCCAAAACGTGACGCGACGCGTCCTAATGGCCTCGTTCGCGAAAGAGGCCGCAAAAAACACGAAACTACTCGTTTTCGCGCTTTACTTGCATCTGTCTCATGAATTGATTCCAATTTGTACGCATCAATGGACGTCCTTTCGGGGCAAAATTGAGAATAAATGGGGTAAAATACATTGGTGGACTGGCACCACGTTTTATGCATCAATGACGTGAGAAAGAAACTACAAAGATCTATTAGTTAGATAGAGGGAGACAGGGATGAAAAATAAAGGTGAAACGGAGTAGGGGGGGAAGGTTCAAAGGAAAAAAAGAAGTGCGAAACAGAGCAATTAGACATTGTTCTTGACGACAGGCTCGAAATACGGGTGAGCCATGGCTTCTTGGCATGTCAATCGCTCCTCGTGGTCGTAACGTAACAGATGATCAAGCAAATCAAACAGCTCCTTGGACATGTAGCGCTCATTGGACTCCTTGACAAGCTGTGTCCATGGCTTGACAGGCTGTCGGACGATCATCTTGCGCAGGCGCGGTGTCAGCTCAAGATTGTACTTTTTGAGATACTTTTCGAGCGTGTCCGTGCCGAGAACTTGCGTGATCTTGCGCAGCTGGTCGTCATTGTCCGCGCCGCTGAAGAAAGGCTCCTTGCGGAAGCACTAGATGAGGAAAAAAAAAAAAAAGGTCAATTTCATTTGCTTTTCCAAATACGCCATGCAATTTTGCCAATTGTTCCTCGTGTTTGTGATCATACCATTCCTGCCAGCATGCAGCCAAAGCTCCACAGATCCAGCCTGATGAAAAAAAAAGACAAAGTGAGCGAACATTGTGGGGAAAATCCATGCAAATGACGTACGAATAGTCATAGGCTCGGAGACCGACAAGGAGCTCGGGCCCCTTGAAGCAGCGAGAGGCGACGCGCACGTTGTACTCTGTGCCAGGATGGTAAAAGTCGGCCAATCCCCAGTCGATCAATCGCAACTGATAAAAAAAAAAACGGATGTGAGGAGGAATGTGCAGGATGGATAGCCATTGACGCTTACTTTTTTGTTCTCGTGGTCAATCATGACATTGTGAGGCTTGACGTCGCGGTGCATGATGCCTCGGGAATGGCAGAAATCCAGCGCCTAAGAGAAAAAAGCAATTTAGCCAGGAAATCTATTTGTTTTTTTCGGCACAATTGACGCAATTGGGCCATCTAGACAAACCTTGAGCAATTCGAGCATGTAGAAGCGCACCTCCAGGTCAGTCAGCGTAGGATATAAGACGCGGAAGTCGGTGTTGTTCACGTGTTCAAAGATAAAAGACGGTACGCGCGACTGAAAAAAAAATAAAAAAAAAAAAAAAAAAACTTATGATTAGAGCCCTGCTGGCGTGCTTGCGTGTGAGGCGCGGGTCGTACCTCTTCGTCTTGCACAACATCCAACAAGCGAATGACGTTGGGGCCACCGATCAAGTTGCGCAAAATCATGATTTCGCGTTGAATCTTGACTTTCTTGACAGGTTTGAGGACTTTGATCACGCACTTTTCGTGGTTGCCGACATTCACGCCCTCAAACACCTCCGAGTACTTGCCGCGCCCGATCTTGCGGCAGATTTCGTAGTTGGCCTGCGACCTTTTTGAAAATAAGCAAAAAATGAGCTGGTTGACTAAGCAACAAAGGCGAATTCGCTTACCCCCACTCTATCTGCAGCGACTCGTAGTCGTAGTAACTCTTGGGTTGGTTGGTGTTGACGTATGGGTACGCTCTGGCCACACGCATAGGATATCAAAGGTGATAAAAGAGAGAACAGAAAGAAAAAAAAAAGAGTGACCAGAGAAAAAAAAAAAGGCGGCCGAGAGGCGGCCGAGGGCCCCCAAAAAATCCCCAAAAAATCTCTTTGACGGAGTGTGTGCCCAATGGCCGTCGGTTGCCAAAATAAGCCTCTTTTTGACTCTGCGCGTTGCTACACTCCATTGCAAATCGCCAAATTTAGCTTAGCACGATGCTGTGCCATCCCAAAAGCAAGCGCCATGCCGACAATTGTCAATTGCTTCCATCTAGGCGCGCTCGAAATAAAATAAAAAATTGTGGAGGGACAAGAAAAAGATTAAAAAAAAAAAAGAGAAAGAAAAGAGGCTTACCTTGATGCACCTTGATGATTCGCTTTGATCCACCCGATCAATGGACTCAATGGCTCACTGGACTGTGTCGTACGCTTGAAAAATTCCCGAGCGTGCCTGATCTGCGCGACAAAATGTCCCGAAGTCCTGGGCGACGCGTCAGACCTGAAAAAAAGAAGAAGAAAAAACAATTGGACTCGCTTCTTCTTCCGTTTGCCCTTTTTTTCATTGTCATCATGTCAAATTACCCTGTCGTGCGTAATCCATTGCTGCCCAGCCCCCCGGCGCCGCCATCGCAGCGATTTCGTATGTTGCAACAGCTGTCTCAGGCACCGACCCTAAAATCGTCCATGTCCACGCTTTCGCTTAAAAACGTCGTCAGCAAGTCGTTCCAGCACCTGACACAAGCTGGGCATATGGGGCGCTCCAGCCCACGCCGAATTGCACCACACACAAAGACCGACGGTGGCCTTCCGCAATCGTCGTCGACATTTTCCTTTGTTTCGCTAAAAAAGAAGCTCCCGACAAAATCAATGTCGACGCACTCGGTCGTCAAGAAGCTGGATCCCACGGTCCACTACAATGGCTCGCATCACACACTCGAGCAGATTCCCGACGAAAAATGGCAATGGATTCGACAACCTTCCTTGGCAGAGTCCCAACAGGGTCTCCAGAATCCATTGGCCCATTGTGACACCTCGATCATGTTTCGCAAGCCGCATCGCGCCTTGTAAGGACGCGTGCTGAGTGTCGGCAACGCTTGAATCTCGTGTCCAAGCTGATTTTATTCGTTTTTTATCGTTTCTGTAGCACATCACCCATGGAATCGGTCATGGAACCCCGCGTGCTAAAGCCCAAGGCCATGTTTTATTTACGAGGTGCACTTTTATTCCTCCGGCTTGCCTCGGTCCACTGATTCTCCATTTTTTCCCTTGCTTTTTTTTTTGCATAGTCCTTCAAATCACCAGCCAAACATCATCCAAACGTAACGTTGAACACGCGTAACGCGTCTTGTTGATGTAGCTGACGCGCCCAATTGCATATTTACATGTTTAATTTTACGTATAGCGCGCGTCTTTCGATGTGGCGTGCAAGTAAAACAAGAGACATGTGTCAGCGCCTATACCCATACAGAGCGATGCGGCAAACATAGCGTCCAAGCCAATCTTGATGAAACATTCCTCTTGTAACAAAAGAAAAAAATTGGTCCATTTGTCTTGCTCTAATTGGCTTTTTTTTTTCTGTCCATAGTGATGTGGATGAGCCGTCCCGGGCCACTCTCAGCATCTTTTCGCAGCAGCGGCCAGGTGTGCAGCTATTTCAGAGCCGAAGTAATGCCAATCAGCAAGATGTGTGCGTAGGACAGCATCATTTTACCATTGACATGGCACCGACGCCCAAGCAATTGCAGCGTCAGGTCATTGTCGACGCATCCACTGGACAACAATACCAAATCCTCGTTGTCTACGGCATCTATGTTAGCCATCGATGTCAAAACATGATCAATCAGACCCTGTTGATGCAGGATTTCTTGACAATTCAGGTCCGCGGCACTTTTGCTCCAGTATGTCGCTCTTTTTTTCTTTTTTTTTTTTTTTTTTTTTTTTTTTTTTTTTTTTTTTTTTTTTTTTTTACCACTGGTGCGACGCACATTCACGCCATCTTCTTTCTTAGCGACTGGAGCGCTTTTGGGTGGTCGTGCGCGGTGTCCAATTGGAACTATACGACTTTGACTTTAAAGAAGTAAGAGGCGCAATTGATCGTTTTGATTGCTATTTTCTCAATTAACACACAAATTGATATTTAGTCGCGGCCGCCGATCTACATGATTCCCTTGCACACGCTCGAGCAAGCATACCACGGGACTGTGGACGACGAGCACGAGCAACCTATAGGATCTGGGGGCCTGGTGCTGCAATTTTCAGAGGACACGCTCGATTCGCAGCACAAGAACCGTGTCATCGACCATGCCGGCTTTGAATGCCGGATGTTTGTCCTGGCCGAGAATATGGCTCGCTCCAAGGAGTGGGAACACGTGCTCAATTATGTTGTTTCAGTGTTTGACGAGTGCCGACAGGACGGTGATGCCAACAGCGTGGACAGCCACGAGTATCAATATGTCTACCCTGCCACGCTCCCTGAAAAACCAAGGCAATCATCGTGTAACATAGTGCCAGCCAAGTTTTTGTGGTAGAGATCCCCTCTTTTTTAAATAAAAATGATCAATTTAGAGGCATTGGAAGAAGAAGCATGCCCAAATGGGTTTGCACAAAGATAGCGCGCATCGCAAGCGCTCCCGCCTTTTTTTTTTTTTTTAAGGCAAGCTGGGGCACCAAAAGCTGCCATTTTTTTTATTTGGAAGCTCTTAAATGCGAGCCAGATGACAGGGTGGAGGCCCATTTCTTTGATGATTCGATCAATGCTCGGAATCAGGGCTGTAAAAGTTGCCTTTTTAGGTTCCACCGAGTCAACTTCTTGACGCCCTCAAAAATCCATGCGAGCGCGCAAAATTTTCTTTTTCTTTTTCTCTTTCTCTTGTTCTTCTTCCTCATCCCCCTTGCACCTCACACTATGCTGTCCCAATTGCACAAGCACACCGCCTCGGTCCTGCGTCAAGTCCAACCTCTTGGCAAGCGCTGCTACGCCACCGGCTCCGAGGTAAATTTTAAAAAAAGGAAAAAAAAAAAAAAGTGGGGAAACCTTGCTCACGCACCTCTTTTTCTTTTTTTTTTGTTTTTGTTACTTTCTGTAGCAGGTCAAAAAGACGGCCCTCTATGACTATCACGTGGAGAATGGCGCCAAGATGGTCCCTTTTGCTGGCTATGCAATGCCTGTTGTCTACAAGAACATGGGTGCCCTGGCCTCTCACTTGCACACCCGCGAAAAGGCTTCCATTTTTGACGTGTCGCATATGCTCCAAACTCGGTAAGATTGGCTTTTTTTCTTCCTTGCTTTTGTGTGTGTGTGTGTGTGTGTGTGTACTGATGGGCAAGATGGCTTGATTTAGTGTGTCTGGCAAGGACCGACAGGCGTTTTTCGAGAAATTGACGGTGGCTGACTTGCAAAACATGCCTGTGGGCAATGGCACTCTCTCTGTGTTCACCAATGAACAAGGCGGCATCATCGACGACACCATCATTATGCAACAACAGGACCATTTGTATGTTGTTTCTAATGCCGCGTGCGCCGACAAGGATTTGGCCCACATCCGCAAGCACTTGGCTGAATTTCAGAACCAGGGCGGCGACGCTGATCTCAAGATCATTGAGGACCACTCTCTCATTGCCATCCAGGGCCCCAAGGCTGCTGCTGCTCTGCGCGAGCTCATCAACCAAGACCTTGATGACTTTGCCTTCATGACTGGTCGTTTCATGGATGTCAATGGCGTTCCTTGCCACGTTGCTCGCTCTGGCTACACTGGTGAAGATGGTTTCGAGGTATGGTGATCATGGAAAAAATCGAGAACAATGAGAATTTACGCCCAATTATTTTGTTTTTTTTTTTTTCCTCAAAAGTTGTCGATCCCCACGTCTGAGGTTGTCAGCATCACGCGTAAGCTCATGGCCAACCCTGATGTCGAGCTTGCTGGCTTGGGTGCTCGTGACAGCTTGCGCTTGGAAGCTGGTCTTTGCTTGTATGGCAATGATCTTGATGATACCACGACGCCCGTCGAGGCTGGTTTGACGTGGACCATTGGTAAGACCGCAATTTGCTCGTGATGCAGCTCAATGACACCAACCTTGTCTCATCTTTTTTTCTTTTTTCTTTCTTTCTTTAGCCAAGTCGCGTCGTGAGACTGGCGGCTTTTTGGGTGCTGAGCACATCTTGCCTCAGATCAAGGGTGGTGTGACGCGCCGACGCGTCGGTCTCATCGTGCAAGGCGCGCCTGCGCGTGAGGGTGCCGAAATCTTGGACAAGGAGGGCCAGGTCGTTGGCAAGGTCACCTCGGGCTGCCCCTCGCCGAACCTCAAGCAGAACATTGCCATGGGCTATGTCAAGAACGGCTTGCACAAGAAGGGCACCGAGCTGAGCGTCAAGGTTCGCAACCGTGTCCAACCTGCCGTCATCAGCAAAATGCCCTTTGTCCCCGCCAATTACCACAAGTAATTCATTGTATAGACCTCATTTCATATTTTCATTCGTTCAGATCAAATAAAACATGGTATTGCAGAATTAAAAACGTGAAAAACATGCTAGCAGTGTTATGAAACGCGCTTTATCGTACATTTGAAAAAAAAAAAACTGAGCCAATTCAGGCTTGGATCAGCCAAGCGCATCTGTCAATATGCAGTTGAAATGACATTTTGGCACGGTTTGGGCCGCGTGCCATGGCATGAGTAGCCCAACCAGCCCCAGCCGCGCCTGTGCATGAATCTGAGCTTGAATTTTAAAAGTGCCGGGTGGTATATGGTTATGCTTGATGAGAAATGTCTCCATCACGTCTCACAAGCTCTTTTTCGCTCTTTCCAAGCAAGATGGTTGCTGGTTCAGCGAGCACCTCCTAGCCTAGCACAAGGACGCGGCGGTGCTTCTGTTTGAGCAGCTACACCTCGGATGCCAAGGAGTTTTTTGTTCGACCCAGTCGTCAAATCACAAGAAATGGGCCAGAGACACGCTTGTCGCGTCACGATTGAGCTACAAGCCATATGACATTGCATCCAATGGCATTGTAATGCCGGGAATTAGATTCCGCTTTAAGGACGCGGAATTCGAGTCTTGGGATGATTCCGCAACAGACTCACAATTGTTCTATGACGCCGAAACTCGACAAATTCAGAAAAAAAAAAAAGAAAAAAAATCAACGAGTATGGCGAGGCGTCGTTTGTGAACCCCAAGGGCAAGGTCACCACCACGGTGATCATGACCTACTATATTGTCATAGAGCGAATCATGGTGGAACGCGGGTAATGGTCGCGGCCAACTCTTCAAAAACCGAAAAAAAAGAAAAAATTACATTCTGGGGCCATGCAGCAAGAAAGACTACGACAATTATTGCTGCGCCGTCCATGTCTTGAAGGATGACGCCGATTTCAAGAATTAAAAGAATACCCTAAATGAAGTATTGGACAACGCTGGGCATCTCTACGAGCTTTATCCCAAGTTCCACTGCGAAACGAATTCTTGGATCGGACGATATTGGAGACAAGCAAATATAAATTTGGCGCACGTGGGGGAGTGGTGGTGGTGCAAATCCATGATTCTCACGCTTTTTTTTCAGCAAATGGATCGACAGAGATGCGATTACACGTTTGCAGGCCTCCAACGCAATCTGAACAAAATTTTTGATGAGCACTGTCCGGCCGACAGCATTCCGGAAATCGCGCGCCGTTTCCATAACCGCTGTTGGACGTGCATACTACAGTACATGGGTATTCACGCCGCGGGCGCGGCTTCATCATGAATACAGTATGATAGACTCATCCAAAATGTCAGGCAACATCCAAAAAGATGGAAACTTCTCGGGCATTATGGTATTATTATCCACGCGGAAAGTCTATTACAGTAGTAGGCAATTGTCATGGATTATTATGCAAATGATGATGTGCATGCCCACGTGAGACGTGATGATGAATATCATACCCATTATTACTATATGATACTGTAAATCCATCACGCAAGATCAAGGCGAGCCAACCAAGCGATCCTTGGATCACCTCCATTGTCGAAACAATAATGGACAAAAATGAAGCGAACCACAATTTTTTTACCAAAATCGAATACCGTATTAACATTCTGTTTTTATTTCATTTTTGTAGACAAGCAAACAAGGTACGTTTACCAACCCGGAGTGTGACTGCCGCAGCGATCCGAGGATCTAAAATTTATAGACTGCCCTACTGTAAAGTGCCAACTGACCCCCTTGCAAAATCGCTAGAAAATCCAACCAGCACAGCTCGCCATCAAGTGCCCGCTTGACTTTGGATCTTACCTATTGTCATTCGTGCGCTTTCGTTACATGCTTCTTAAAAACAAAGTAAAAACCGTGGTGGTTACAGTAAATCGGGCCGTTGACGAAAAAATTGATACAGTATTTCTCCAGAAATCCATAATTTCGATCCGGGCGCATTAAAACCTGAGTTGATCATGCTGAAAACTTACAAGTGGAATAAGATGACGCGCGCGGTGCACATTTTCCAGCCCGGCAAAGTCGATGCGCCAACTTTGTACACCTGCAACGACAGATTTAAAATTTCAACTCCAACTTTCTCGGGAAGGAACAAAGTAACCTAGTGCACGTTTGCAGTGACAAAAGATACACAGTTTTAGTCTCTGTCAAATGAGACCAGTTTCACTAGCGTGCGTCCAAAACTGATCGAGATACTGTATCCATGTTTCTAAAATTTGACTTTGAACGTTATTTTCTCGCGATCCGTCAAGTTGACCCCTGATTTTTATTGCAGATTTGTCTAGAAAGAGGGGACCAATGTACTGTACAGTATCTAAAAACATGACTCTTAAAGCGCTGGAGTGTAGGTTGCCAAACCGATTTGGATATTCTGGTCGAGCTTGGACCTCTCAAGCGGGGGACCCTCCAGATGCATTTTGACCTGACCAACAACTTTTTTTCTAAAACGCAAAAAATCATTTCACCATCAAAGATTCGTCGCAACGCCACGAAACTCTCCCAACTATAGGGTTTGGTGGTATGATATGCAGATAAATCCCATACCAAATTTGGTAGCTGATGATTGCTGTATAACATTTTGATAAAATCTGGCAATATACAGTCTCAAGCCATTGTATCATATAAATTTATTTCTTAATCATCAACTATCATATGATTATCACAAATTTTATTATCATCCAATTTTAAAATATAGGCGTATTCAAATTTATTGCCATTATCTAATTTTAGATTCACAAGAATTAAATTATTTTTTTTATATTTAAAGCTGATATCTGTTATATTATTTTGATACTTATTATTTTTAAAAACCTGTTGAGGAACAAAGGAAGTTTTAAGATCTTTAATAAATTTTTTATTTAAAAATGGATTATTTTCGGACATGGCTATAATTGGTCGATTAATTTTTTATATTAGTAAGAAATTCAATTTTTTTCAATCTTTTAAAAATTCTTGCCAGATGTTTTTTGTTTTATTATTTCTTCTCCATTGATATTCTCTTATATGTAAAAAAATGTTTTTATTATTTCTATGAATAGGTAATAGATTTCGTTTAAATGCACCCCATGTACTTTCTATTGATTGTGTATGAACTTTAGTAATTGGATCTACAAAATGTTTTGAATGATTTACAGTTTGGTGAAAATAACCATTATTTTTTACATTATTATAACCCTTCCAACAATCAGTATATATTGTAGTTCCAGGTTTAACATATTTTTTTATTATCTGATCTATATTGGTAGAATTTCTTTCTTTTATTGGCAACATGAATAATTTCTTTTCATTTTTGTTTATATTTCTTTCAATACCACCTATTATCCATGCTCCATCAATTTTTCTACCTCTATTATATTTTCTCTTGGCACTCTTAGTTTCATCCATTTCTACTATTTTACCAGGTCCGCCTATCTTTTTATGAGGTTTCATTAGTTGTTTATTTTTTATATATTCTCGAAATAATTTTTTATATCTCACAACAGTATTTTTATCTATATTTAATACATATGAAATAAAAGATCCAGACACTTTTCCAAGAAATAGATATAGTAGATGCAATTGTATATTTATAGGTAATTTCATTTTGTTAAAAATGGTCCCATTCAAAGGTGATTTTGCTTTTCTACACTTATAATTTCTACAAATGTACATCTTTTTATTTAAATTTAATCTTGTTTTTTCAAAACACTTTTCACATTCTTCATAATTATTAATATAATCATTTTCTATTAAATATAATAATGCTTTTTTATCGTCATCAAAAATGTACTTCAAATCTTTATATGATTCAACAAACATTTTTAACACATTTTATATATTATATGAAATTCAATTTTATATTTTAAAATATGCATGATTTAAAACTCCGATTCCTGAGATCTATGTGCATACTGGTATGGGTTTGGTTCCACCCCTTTCAGAAAAAATTAAAAACTCGAAGTCAAACAGCTGGTTCCGCGAACGACTTGACATTGCTGAAAATTTGGCTGTAGCGCGTATTTTAAAAGATCATTACGCGGTGAAATCGTGCATCAATCACCGCGAAATTTTACAACGTGGTCGATGCCGCCTCTTTTTTTCAGGAAAAAATTGCAAGCCGGAAGTCAGGCAGGCCGTTGTTGTCGAGACATTCGCCAATTTCACGGAAATGTGCGTATGTATTCAATATGAACGCCAAAAACAAAGGTTGGATCATTGCCAAAAGCAGTGCCATTTGGTCATTTCCGCGGGTTCATTTTCGAAAACCATTAAAAATCAAAGACCACCCAGTCAAGTTGGTGACAATTTGGTAATTTTTCAACGATTTGCACAAATCGAGTATTAAAATCTACAAACATTGCTTGGATCATCTCTCCAAATCTTTACATCTTGCCATTTTGTCGTGTCTTTCCTCAACATGGCGTTGAAAACCAGTGGTCCATTGAATCGTTGTGCAGATGAATCCAAAACATCGATATTTTCACATATTCAGCAGTGGCTCTCGAAATATTTTGTGGATCGAGATAAAACTTGCATCATTTGAAAGAGACACACTCGGACGTCATTTCCAGAATGTTTGTTCGACCAATGCGTGATCTCTCTACGCTTGTGAAAACCGCTCAAACGTTTCAAAGATTTTCAACCTCGATATTCTCGGTAACGGATTTGACAACACATTGTGTTTTAACGTGTCGAAGGAATCTGCTGCATCTCTATCGAATAAGACTTGTTTCATCTATGGATGGCTAAAACTCGCAGAGAAAATCCACTTTTCATCTTTATTTTTGATTGCTATTTGCTCGATAATGGTCTAATAAACTTGTGACTTTTATTTCAGTTTTACTAAAAACAGGGGGACAACGTATCTAATGGAATAACTTGCAATGCGCTACCTTGGGATTTAACTTTTTGCATTGGTCATTTCATCAAGCTGCATCCCACCCAGCACACAAAAAAATGCAAAATAAAAAAATAAAAAATTAATAAAAAATAAAAATGCCATGCAATCCACGCAACTTAATTCGGAAGTGTCAAACCTTAAATTTTGGAAAATAATTCGCACCAAAGCTGGCAGTTTTCTCAGTCGATCGCCGTTCATGCATCACTCTTTCGGCATTTTTCGTAAGCTGGAACGAGCAGCCATTTTATCTGCTAATAGCAAATCGTCGGAGTTACGTGTTTGGGAAGCATTGATCACTCATTTAAGTGGTGATTTGGTATTTTTTAAAAAAACATTTTTTTCTTTTTTCTTTATTTCTTTATTTCTTTTTTTATTTTTGTATTTTAAATAATAGTGCGAGCGTAAATAAATTGCGAGCGCAGCGAAGCAATTTATTTACAAGCGAAGCAATTTATATAAAAAAATTCAAAAATGAAAAAATGAAAAAATGAAAAAATGAAAAAATAAAAAAATACAAAAATGAAAATATTTTTTTATTTTTATATTTTTGTATTTTTGTATTTTTTCATTTTTTTATTTTTTTATTTTTTTATTACAAAAATGAAAAAATGAAAAAAAATAAAAAAATAAATTTTTTTTTTGTTTCGCTCCGCTATCGCTCCGCTCACCCGTACTTGGTCTCGCTTCGCTCGACGAAAGCGTGGGGGATGCAAAATATGACGGTTTCGCTTCGCTCACCCAGGTACATGGTCTCCCTTCGGTCGACGGGGAAAGTGTGTGGTCCGTTTGAGAGACGTGGCTCGCCAGAGCCAGCGGCTCGAGAACAAAAAAGGAAAGAGTGCATGCATGCATAGATGAGGGTTTCGCTCCGCTCACCCGTACTTAGTCTCGCTTCGCTCGACAAAAGCGTGGGGCATACAATATATGACTGTTTCGCTTCGCTCACCCAGATACACGGTTATTCGCTCCGCGAATAACAGGAAGAACGAACAAGCATAGATTGTAGAATAACGGCATCCTAACACTATTGAGAGTTCAAATGCATTCTAATACTATCATAACGATATGACGGAACCTAAGGACTTTAGGGTATAGTTAATAATTTATCCAAGAGACGTGATATAAAGAGGATAGGGTAGACTCTTTAGGGCTTAGGGTTTAGGGTTTAGGGTTTAGGGTTTAGGGTTTAGGGTTTA
>KV441883.1:0-47938 GCA_001650995.1 Gongronella sp. w5
GGTAGTGAAATGAAAAAAAAAGTGGCAAAGCTGTGAGCAATTTTGCCTGGCACGGTACACCTCGCACCCCTTCTTTTTTATATTCATTATTAATTAATTAATTAAACAACGATGTATTTGAACCCTATCCCAGTGAGTTTGATGGTGACGTTGGCAACGGCGCCGCCAGCAATGCCAACGGCGGGACCTGATATTTTTATTGCAGATTTGCCTACGTATGTACAAATAAATAAGGGGGCAAAACATCTAAATAATGGGAAGATTTGCAGCGCGCTACCTTGCTTGGTGGTGGGTTTGAACTTTTTTTGCATCGGTCATTTCACCAACCTGCAGCCACCATCCGCCCACCAACAGTGATGAGCAACAAGATGTAAAATAAAAAATAAAAAATAAAAAATAAAAAATAAAAAATAAAAAATAAAAAATAAAAAATAAAAAATAAAAAATAAAAAATAAAAAATAAAAAATAAAAAATAAAAAATAAAAAATAAAAAATAAAAAATAAAAAATAAAAAATAAAAAATAAAAAATAAAAAATAAAAAATAAAAAATAAAAAATAAAAAATAAAAAATAAAAAATAAAAAATAAAAAATAAAAAATAAAAAATAAAAAATAAAAAATAAAAAATAAAAAATAAAAAATAAAAAATAAAAAATAAAAAATAAAAAATAAAAAATAAAAAATAAAAAATAAAAAATAAAAAATAAAAAATAAAAAATAAAAAATAAAAAATAAAAAATAAAAAATAAAAAATAAAAAATAAAAAATAAAAAATAAAAAATAAAAAATAAAAAATAAAAAATAAAAAATAAAAAATAAAAAATAAAAAATAAAAAATAAAAAATAAAAAATAAAAAATAAAAAATAAAAAATAAAAAATAAAAAATAAAAAATAAAAAATAAAAAATAAAAAATAAAAAATAAAAAATAAAAAATAAAAAATAAAAAATAAAAAATAAAAAATAAAAAATAAAAAATAAAAAATAAAAAATAAAAAATAAAAAATAAAAAATAAAAAATAAAAAATAAAAAATAAAAAATAAAAAATAAAAAATAAAAAATAAAAAATAAAAAATAAAAAATAAAAAATAAAAAATAAAAAATAAAAAATAAAAAATAAAAAATAAAAAATAAAAAATAAAAAATAAAAAATAAAAAATAAAAAATAAAAAATAAAAAATAAAAAATAAAAAATAAAAAATAAAAAATAAAAAATAAAAAATAAAAAATAAAAAATAAAAAATAAAAAATAAAAAATAAAAAATAAAAAATAAAAAATAAAAAATAAAAAATAAAAAATAAAAAATAAAAAATAAAAAATAAAAAATAAAAAATAAAAAATAAAAAATAAAAAATAAAAAATAAAAAATAAAAAATAAAAAATAAAAAATAAAAAATAAAAAATAAAAAATAAAAAATAAAAAATAAAAAATAAAAAATAAAAAATAAAAAATAAAAAATAAAAAATAAAAAATAAAAAATAAAAAATAAAAAATAAAAAATAAAAAATAAAAAATAAAAAATAAAAAATAAAAAATAAAAAATAAAAAATAAAAAATAAAAAATAAAAAATAAAAAATAAAAAATAAAAAATAAAAAATAAAAAATAAAAAATAAAAAATAAAAAATAAAAAATAAAAAATAAAAAATAAAAAATAAAAAATAAAAAATAAAAAATAAAAAATAAAAAATAAAAAATAAAAAATAAAAAATAAAAAATAAAAAATAAAAAATAAAAAATAAAAAATAAAAAATAAAAAATAAAAAATAAAAAATAAAAAATAAAAAATAAAAAATAAAAAATAAAAAATAAAAAATAAAAAATAAAAAATAAAAAATAAAAAATAAAAAATAAAAAATAAAAAATAAAAAATAAAAAATAAAAAATAAAAAATAAAAAATAAAAAATAAAAAATAAAAAATAAAAAATAAAAAATAAAAAATAAAAAATAAAAAATAAAAAATAAAAAATAAAAAATAAAAAATAAAAAATAAAAAATAAAAAATAAAAAATAAAAAATAAAAAATAAAAAATAAAAAATAAAAAATAAAAAATAAAAAATAAAAAATAAAAAATAAAAAATAAAAAATAAAAAATAAAAAATAAAAAATAAAAAATAAAAAATAAAAAATAAAAAATAAAAAATAAAAAATAAAAAATAAAAAATAAAAAATAAAAAATAAAAAATAAAAAATAAAAAATAAAAAATAAAAAATAAAAAATAAAAAATAAAAAATAAAAAATAAAAAATAAAAAATAAAAAATAAAAAATAAAAAATAAAAAATAAAAAATAAAAAATAAAAAATAAAAAATAAAAAATAAAAAATAAAAAATAAAAAATAAAAAATAAAAAATAAAAAATAAAAAATAAAAAATAAAAAATAAAAAATAAAAAATAAAAAATAAAAAATAAAAAATAAAAAATAAAAAATAAAAAATAAAAAATAAAAAATAAAAAATAAAAAATAAAAAATAAAAAATAAAAAATAAAAAATAAAAAATAAAAAATAAAAAATAAAAAATAAAAAATAAAAAATAAAAAATAAAAAATAAAAAATAAAAAATAAAAAATAAAAAATAAAAAATAAAAAATAAAAAATAAAAAATAAAAAATAAAAAATAAAAAATAAAAAATAAAAAATAAAAAATAAAAAATAAAAAATAAAAAATAAAAAATAAAAAATAAAAAATAAAAAATAAAAAATAAAAAATAAAAAATAAAAAATAAAAAATAAAAAATAAAAAATAAAAATAGCCGTCGCCTGAATTGAGCTGAAAACCGATGAACTGAAATAACCAGCACCTGATGAAATGAGCTGAAAACCGACGACCTGAAATAGCCAGCGCCTGAATTGATCTGAATTGATGAGCTGATAACCGACGAGCTGAAATATCCAGCACCTGAATTGAGCTGATTTCAGACGTTTGCTTTATTTTTTTTGCCACAACTTGTGAAATACAATGCCAGACACGACCAGTGCGTCTGACTTAGATAATCGCACATTCTCTTTCACGTGGATGTGTCCATTGTGATTTTTACTTAATGAGACCACGTTCTGCAAGCAGTAAATACAACAACCATCGCCTGAAATGAGCTGAAATGAGCTGAAATGAGCTGAAAACCGACGACCTGAAATAGCTGGCGCCTGAATTGAGCTGAAATGAGCTGAAAACCGACGACCTGAAATAGCCAGCACCTGAATTGAGCTGAAATAAGCTGAAAACTGACGAGCTGAAATAGTCAGTACCTGAATTGAGCTGAAACGAGCTGAAAGCCGACGAGGAGCTGAAATAGTCAGCGCCTGAATTGAGCTGAAATGAGCTGAAATCTGACGAGCTGAAATTGACCTGAAGAAACTTGACGACCTGAATTGACCTAAACCCAATCATCATAAAAGCTAGCTTTTCAGGTCTGCCCTTGGTCAGGTCGCACAGTTCAGGCTCAAGAGCCTGAAATTGAAAATTGATTCAGGTCTGGTTTCGGGTCGGTTTTTTTTTCAGGTCAGTTTTCGGTCCAATTTTCAGGCAAGATTTTTATGACCTGAACCTGAATTTCCTCAGCATTTCAGGTCTTCATTTCAGGTCACCCGATCCGGGCGCCATGTTTGATCGTGATTGGCAATACTGTATGCCGACCGACTCCCTTGCAAAATCGCTAGAATAATATCCCAATTATGAAAATCGACACTGCTCGCAACCAAGTACCAGCCGCTCCATGAGTCTTAATGTCATTTGTGCATTTTGGATACTTGCTTTTCGAAAACAAAGTAAAAACCGGGGGGAGTTGATCAGGCCGTTGACGAGAAAATTAGTATTTTTCTAGAAATTCACCATTTCGGCCCTGACGCGCTAAATTTTTATTCGATCATGCTGAAAGCCTACCAGCGGAAAAGGATGCGCACGGAGGTTATTTTTTGTTAGTCTGGCAAAGCCGATGTGTAACTTTTGTACACTTGCGGTGCCAGATTTAATATTTCAATCGCAATTTTCTCGGCAACAAACAAGGCTACCCACGGCAAGTATACAGTGGTAAAAAATGCAGAATCTGATGTTCTGTCAAATGAGACCAGTTTCACTGGCATGCGATCAAAACAGGTCGAGAAATTCAGGTTTCTAAAATTTGACTTTGATTGCTTTTTTCTCGTGATCTGTCAAGTCAACCCCCGATTTTTATTACAGATTTGCTTAGAAAGACGGGATCGACGCATCTAATGAAATGACTCTCCAAGCGCTGGTGTGTAGGCTGCCAAACTGATTTCCATTTTCTCGGTGCCTCAGCCAATAAAACTGGAGGACCCTCCAGGTGCATTTTGACCTGACCAACTTTTTTTTTCCAAAGTTCGAAAAAAACCATTTCACCACCAAAGACTTGTCGCAACGCCACGAAACTTTTCCAACTATAGGATTCAGCTGCTCTCTTTTCAGAAAAAAATTAAAACCTCAATGCCAAACATCTGGTTCCGCTAAAAACTTGACATTGCTGAAATTTTGGCTGTAACACATTTTTCAAAGGTTCATTTCGCGATAAATTCGTGCTTCAATCACCGCCAAACTTAGCATCGCGTATGTTTGAAGATCCCTCTTTTCAGAAAAAATAAAAACCCGGAAGTCGCTCTCGACGTTGTCGAGATATGCACTAATTTCACGAATTTTCACAAATGCAGTACTGACCGCTTCAGATATGATACTGGCTCGAATCTGTTTGCCCACCCATATTCTTCACAAATGTGGGCTCCCTCAATTGTAAAAAAATCGGTCAGTATCTTGGCAAGCGCCCGAGAAAATGCACAAAATCACGATTTTCATTTGGGTTGAATTTTTTCATACAAATGCAGCGTTTGATCCGTCCATGTTTCGACCTCATTAGACAGAAACTGACGTTTGCTATCATTTCAATACATGAAGCATTGTGTTACACTACACAAAAACGGTCATATTTACCATTTAAAAAGCAAAGAGCGTGATTTTCAGACTTTGGCGACCTACTGTGCCTCCAGAAATGTTTTTACAGCCTACTTGCCCGCCAATGGAAAATGCGTCGCGATGTGGACTGTGGCCCAGTGCTCAAGACGTATCCGTGCGATTTTTTTGGACACAAAAATGCCAAAAAACCACATGTTTGTACTGTTTTGCATTCATCTCGCCATCTGGAGCATGGTCGGCCCCGCTTGAAAATAGCCACATCGCATTCAACGCAAAATTTGCAGCAAAAAAGCTTAAACAGTCAAAGCGCTACGACCACTTTTGAAAAATTCAGGGGTCACACATTTAAATCCCAAAAACGGAAATTTGGAACTCCGAGTGATCAATGCATCCCAAACAGGTAACTCCGACAAAACGTGATGGCAGGCAAAATGACAGGTCGCCCCAACTTGAGAAAAATGGCCAAAGAGTGACGCATGAACGGCGATCTACTGGGAAAACTTGCCTACTTTGGTGCGACCTTTTTTGCAATATTTAATGTTTGAGACTTCCAAATTAATGTGCTTGGATTGCATGGAATTTTTATTTTTTTTATTTTTTTATTTTTTTACCGGTAGTGTACAGTACATGTTTTTGTGAGCTGTGTGGGCTACAGCCTGCAGAAATGACCGATGCAAAGTGTTCAAACCCTAGCTAGCGCATTGAAAGTCATTCCATTAGATGCTTTGCCCCCCTGTTTGTTAGTAAATCTGGAATAAAAACTATAGATTTACTAGGACGTTATCGAGCAAATGATGATTGCAGAAATTGCTCGGAAAAGCCATTTTCTCCATCAGTTTTGATCGGATCGTGGTGAAGAAACTTGGTGAATTCGACAACTATTTAGCAGCTGCATTCGACACGTTAAAAGCACCGGTGGTTGCTTTTTCAGATGTTGAGAAAATCGAGCTTGAAAATTTATCCAATTTTTGATCTACTTTTGCAAGCGTGCAAAGATTGTCCATCGGGCGTGCAAACAATCTGAAAATGACGCACAAGTGTGTCTCTTTTGATCATGCCATTTTCACCGCGATCCATAAAATATTTCGAGAGCCATTGCTGAATTTGTGAAAATGTCAAGATTTTGGATTCATCTGCACAACGACCAAGGTGACTCCTGGTTTGAACGTTTTGTAAAAAAGAGACTCGTCGAAATAGCCTAATGTAAAGCTTTTGGATAATCAAACCTCCATGGCTTGTGGTGTTAAATCCTGTAATTGTAAAAATGTCGATATTTCGAATTTATCTGCACAAAGATTCAATCGATCTCTGGTTTTCGATGTCATGTTGGAACAAGGCGCAGCAAAATAGTCAGAGGCAACATTTGGGAGGCGATCAAAACAGAGTTTGTGTTGATGATCATTGAATTTGTGACAATTCGTGAAAACGGTGCATATCTCGAAAACGGTCTAATCAGCCTCTGGATTTTTAATATTTCTTTCAAAGAAAACTATTGAAATAGCCTAGTCGCAAAGTTTGTTGGCATTCGAACAATGATTTTGGCTCGAAATGATTTTTATAAAACACGCTACTGTACAGCTTAGTTTTGAGCAATGTCGAATTTCTCGAAGAACCCCTTGGTCGACCGTTGGTTTTTTTTTTCTGACAAGGGAGGGGACAAATCCACCATATGAAAAAGTTTCGTGGTGCTGCAAAAGGTTTTTGATGGTGAATTTTTTTTTTCAAAAGCATCTGGAGTGTCCCTCGCTTTGAGAGGTTCAAGCCTTGTCAAAATAAGTTTGGCAACCGATACATTGGACATCTGAGAGTCATGTCATTGTGTGCATTGACCCCCTCTTGACAAGTAAATCTGCAATAAAAATCGGAGGTCGATCAAGCGGTTGCCGAGAAAAAAGCAATCAAATTCAAAATTTAGAAACTTGGATTTCTCGACCATTTTTGAACATACAGCGGTAAAACCAAATCCATCTGAGAGAGAATGGAATTCTGTGTCTTTTGTTGCAGCAGCGCCATGGTGGGTTACCTGGCCCGTTGCCGAGCAAATCACGCTTGAAATTTTTGATCGGATGTGCCAAGTGTACAAAGGTCGCGCATCGGGTATGTCGGGCTGGGAAAAAAATGACGCCTGAGCGCGTCTCATTCTACTCGTGCAAGTTTCAGTCTGATCGAATAACAATTTAGTGCGTTCGGGCTAAAATTATGCATTTATGGGGCAATGTCAATTTTCTCTGGGGCATTTCCGGATGAACTTGTCCAAGTAGTCCTAAATTTAAATCAGAGGATGCTTGAACCAGAAAACGATTTCAAACTTTTATTTCGACGATTGGTTCATGTTTTCTTGCGATTACACTAAAAGTCAAAAGAGAGCCAAAGATGCCGCCGCCTCAGGCAACACATTGTCCTTTGGAAAGCAGTGGTGACTAGCAATGTGTTCAGCTTGTCAGAATCACCACATCAACATTTTTACGTGAGATTAGCAAACAACATTAAGATGTAACTCGTACTTGGACCACGAAAAGAGAAGAAAACATGGATTTATTTCATACAAGGCGATTTTTCCCTAATATCTTTAGAGCTTGGCTTCCAGGAATTCGGCACGCTTGGCGGACTTCGCTTTGTCATAGTCCTCCTGGGTGATGGAGCGCGCCTCGACGGCAGGGTTGTAGGCGGTCAGAGGCTTGCACGACTTGTCGTTGGCCTTTTTGTAGATCGTGACGACCACAGCGCCACCGAGACCGACGTTGTGCTGCAGACCGTACTTGACATTGGCCACCTGGCGCTCGCCAGCCCAGTTGCGGGCTTGCCACACCAATTCTAGAGGAACGCGTAAAAAAAAACCATCAGCGGCTGCGGGCGGTGGATTTTTTTTTCTTGGTAGTGTTCTTACCAGAGCATTGGGCGAGGCCGGTGGCGCCCAAGGGATGGCCCTTGGAGATCAAGCCGCCGGAGGGATTGACGACGTACTTGCCGCCATACGTGTTGTCGCCCGAGTCAATGAGCTCGTGCGCCTTGCCAGGGGCAGACAGACCAAGGGCGTCATAGGTGATGAGCTAAGAAGAAAAAAGAACGAACGATGAGTTTTTCAATTCCACTTTTTCAATTTTTTTTTTTTTACCTCGTTGGCAGAGAAGCAGTCGTGCAGCTCGACAACCTGGACGTCGTTGGGGGTGATGCCGGCCTTTTGGAAGGCCTGTGCGGCGGCGCGACGGGTCATGTCGACGCCGGCCCACTCGATGGGGTCCTTTTCCAAGAGGTTGGGCGAGTCGGTGGCCATGACCTGGGAGCAAATCTCGACGGCCTGGTCCCACAGGTTGTGCTCGGACACGAACTTTTCGCTGGCAAGCACGACGGCGGCGCTGCCGTCGCTCGTAGGGCAGCATTGGAGCTTGGTCAGAGGGCCAAACACTTTGGGCGATTGCTCAATCTGCTCCAAGGTATACACATCGCGGAATTGCGAATAGGGGTTCAGAGAGCTTTGCAAAAAGAGAAAAAAGAAAGAAAAATGAGCATACAGAATTCGTCAGCTGGCGCAGCCGATCACGCGCAATGGCGCACGCGCTCCAATGTGTCTCGCTCCCCCCCTTTTTTGTTGTTGTTGTTGATGTTTCTTTGTTACCTGTGGCGGTGATTCTTCTCGGCGATCTTGGCCATGTGTCGCTCGGTGGCGCCATACTTCTTCATGTAGCCAATGCCGGCATTGCCAAAGAATTGGGCCGCAGGGGGCGCCTTGGGCTCAAAGCCGGCCTCTTCGACCATGACCATGGTGACGTGATCTAAAAAAGCCAGAAAAAAAGATGTAAAAAGAAATGAGTTGGCGTACAGAAAAAAAAAGAGCGAAAAATTACCCATGGGGTTGGTGCGATCCTGGAAGGTGGAGGTGAGGGAGCCGCGGGCCATGCGCTCAAAGCCGAGGGCCATGGCACATTCGACGGATCCCGAGGCCACGGCATTGCGAGCCTGGTACAAGGCGGTCGAGCCAGTCGAGCAATTGTTGTTCACGTTGATGATGGGGATTTGCGTCATGCCCAATTGATACAGCACTTTTTTTTTTTTTAAAAAAAAAAGACGCGTCAATCATCGTGTCCAGCGTCCATTGTCATTCGTCAGCGGGGGCTAGCGTGGGGACATCTTTTTTTTTTTTTTTTTTCCGTGCTGTCGCCATAGACGTAGCCGCAGGCGGCAAATTCAACCTTGTCGTACGTGACGCCAGCGTCGTTCAGCGCCTTGACAGACGCCTCAAGGCCCATCTCTATTCAAGCAAGAGCGACGTGAGTCAGGTGAGCGCTAAAAAAAGTAAAAAAAAAAAAACGGCCGATGGTCTGGCTGTAAACGCGAGAAAAAAAGGACGTGAGCTCGCAGTGCAACTAGGCAACGTGCATCGTTTTGAGAGAACTTACACTTCACCACGGGGTTTAATAAAGCGGGTCATACCCACGCCAACAACATACACTTTAGACATAGTTCACAAATTTTTTAAAAAAAAAGACGAGAAAAGACGAAAAGAAAAAAGAAAAAAAAGAAGGGGTGTCCCGCATTTTTGATGGTTTCCCCACATTTTTTATAGCCGCCTCGGCTAAATAAAACTGGCCAGCCAGGGCACTGCGGTTTTCTCAGTGGGCGGGGAATTGTCTTCACATGCCATTACCGCCGTGACAAAGCTGACTTGTGATCAGAGATTTCCATCGGCCGCTCACGCAGCCCTTTTTTTCCTCGATCAGGGCCTCCACGGCATGACGGCATATTTTTCTTTCTCAATTTTTTTCTGACTAACGGAATTACCCCGTTCTGAAAGAGCGGGGAGAGGGGGGGGGGCATGACCTCGACAACCCATAAAAACTCAAAATGCGCCCACAGGACAAGAGTTGTGCCGTTCCCTTGTTTTTTCACAGGCAATGACTGATACTTTTTCTAGATTTTCCCCACGCGTTTGTGGCAAAAAACAGCGAGACACTGTGTAACGCGGGCCAACTTTTATGCTTGCTTTAGCATGATGCAAGGGTGCGTGTGCGTGCGTGTGCGTGCGTGTGCGTGTGCGGGTGTGAGTGTGTGGGGATGATGGCTAAATGACGAAAATGCAAGGAAATGCGTCTTTTTTTTTATCGTTGGAAACATGGAATTAATGTGGCATAGCAGGGGCAGCAAATTACAATGGAAGGGAAAAGCGAGAAAAATTTAGCATAGAGGAGAAGAAAACAAGAATAAAATAAGATAGCGTGGTGTTGTCCAAAGAAAAAGGGGTATTGGATGAGGGGGGTGCGTCTACGCGTCGACGAGCTCATCGAGCTTTTCTGCGAGCAATTGGCAGCGCACGTGGAGGAGCATGTAGGCTGCTTCGTATGAAATGTCCTTTGCCATCCATTCATCGTGTGAAATGGCATCGAGGCCGTGTGGCGAGTCGATTTTGTGGAGGTAATCCTTGGCTTCGCGTGCAATGTGGCGTTTCTTTTCAATGGATGATACCTTTTCGAGCTGTAGGGCCTTCAGTAGGGCCAATTCGTACAATGCATATGGTCCAGCCCACGACACGGCGCCCATTAGCGTACTGGCGTTGGCAGAGGACGCTGATTCATGCATTGGCTGATGCTGTTGGTCTTGCTGCGACACGGGCGGTTGGGTTGGGTGGTCATTGTGCCTGTGATGCAAATGGCACACCTTTTTGAGCATGAGGACGCGCTTGAAACAGGTTTCTGCATGGTCGTCATCGCCGCATTCACGTTGCACAACGCCGAGAAGCAGGTACAAGCGCGCGCGTTCCGAGCAGTATGCCGTGGACCATTTGCCGAGTGTGTCGAGCGTCTTTTGCAGCTCAACTTGCATGGTTGCCAGCATCGAAGGCGACACGTGGTACAAGCCGTGCCACACGTAGATCAATTCCCAAAGCGGATGCACGAGCGCGACCTTTTGCAGACTCGCGCCCGTCAGCGCCAAAGACGATGACGACGACGACGGCTTTCTGCCCGTCATTGGCACCACTGTGGCCGTGGCCGTGGCCGAGGATGTGGCCGCCTGCAGGAGCCATTGGCGGATCACATGATCGGCAAATTGCTCGTTGGGCATCAGGCGGCTCCCGTGCCGCCTTCGCCTCGCCAGAAGCTTGGGAATCTGCATGAAATCGAGCGCCGCCTTGTCATACTCCTCGTCGCCATACAGACAACATGTGGCAATATAGTGGTAAAACGCGCGCGACCAATTGTTCATGCTCTCCAGACGGAAAAACGTCTCGGACGCCTGGAAATAGTCGCCAAGGAAGATTTGGCCCCTAAAGATCCCATTCCAAGTCAAAAAAAAGGACAAAAAAATAAACATTTTGCCATTTTTTTTCCTTTTTTTTCCTTTTTTTTCCTTTTTCTTTTTTTCGCGTGTTTTACCATCCCATTTCATAGACGGAAAGCGCGCTGATTTGGAGCGAGAGTTCGGACACGACGAGCGATTGGAATTGCTGCAGACAGGGTGAGAGTGCGTCCTTGTTGGCTCCCTTTGCAATGAGCGCGTCGTATTGCTTTTGGTATTTTTGATTTAGCTGCCAGACGGATGTGCAAACGCTGTTGCGTCTGCGGCAGTCGCGCAAGACCTGGACGCTCTTGGCGAGATCGCCCTCCATGCGGCACAGCTTGCCTTCCAAAAGCTTCCAAATCTTGCCTTGTGGGAATTTAGCCTTTGTCGCGTCCACGACGGCGCGTGCCTTGGCCAAATTGAATGACGACGGCAGCAATTGCGGGTGGATGAACGACGATAGACTCGTGTAGTATGCAAGTAGGGCCATGGCGCTCAACGGCGAATAGAGTTCGTCATTCAAGTGATATGCCTCTTGCAGCAATTGCAATGCAAATGGCCGCGATGCATAGAATCCAAACGTGTTTAATAGCTTGGCAACTAGGTCATTGTCGCATAAAAAAAGTCAATCGGGTGCGTCGTTTTTTCTCTCTCTCTATTTTTTTTTTTTTTTTTTTTACGTTTAGGTGGCAATAGGGAAAAAATCAAGATGAGGAGCCCGAGACCAAAGAAAATGCCGCCCTTGACGGACCATGGTGATGGAAAGGAGCGCGGATGATGTTGCGTGGATGGCTGTGACGACGATGAGCTGGTGGACGACGAGCATGTGGCGGCGAGTGGAGCGTGTTTCTTTTTGCGAATGCTTGTCTTTGCTCGTTTTCGCCTGCGCGCGAGATGGGGGTAGTCTGCGGTGCTTTCGCCGGTGATCCACTCGAACAATTGCTCGTACTTTTTGTACGTTTTGCGCAATTTGTACGCGCCACGCATATAGTCGACCCAGCGATTGCTTAGAAATTGAAGCGTTGCCGACATGAGTGCGCAATTGGCTTGCAGCAGCTCGTACGCATTGGCGTCTCCGTCGAGCAGCGACGACTGCGCGGGTGGCGGCGGCAACGACGACGACGACGACGGCGAATCGTCTGCAGACGCGGTATTTGAATTTGTGTTGCGATTGGACGCGTGATGGTGGCGGAACGCGTGCCGCGAAGACGCCGACGCGTGCTGCTGGCGACGGCGCAGCCGCTTGGCATATAGGTGGCACAATGCCTCAGCTGATGCGAGCCGTTCTTGCGCGGTCTGAATGTGCGGCACATCAAAGCTGACCATCGCCTCTGCATACGCAATCATCGCGTACCCGAGCGCGTGGAATGGCGACTCGGCCGCTTGGTGCTCAAATTGAGCATGTGCAAGATCAAAATGGTCGTCGAAAAACGCGTCCTTTTTTTTTACGTGAAAAAAAAAATGGAGGAAAATTTGAGCCATTGCGTGCTTTTTTTTCTTTTTTACTTTTTTTTTTTTATCTTTGGCGAATAGACTCGACTCACCATGCCTTCCTGTGCATCTTTGAGCCATGCATAAAGGAGCTCAGCGTCGGGCATGTCGTCGGGCGTCAAAAAGAGCAACCCTGCCGGCGCGGTCGTGTATTTGAGGGTAAGACGCGTAAGCGTGGCGAGAGGTTGACGCAAAATCATGATAGGGGCCGTCCAACGAGGCAAACGAGGCAAAAAGCGGGCAAAAGCAGAAACAAGGAGAGGTGGCAAAAGAGGATCTCGTTTGACAACCTTATTTGAGCGTAAAGGAGAGACAGACAGAGAGAAAGAGAGAGAGAGAGAGGTCGAAAGAGTAAAAAAAAAAAAAAAAAAAAAAAAAAAAGAAGAAGTGTCCGTCCCGGGTACGTTGTCGAGAAGAGACAAAAACAAAGCGAAAAAGAGAAGGAGGCGAGAAAAGGAGACAAAAAAAAAAAAAGACTCGCAGAAAAAAAACAAAAAAAAAAAAAAAAAAAAAAAGAAAAGGAGAGAGAGAAACTCACGGAAAAGAAGGGAGGAGAGGCGAAGAAAAAAAAGTGTCGGAAGCGCGTCAAATCTGTAGATTTTCTTGCCAAATGGTTACCAAATCAGGCTGCCCCGTCGCACAAGCTGGCCAGATGAAGCAACCGACCATTTGCATCCAATTGACAAATACTACATTTGCAAATTGGAAGCAATCAACAGGAGACATGGCGTATTGCCATAATGGCATGCTGAGTGTTGTCTGTTGTTGTTGTCGTGGTGGTGGTGATGGAAAAAAAATTGGTTTTTTTATTTTTATCATTTTTTTCCAATTGGCGCGATCAATTGCATCCCTGGCGGCGGCCAGTGAACCAGGAGCGCGGACGGTGCCATAGAGATGCGGGGGAAGATGCTTTTCGTTGTACAAAAGATGACAGAGGGGTATTGTATGGCATGGCGTCCTTGTCCTGAGGCCGCATCCATGCAAGGAGCCGGTGCGACCGTTTCTTCTTGATCGCGTCACCACCCTAAGATAAAAAAAAAAGGCATCGTGCGAAAGCGTCAGCCCACTTTTTTTTTTAACCCCCTCCTCCCTTTTTTTCATTTTTTTTTTTGTCGTTTTCAAGGAATTTCCACGCCATTGAAAGCCCCCTACCCCCATATCCCCATTGATTTTCTTACCATTTCATGAAAGTGGGTGGGTGGCGGTGCGAGGGTCGACGTGGTGGACCATCGCAACCATGGCGACTTTGATTTCGCTTGTGATGCTGGCATGTCGTAGCTGGACACACTGGATGCGAGCGCATGATGATGTTGATGATGTTGATGATGGTGATGATGATGATGATGGTGTTGGAAGTGGTGGCCGTATTGGTAATGATGGTGATGATGGTGATGCTGTGGCTGGTTCAATGGGGCGTGGCGCGGGTGCTCGGCACATGGATGAAGCGGCATATCGTACCATGGGCTCTGGCCGCTTGCCACTGATGGATTCAGCGTGCTGACGGATGAATTGAGCAACGACGACGACGGCAATCTTGTCAATGCGTCTTGTTGCGGAGGTGGAGCATGAATGGGTTGCAAGGAAGCCGCGTGATGCACAGAAATGGCTCGATTTGCATTTCCACCAAAGCTGCCATCACTGACGCGTCGCGCGGAGTTTGTGATGAAGAGCGAAAAGCTTGACGCGGACGAACGGAGATTGGAAAGCGACGATTTGCGTGTTTGTTGTGTGTTTTCTACGGTTTCCATGCCCTTTTCCAAGGATGACGCTGAAAACGACGACGACGACGCGCCCGTTGCGGTTGTGGTGGCCGTGACGGTGGAATTGGGCGTGCCTGCGGACACGGACGACTCGCGCAGCAACACGGACCACGACCGTGACGACAAATAATCCTGGGTGCACACATCGCGTAATTTATGGTCATAACCGACGCGCAATGCCTGCTGGTGGTTGCTTTTGATCTTGCTCAGCATACTGATGGACATTTGGCTTGCCGATGACGGTAACACATCCATGGAACCTGCGCGATGTTGACGCGACGACGACAATTGGCCATTATTGGACGAGGAATTCAATGCCGACGGTCCATTGGACGCGTCGGCAAGCAAAGGTGGAGGCTTGACGTACATTTCCGAGTGGATGCGTGCCTTTGTCGACTCTTTTTTCATTTTTTGTGGCGAGAAATCGACGGAATGGCGCTTGAGCGGCGGCGATGTGAGATGTGGCTCGGAGTCCGTGGCAATGGTCATGGTCATGGTGCTTTTCACCGTTGTGATGGTTGACGAGCGTGTGGTGGGTGTCGTGGAGCACTCTGTAAGTGGCGGGGTCGTGGATTCCTCGGATCCTTGGCTAGTGGTAGGCGATGCAGGCAAAGGAGGCATGGGTGGTGGCGGGGATGACGAAAATGAGCACGACGTGGCGTCAAACGTGGATGACGACGGGCGGCGCTGCACGCTATAGGACTTGGATCGGTGAATGCTCATGACGGGGCTGCCAGATGGCAATGGAGGCACGGGAGCATGCTTGGCAGATGTGGAAATGGACGCGTCGCGCGTGAAATCCAGCAAATTCGTCAAAGACCGCGACGCATGAATCTTGGTCACGTGTTGCCTCGATTCCGAGCACAAAGGAGCAGCGGCGGAGATTGAAAACGACGATGTCAGTTGAGAGCATGGCGCGTCCGCAGGCTGCAGCTTGGCGTGCTCAATGGCATGCGTCAACTTTTCGAGCCAGAGCTTCTTTTCGCGCTGACATGTTGCTGTAAAGACAAAACAATGCTTTTTGAAGCGCAGTACAAAGCCGTGGTTCGCTTGATCTGCCAAAAAAAAGAAAAAGTGTCAGCTGATTTTGACAACACACACGTCCAAAAAAAAGGAGCACTGTCCATTGTTGGGTACTCGAGGGGTGCGTGGTTGGGGAGGGAGACACAGGGAGAGAGAAAGAGAGAAAGAAAAAAAAAGGGGGAGGGGGTAGGAGAAGGAGGCAGCAAGGGATATGCCTGTTAAAGAAAAAAGACGCGACTGAGGCTGGAAATAGACGCGACCATCGGCTTTTTCCACGACAAAATGGGGAATTGGACAAGACAGGGATTGGACAAGAAGGGAAAGAGAGACGAGGAGGGGAGGGAGAGGGGGAGGCAAGAGGGAGGCCCAATTGCGCTCCCCCCACCGGCAAGGCAGTGCCATTTTCGATCGTGTTTTTTTTTTTTTTTTTACCATTGACATCAGGCAAGTCATCGAGTTCCACGTTTCCAAGGGGAAACCAGTACTTTGGGACGTAGGCAGTAACTTTTTTGGGTCTGACGAGCAGCAGATAGGTGTCAAAGACAAAGCAGCCGAGGTATTTTGGCCTTGGTGGCGACGAGCTCATATGTCCAAGCGACGAGTAGGCAACATCGAGGGGCCCAGCAATGATCAAGTTGCCCAATTGCATGAGCACGTCCTTGGCAAGGCGCCCGTCTTGCACATCCAGCCTGTCCAAAAATAGACGCGTCCGCTCCGAGTTGTCTCGATGATATTTGCGACGATCAATCCCAGAGACAATGGCCTGCATCATCCCCAGCGCGCAATCCAATCGACGGTGCTCAGCCGTGTCCTTGGCCGTGTAGCGCAAAATCTCCTTGAGCAGCAGCTGATACCGGCATATCCGCTGCACAGGCTATTAAAAAAATAAAAAAACGCAACATGAGCGCCTTTTTCCCTTTTTTTTCATCAATGGGGGGGTGTACCTTGATCAAGTAATCCTCGAAGCGCAATGGCTTGGTGGCAGGGTCTAATGCGTCCATATAAAAGGGGAGAGTGCACTCGCGCGTGAACGCGGTCCATTCGGGTTTGTGTCTATATTCATTGCAAACCTCGATGGCGGCATCATGTTTATCGCAGTAGGAGTCGTACAGGGTGAACCCAGATCCCTGAGTAATGAAAAAAAAAAAAGGAGGACGGGGTTGAGTGGGTGCTTAGGAGCCCCAGCCCGCCAAGGAAGAAAAATACTTCTCAATTGGCGCTTTGCGTGCGCACGACTTCCTCTTTTTTTTTCAATTGAATTTTACCATCTCCAAGAACGTATTAGCGATATGACTACATCGAGCATGGATCTCATTGTTCAGATACAATTCGTCGAGAGCCACGAGGAGACGTTTGTGAAACAACAGGAGATCTTTGGCGTTCCGCATCAAGACGTGTTTGTGAGCATCCGTGATCCATGACTCGTCGTGTAACCCTTGGGCAAAACAAGTCTAAATTGCAATTGTTCAATGGGAGGGGGGATTGTCAAACAGAGACGCAGACAAGGCGACAAAAGAGAGAAAGAGAGAAAAAGAGCTGGTTTGAGTAACAAAAACAAAAAAATAAAAGAAAAAAAAAGCAAGCCATTCGGGTTGCTGCAATGCGTCCCTTGCGGAATGGCGTTGCTAACGCACCCACGCGTGATCGTTGTTTGCCATTGTCTAGACCCCCTTCGTCTCGGTCTCCGAGCATCTGTCCTTTTTTTTTCGTTTTTTTTTTTTTTTCTTTGTCGCTCATTGGGGTACCTTGACGAGGTGTGAGAGGTGATGAACATAATCCCGCTCCGTCTGGACGAGCTCATCGATGGCGTGGAGGCACTTTAGCGCTTGCTTTTGCTTTTTTGCGCTGTCGTTTGGCGGTGTCGCAGCATGAGGCGTGGTTTCAAACGAGGGCCATTCGTAAAATGAGGAATCAAATCGTTCCAACGGCAAGGATAAATTCATTGCGTGTTTACAAGGTGAACAAAAAAAAAGAAAAGAAAAGAAAAAAAAAAGGATTAAAAAAAAAGGATTAAAAAAAAAGGTAAAAAGAAAAAGGGAAGAAAAAGTGAGAATGGCCATCAAAAAAAAAAAGGAGAGGCCCAAGGGAGGGGAGGGGAGGGGGGTGCCTCAAACACGATTGCATCAGATCGACGCAACAAATTAGGCCGTGATTGTCTTGTGGTCGGAGCGTCCCAGCCAAATACCATACGATTGTGCACGCGTGAGCAAGGGTCATTTCATGCAAAATCGGTCGTACAAGGTTTAAATCTTACTTGTTTTTTTTTTACTTTTTGCTGTAAACAAGTGAAACCTATGATCCTGGATGATGCTAAATGGAAGGGAATGAACAAAGAAGGGGTGGAAAAAAAAGAGGGGAAAAGGGAAGGGGGTTGTGAAGTAACAATGCGACAATGGGAAGGGGGGGATGATGAAAGAAACTAGTATGGCTTGAATTTGCGCGCCTGCTTAAGCTGGCTGATTTTGGCCTTGTCTTGCTCGAACCGCTTGCGCAAGTCCGCCAATTCTGTTCAGAAAAAGAAAAAAAAATGAGTAAAAACGCGCACTGCCCCCTGAGAAAAAGAAAGACGACGAGACGCGAGAGTTTTTTTTTTCTTTCTCTTTTTACCATTCTGCTTCTTCTCGCGCAATTGGAAGCGATAAAAATCGACAAGTTCCTTTTTCTTGGTCTTTGATGGATCAAAGTCGCGCACGGCGGCGGCATTGGCCACAGAGACCTGGATTTCGCCATCTGTGTTGCGCTTGCGCTTGAAGCGGCTGACAACAACAAAGCCATCGTCATCCATCTTGTTGAGTCGTTCCTGGGCCTCGCGTTCCTTTTGATACTCGTTTTGCTTGAATTTCAGCATGTACGCGTCCACTTGTTGCTGGAGGTATTGGTGGTCGGGGCGAGAGAATTGGCACGACAGCACATAGCCTATAGAAAGAGTATTAAATCAAGCCATTTGTGATTCTTTTCCCGTTATTCTCAAATTTATGCCTTTTTTCTCCATTTTCTCCCCTTTTTCCTTCTTTTTCTCTCTCTCTTTCTTACGCTGGAATCCAAGGGGCTGGATGGGGGCATTCTCGCCGGCGTCCCAATGGCGCACGATGCGAGTCATCTCCATTGCGCTGTCGAGTGCTGCTGCGGAATGAAAGACAATATGAGCGGATGCGCCGGTGCGCAGAATTCGACGTAGGCGCCTCTTTGCAGCTTCTGTTTCCTCTTGTGTGCGCTTGCGCTTCTTGCCCTTGTCGGTGAGCAGCGTGGACGTGAAGATATCGTCATTGTCGATGCGATCGGTGGCATCCTCGGCGGTCATGTGCGCTGCAGAGAGCGTGTCGCGGTATGTGATGCTGACGAGCTTGCCGTGGGAACGGAAGAGATGCTGCAGGTGCTCGTCGGTGGTGTCAACAGGCAGGTTCGCAAGGAAAAGCGTGCGGTCGCCAGGCAACGAGTCCTTCTCGCTGCGCACTTGATGCCGTGTCATATACATGAAATGCCGGCACCCTTCCTTGACAATCACAGGAAGCACCTTGTAGCCAAAGAATTCCTCGAGAGCCTTGGGCGTCTTAGTCGCTTTCGTCTCTTTGCCCATTTTCATAAACGATCAAGCTTAAATGAAAGAAAAAAAAAAAAAAGAAACCAGAAAGAGAACGAATGAAAAAAAGTCAGTGGCTGAATTTTTGAGATGTCGAAATTTCAAATCCCGCTCGTGCGACCTCAGCTCAAAACCACGTCTTTTTGCATTTTCCACCCTTTTCACTCTTTTTAATTTTTTTATTTCGTCTTTCCTGCCATGGGTATCCAAGCGTCCAAGCAGGTGGCTCGCAAACTGCCCACACAGCCGAGGCCAGAAACATTGCAAAACATACCAAAAGCGTCGCCAGCGACCGTCCAACCCGACATTTCTCAGCACATTCAAGGTACAGACAAGCGAAAAAAAAGTGCCAGAGGCGACCAAGGCACCCACTTTCACTTTTATTAACACCCTGGATCTTGTAGAGCCCCTCTTTGACAAGCAGGAAGAGGAGGAAAAGGCCAACCCGCTGCATTTGGCCAATTTGAGCAAATTAGGCCCCGTCACCGTGCCGGCCGTCGTCACAAAGATGCGCAAGGTAATGTTAGACCTATTGGAGGGCTGCGTGACAAGACCAACGACGCGCTCTTTTCTGTCTTTTTTTGCTAATTTTCGCGCTTCTCTCTCTCTTTTATTTTTTTCTAGAGCGATCGCATGCTCGGGATCATTGAGGAGCGCAAAAAGTTGGACCAAGAGGAATTGGAAGATCCCAATGCGAAGCACCGTGTGACCATTGACAAGTTGTATTCGTTGCTGGAGCACCGCAAGCACGAATCGCCTGCGCCGCTAGATTGGGCAGCCATGAGCCGCGACACGACCATTGACGAGGACAAGCTGAAGGCTCTGTTCAAGCACTACAACACGGTCACCGTGATGCCCGCCGCGGATCCCAATGACCCCACGGAACGCCGCCTCGGCGTCTGGGTTGAAAATAAGGAACAATGGAAGCAGGCCATCCAAGACACACACAAGCGCCACGCTCTCGAACGACAGCAGCAAATTGAAAAGGATCACAAGCCAACAGACACCGAAACAAATGAATCGCAGCGCGACAAGCAGCTCAAAGATTTGTTTTCAGATTAACATTGTAAATATATCAATAAAGAAAGTCTCTTTTACATCTTTTTCATTATCATGACATGTAAATGATATTTTGGGCTTCTTGCGCTTTCCAACAAGCCTAGTTTCGCCTTGCTACGACAATCCCACAGCGATTTGACATTGATGAAACGGAAAAAAAACATGTCGCGTCGCGACGCGTCGCTTGCCAGCTGTCGCACCTGGCCATTTTGATACCGCTTGTGGACGTCCACTGCGGACGATTATTTTGCAAGGCGATTCCACCGCAGTTGAGCGTGCAAGTTGGAGCTTAACGCATGAATGAAGACTTTTATTGTAAGATCACTTTAAACTCGAGAACCAGGCAACCACGAGACCCCGAAACGCGTCTTTACATGAAGAAGCACGCTGGAAATACATCATGGGATCACCCATTTGGCTCCCACAAATCTTTGTCGTGCACAACACGAATATCAAAATCTAGACGTAGCGAGTGTCCCAAACCAAAATCCGAAAAGCAGGTTCCCATAATTGCACCAAACTCGTACACAAGAGGACCTGCATGGTGAAACCACGAAAGATACCAAAAAAGAGTGGGGTATATCTGCTCGTTGAAGAACAATTCGTGATTTTAGATTATATTTCAAGCGTGAAACGCACGGGAAAAACGCGCTCATAGAGCCTCGCCGACACGGCCACTAGCATGAGACACATCAGATGCATGGATTTGACTAGCAACCGGCGCGTGCAACTTGACGTCTGACGCGCTTTATCACGCGTCCAAGTTGCCCCGCAAACGGACTGCTCGCGTTCATTCCGTCTGAAGCTCGCTTTTGGCAGTGATCAATGACATCCACATACGCAGCAATCCGTGCTCTTTCTGATGGTCTCTGTTTCGCGGCTCTGTGGTCAATTTTCGTCGACTTTTCTTTGTGGCAAAAAAACGAGGCAAATTGCATTTTACATAGCAGCCAGCCGATACACTGCATTTGTATCTGTTATTGTGGCGACATCACCATATGGTTCAAGTGGCGTGGCGATCTGACGACCTAAATTTCGCTGTTTTCAGAGCATCAGCTGTACCCCTTGGAAAATCCGCCATTTTCGACAATTGTGATTGCGCGTCATTCAGTGATCGTCAAGCCGCAATAGTAGCTCATTTAATCGAGAAACGACGGAAGCGTAACTACATGAAAACAATTTCCTTGGCAAGCCTTCATTTCATTGACAACTGATGATAAACATGAAAAGTGCTTTAATCACGATGTTCTCAACAAATTATTAAGCACTCGCCATCTTTTTTATTGCGCAGCAGAACCACATCGTACCAAAAAGACAAAAACATCTTCACCGCCTTTGAGATACATCTGTGCAAAGAGCGTCAGGTAAAGCAAAAAATTCGTCAGATGGCAATACTTGGAGATTTTTGGCGCTATGGTGAACCGATCTGCGTCAAATTGAACCCAAAAAGGCCCCTCGTACCCACCAAAAACAATACACAAAGTGTTGAGTCCTCCAAGCCTACCCTTGGAATAGATTTGACCAAAAATTAAACACTAATTTGTATGATTGATCCGATCGGAGCATAGTTTTTGAAAAGGATGCAAGAATGAATGATTTTACTTTTTAATTTAGAGAGAAAAAACGGTACAAAAAGAATGAAACAAGGGGATGAATGGATGATGGAAGGAAATAGAAGAAAATGTCTAGTGTTTTCTGCGTTTTTGCTTGTTGATGGCAGCACGCAGAGATTTCTGCTTCTCTGCGAGACTGCGCTTTGCCTTGAGTTTGACGGACATCTTTTGCTGGATCATCTGGTAGTTTTTGTTGCGTGCCTTTTCGCGGTTGGTTGTGCTGCCGCGATCCTTTGAGCCCTTCTTGGAACCGAATTTCTCGCGCGAGTCGCGGCCCTCCTGGATGGACGCCATGCGTGCTTCGTAGTCGCGCTTGGCGCGCTTGCGCGGGCCGAGAATGTCGTATTCGTCGACGGTATTGTCGTTTTGCTTGGACGCGTCGTCTTCGGCGGCACGCTTCTTGTTGCGCGCGGCGGTGGCGGCGGGATCATCGCTGTTGCGCATCTCGTCCAGCTTGGCAAAGTCGGCCGGTGTGAGGATGCGCGACGTGGCCAATTTGAGGATCGCTTCTTGCTGCTTTTGCTGCTCCGCTTGCTTGGCCTCGAGTTCCTCCTTTAGCTTCTTCTGTTCGGCTTCCGACAAGGGCGCTTCTTCATCGCCTGCAGCCTCTTGCAACTTGCGCAATTGGCGCTTGCCGATGCGTCGCTTGCGCTTGCCGTCACCCTCTTCCGTGTCAGCATCGGCATTTTCATCGTCGTCCTTGGCCTTCTCGCCGTCTTCGTCGTCGGACACGTTGAAATGATCACCATTGTCATCGGGGACATTGATCCAGCCATCGCTGTCGTCGCTATCGCTGTCGTCGTCCACCTCCCACGCGTCCCACGCGTCTTCTTCGCCTTCTTGGGCCTCTTGCTCGTCCAATTGCTCCAGACCTTGCAGACCTTCGAGACCGTCCGTGTTCTCGCCATAGTGCACCACCTTGAGCGTGCCGTCCTTGAGTCGGATTGTCGCACTCTTGCCGCGGTCCTTTTTGGCAAGCAATTCCGGGTTCACTTGGCGGAACAGCGAAATCAGCGAGCGCGCAGCCATCACCACGCTCTTTTCTTTGAATGTCTTGTATTGCGTGAGATCTTGCAACAACGTCGCGTCCATGGCCAGTGGCTGGCGCGAACAAATCTCACGAATGCCATTGATACTAAGAGAAAAAAAAAAAAAGGAAAAAAATTGAAAAAAAAATAGAAAAAAATCGCGTCAGTCACGTTCTTCTCGTCATTTTCTCCACTTTCTCCAATTATTTTTTTGAGGTTCGTACCCCACGGCCATGACCTCGTTGGAGGTGCGGTCATTGACGAAATTGTTGGCAATGGCCTTGAGCACGGGTTCAAGGGCATCGGGGGGCACGAGCGCGTGCGAAGCCTGAGCGGCGGCCACAAGAACCATGGTGACGTCGCGCTGTGTGGGCTGCAGGTATTTGATGAGGAGCGTGTAAAAGCCGAGGATGGTCAGCTGGTGGATGCCGATGACACGCGACACCAGGTTCATCTTCATCAGGCGCACTTCCCAGCGATCGTCCTTGGACGTAATACGCGAGTATAGCTTCTCGGCGAAACCCTGCGGGTCGTTCAAAAGGTGCAATGCCGAGAAATTGAACGATTCGGCGCGCTGCGACTTGGATTTGCGCTTCAATTTCTTTTTGGCAGATTCCAGCTTGCGAGCCTTGGCCTTGGTCTTTTTGGTATACACGGCTGCTTGCTGCATACGATTGATATCGGGTAGCTAATCAAAAAAAAAAAAAAGAGCATGAGCACTGCGCCACTCTTTTTTCTTTTTTTGTATTTTTTTTTTTTGCGCCATTACATCGTCGTCTTCATCGGACGACTCGTCGCGTTCTTCATTGGACGTCAAAAAGAACTTGACGGCTGTGGCGGAAATCTTGGGCACGGGCGAGAAGCACGCTTCGGCAATGACATTGACCGTCTTGGCATCGTTCCTAAGCCCGTAAAATCAGATCAATTGCTCTCTTTTTTTCGCACCAATTCTGCCTGTTTTTCTTACCAAATGTTCTTGTGGTACAGCTCAATGCAAATATCAACACTCTTTTTGGCCGCGACAGCATTCTGATCGACACTGCCGGTCCTTGCAGACTCGAGGATGGTGAACATGAAGGATTGTAGCGTCTTGTTGAGCTTGTTGTTCTTTGCTTTGGCATTGGCGTTCTTGATGTCCGTCACAATGTGAGAGTACAACAATTCGCGCAGCGACTTGTCCTTGCACTTGAAAAGAGTGAAAAACAGAGGGAGAAGCCTGAAAAAAAAGACAAAATATAAGCCATTGACGCTCACCATGCCCAGGAATGGTCCATTGTATGCTTACTTTGTATTGTCGAGAACATTGCGGTTGCGGAGCAGGATAAGCGCTTGGACGAGGCTGCGGCGGAGCTCAGGGTGCAAAACCTGGCAATGCTCCTGGAGCAAATCGACAATGTGTTGAGGGAATTCCGTGGTTTCCTTGGGATAGCAGACGCACACTTGGCTGATAAAAGTGATCAGCTCGGCAAGCTCCTTGGCGTCCTCGTCAGGTTTCATAAGGAAGATCGACAGAGTCGACTGGAAATGGCGATATTGCTGCATAAACTCGGCCTCGTACGACTTTGGATCACGCTTGATCAGGTTCTGCAGCTGAGGAAGCTGCATATTCAGCTGCGCAGCTCGATTGCGACGACCCATAATATGTTGACGAGATAAAAAAAAAAAAAAAAAGGAACAAGGAAAGAAAGAAAAAGAGAGGGGAAAGAAAAGATTTGCCCTTTTCCCCAAGCCGCCTTGATCTTTAATTCAATCCCCGCTCGGATTCCGCCAATCAAAAGTTCATTTTGATGCATAAAAAACAGGAGCCTTTTTCCTGCCCTGGATCAATTCAAGGAAAAAAAAAACCCCGATTTTACTCCATTCATTCACAATTTCAATTTGTCATTTAATTCATTTCTTCTAAAAGGTCAATGTTCACGCTCTTAAGCGCGGCCACAGCCCACTCGGGATACTTTTGCTTGTTGCCGCCAAAGTAACTGTGGAAAAAGGTCTTGACGTGTGCAGGGAATGTGTCATTGATGATGGCCTGGCGCATGCCATTCATCAATCGCAGCTGGAAGGCCACATTGTGCACTGTCACCAGGTGGCACCCAGCCGTCTCCTTGCTGGCAATCAAAAGACGAAGGTAGGAGCGCGTGTAATTTTTGCACGTTGAGCAATCGCATCCCTCCTCAATTGGTCCGAAATCGTCACTGAATTTGCCAGATTTCAACGACACAATGCCATTCATCGTCAATGCATTACCAAAGCGCTAAAAAAAAAATAGGTCTTAGCGATACACAAGCTTTGGATGAGCAATGCTTACCGCTGTACGCGTCGGGTACACGCAATCAAACATGTCGACACCAAGAGCAACACACACCACCAAATCCTCGGCATAGCCGACGCCCATACAATAGATTGGCTTGTTCTTGGGCAACAAGTCCGTGCACAGAGAGACACTAAAAGGCACCCATGAGCACCGATTTTCTCTTTTTTTCGCTTTTTCTTTTTTTTTTTTTACGAGCTTACATTTGCCAGAATTCATTCTTTTCCTCGCCGCCACTGAGACCACCCACAGCGTAGCCGGGTGTGTCACGTTTCACCATCTCGTCGACGCATTTTCGGCGCAATTCCTTGTCTAGGCCGCCTTGGATGATGGCAAACAAATTTTGATCGTGCGGACGCTTGTGCGCAGCAATGCACCTGTCCAGCCATCGAATGGATCGCCACATCGCCTCCTCCACGCGCGGACCGGTCGTCAGAGACGAAATCACATCATCTACACGGAAAACAGTTGAAGAAATGAGGACCAATGGCTCGTTTTTTCTTTTTCTTTTTTTTTTAAATTTTTTTAAAAAGAAGGTGCGTACCAAGCTGCATCATGATGTCGCTGCCTATTGAGTTTTGCAATTCCATCGAGTGTTCGGGTGTCAGCATCATCAGCGAACTGTCAAAAGGCGATTCAAACTGCACACCCTGCTCGGTGATCTCAGCAAGCTTGAGCAAGGACACCATTTGAAAGCCACCGCTGTCCGTCAGCAGATTGCCGTCCCATTGCTGGAATTTATGTGATCCACCTACTGCGTCCATGATATCCTTGCCTGGCTTAAGGCCCTATTTTACAGAAAAAAATCAATGAACACGCCCAATTGACTCTCTAATATACACAAACAAAGCTGTACCAGGTGATACGTGTTGTTGAGCATGATCTGGCAGTTGAGGTCCTTGAGCTGGTCCGGCGTGACGCCCTTGAGTGTACCTTGCGTGCCGACGGGCATAAAAACGGGGGTATTGACGGGCCCGTGCGGCAGCGTCATGATGGACGCGCGTGCCTTGGTCGTGGAGCACGTGGCCAAGGTCTCAAAGGTAAGAGCGCTTTTCATCGTGGAGGCGAGGGAACGGCGTAGCGTCGACAATATGAAAGGTGCAAGGAAAAAGAAAGGAAAGAAAAAAAGGGGAAAGAAAAAAGACGAAAATTTTGACAGCGCAGCCCAAAAAAAGCAAGTGCAACAAAAAAAGGGAGCGCAGCCACTGGCCCTTTTTCTTTTTCTTTCTTTTTTCTTCCTCACTCTTTTTTTTTTTATTCGAACTATGGTAAAATACAGTGGTTTTGGCAGGACTACAGGTATTGACCCTTCATATTTACCAATTTCAGGGCAAAGCAAGAAAGACAAGACAATTTGCGCAAGTCAAGCGCATGATCAGCACCAAGGACTCTCGCTTGTAAGTGAATCATACCAGGCATTTGCAACAAAAATGACTGATCCCGTATTGGATCTTCTTTTTCAATAGGAAAGAGAACAAGGAAAAGGCTGAAAAGAAGAAGAAGGAGGAAGAAAACAAGGTCGTGCGCAACTTGTAAGTATCATTGAGCGTAAAATAGAGGCTGTTTTGCCTTGCTTAGCGATTTATTTTGCGTTTTTCAGGCCCCAAGTTGCTTCGTCCATGTTCTTCCAGTACAACGCCGCCCTTGGCCCTCCCTACCACGTCATTGTCGATACCAATTTCATCAATTTCTCCATTCAAAACAAACTCGAGCTCGTCAAATCGATGATGGACTGCCTTTACGCGAAATGTAAGCACAATCGTTGCAGAAAAGTGGCAGTCGAGACTCATTTTTTCTTTCTTTTCGTTCTGTAGCCATCCCATGCATTTCAGACTGCGTGCTGGCTGAATTGGAGAAATTGGGCCCCAAATATCGCATTGCTCTCAAGTAAGAGCGTGAAATGGACAAAATCAAGCCATCAAACTCATTTTTTTTTTTTAAATCAGGATCGCGCGCGACCCGCGTTTTGAACGTCTGCGCTGCTCGCACAAGGGCACTTATGCGGATGACTGCATCGTCCAGCGCATCATGCAACACAAATGTTACATTGTGGCCACCTGTGATCGTGACTTGAAGCGTCGCATTCGCAAGGTGCCTGGTATCCCCATCATGTACATTTCTGGACGCAAATATGTCATTGAGCGCCTTCCTGAGCTTGGCTCCAACCAATTCTGATCTCATTTTATGTGTAAATATATCTTTCATGTCTCCATCCCAATACAGTAAATCCTTTCATTGAAGTTCATCAAAAAAAAAAAAAAGCAGCCTGGCGCCTGTGCGTGACATCTTGGGCGGAGAGAGGGCCGATCATATCCATCATATCGTCATATACTCTATCCGGAAATCGTTGACGTCGACGCTTTCCGGATGGATTCGATTGATTCATATTTCACGTATTTCCGACAAGAGATCTTCTCGGAGCTGCAATTTGCCGCGTCAGCGAATTGCCATTCTGAGAGGCGTTGCCTTTTGGGGCCCAGGCTTCGTGTACAAAAAGACCTAAATCGTGAGGTTCGCATGATTTTGTTTCTTTTTTTTTTGTTTTTGTTTTTTCACACTCGTTCTACATTCACACTATGGCTAGTATTTCCTCCACCACCAAGACGGCTCTTGTCCTTGGCGCCACAGGTAAGCAAAGAGAAATTGACACTTTGTTGTCGGCTTCGCCTCACCTTTTTTTTTTTTTTTTTTTTTTTTTTTTTTTTTTTTTCTAGGCGCTGTTGGCAAGGAAGTGGTCAAAGATCTCCTCACTGCGGACAAGTACAGCAAGGTCGTGACCGCCGGTCGTCGCGCCGTCCAGCTCGATGATACCATTCCTCAGGAAAAGCTGGTAATTGACCCGTCTTTTTTTTAATTGCGTGTACTTTTCCGTAAAATTCACCAATCTTTCGTATCAGGTGCAAGAGACCGTCGATTTTGAAAACTTGGACAAGTCGCGTGGCGTGTTCAAGAACGTTGAGTAAGGATGCGTGCTTTTGCGATCAAAAAACGCCATTGGACGCGGTGGACTCACTGTTTTTGTGTGTGTAGTGATGTGTACTGCTGTTTGGGCACGACGCGTGCTGATGCAGGCAGCGCCGAGAATTTCAAAAAGATTGACCAGGAGTATGTGGTGAACTCGGCCAAAATTGTTGCCGAGGAAAATCCTGTTGAGGGTCAACAAGGCAAGAGCAAGGCGCATTTCATGTACTGCTCTTCCATGGTAAGTGATACTAAGGGCGTCGGGGCTAAAACCCCTGATTTACTGACGCGCTTTTTTTTTTTCCTTATTTATTCAGGGAGCAAATGCTAGCTCGTTCATGCTCTACCCGCAAAGCAAGGGTCAGACGGAGGAGCGCCTGAAAGAGATCGGGTTTGACAGGGTTTCCATTTTCCATCCTGGCTTCCTCGAGGTCGCCGAAGACCGCCCGCGCGCGCGTTTTGCGGAGCGTCTTGCTGGCATGATCATGCCGCCTTTGTCCAACACACTGAAGCTGCACATGTCCATTTCCGTCACTAGCGTTGCGCGTGCCATGCGTATGGCTGCCACGGAGGCCACACCAAGCTACGTCAAGCCCACCACTCACGCGAGTGGCTCCAAAGTCACCTACTTTACCAACAAGGATATGGATACCATGAACGAAAAGAAATAATAAATAGCAAATCATCATTTTTGCATTAAATCATCATAATCCGCTGACACATTTGTGAAATACTCTTTACGATGGATGAAGGCGACACACTATGATACAACGGAGATGTGAGCGATTGGTGCATACGCGTAAAACGAATATTTTACGCGTTTGCCCGGTTAAACAGGCTTGTTCGTCAAAATTTCGTTTTAAATATGTGTGCAAAATGAACAGTGTTGTCGCTGCGTGTCTTTTAATTCCTGGGCTGCGTGCTCCATATTCTTAAAATTGCTTTTTTTCTTTGAAAATGTTAAAACGAAGGAATTGCACAATTAGTGCGTGTAAAAATCGGCGGTTTTCGCTCACCGCGGCGCTAGTGGGCACTGGGCAGAATCTGACAAGCGCCGTCGCCATCATTTCAGTATATGCAGCAGCACGATACACTGCACAGAAATATACAATGTCATTGTTGAAAACGAAAAGGCGCGTTTTTCAGACTTTGCCGGCCTGCTGTGCCTCCAGAAATTTTTTTACAGCCTTGCTGCCCGCCAACAAAAGTCGCGTCACGGGATGATCTGTGGCCTGTGCGAGGGATGCGTGCACGCGGTTTTTTTTTGAGCCCATAAATTGGAAAAACACCAAATTTGTCTTATTTTGCATTTTTTTTTCTCGCAAATGTTGGAAAAAAAAAAAACTGAACGAACGTTGTTGTGAAGACCGCGAAAAACGATCGTAAAAATCAAACGAAAGAATTCGCGAACGTTCGTAAAAAATTGAACAACGTTGTGAAGACTTCGCAAACAGCGTTGAACAACGTTCGTAAAAAAAAATCGAACGAACATTGTGAAGACTTCGCGAACGTTCGTAAAAAACTGAACGACGTTGTGAAGACTTCGCGAACGACGTTCGTAAAAAAAAAATCGAGTAAAAAAAAAATCGAACGAGCGTTGTGAAGACTTCGTGAACAACGTTCATATTGCAAAATATTGAACAAGTGTTGTTGTGAAGTACTGTATTCGCAAACGTTCGTAAAAAAATCGAACGAGCACAGCTGTGGAGAATTCGCGAACGTTTGTAAAAAAGATCGATTCGTTATGTTCGTTACTGCTCTACTACAGCAGTATGAAAAGAAAAAGCCCTCCTATATTTTCATCACCATGTATTTGGTCTTGCACAGCGGCAACGGCTGATGAGAAGCAGAACCCCCGATGTAAAAATCATGCGCCGCGCACTAAACGCGGTAAAAGCGCTTATGGTCATCGCATCGAGTTCTTGGCGAGTAGTTAGCCTTGAAGGATCGTTTTGACCCTGAAATTATGCAAAATGCATTTTCTCTGGACTGAATGATCCGATTTCTGAAAAAACTTGGAATCATCGAACTTTTGAGTTGAGTATCCACTGGCCTAATATTTGCGCCATATGGTCAGGCTCGTCGGGAGAAACGGGTGAAATATTGATTTAAGCTGGTGGATTTTCACTAGCAAACACGAATGTCGAGATTTCTCGGGACTTCATGATCCGATTCGCGAAAATAATTAGCACCGTTGGAGAATGGCGTCTACCGTTAACTGGTCCAAATTTGGGCCCAGATGCGCAAGTTTCTGATGAAGCGCAGGTTTTATAGGCGTAAAGGGGGTAAATTTGCCACCATTTGATCTCATACCGCGGCAACGGCTGAGCGCCCCTACGCTGAAGTCGCTTCAAATGAATCAGCGGGCAAACGTGGTAAAAGCGCTTGTGGTTTGGGGACATCGCGTCCAGATCTTGGCGAGTTAGCCTTCACGGGGTCGATTTGGCCCTGATTCATGCAAAATGCATTTCCTCAGGACTGCATGATCCGATTTCTGAAAAAAATTGACATTATAGGTATTTTGTGTTTGTCATCCTCTAGCTCGACTATGGGATTCGATGGACAAGATTTGGAGGGCGCGCCCAGCAAAAGAGTGGTAAGGGTTTGTCCATTACGTGTAGCGCACGCGACAATGGTCCGGCGTATCAGCGCGCGAGTCATCTCAAATGAATCAGCGGTCAAGCACGGTAAAAGCACTTGTGGTTTGGAACCATCGTGTTCAGATCTCGGCGACTTGGTGTGAAATGACTCTGAAATCTTTCTTTTCGATTTTGCTTTGGCAGACACGATACTGGCTCGGTTCTGCCAGACTGTCCAAATTAACAAATTAGAGCTTTCGCAAGCGTGAAAAAAAAATCAGTGACATTATCTAAGCAAGTGCCCGAGAAAATGCACAAAACAACAAATTTCATCCGTTTTGGATTTTTGCACACAAATAAAGTGTTTGATCTGTCCATGTTTTGATCTCAGCAAACAGAAACTAACGCGTGCTATCACTTCAATGCCTGCAGCATCGCGCTACACTGCACAAAAACGTGCACATTTACCTTTAAACACCAAAAAGCGTGTTTTTCATACTTTACCGGCCTGCTGTGTCTCCAGAGTACTTTTTTACAGCTTCCTTGCCTGCCAATGAGAAATGTACCACTGCCTGCTGTTTAAGATGGACCCGCCCGAATTTTTTTGGACCGCAAACCGCAGGTATCTGTGCGCGGCGCGCTGTATTTGAATCTGGCGTGTCAACTGTCATCAACTCCGACTCATGCAAAGCAACAAGTGGGCATCTAATGCTATTTTTCGGCTGGTCGGCCTTGTCCAGCTAGCTGCATGAAGGATGGGCGGCCATGCTTGCATTGGTTGCTCATTTCATACGCATAATCATCTGTGGGGGTTGGTGCTCATGCATATTTCTTGTCACACGAAGGACAAATGGGGATTGTCTGCACAGCCTCCTAAGAGCGTGCGATGAGGCGCCGTTTTATTTCTTTTTTTTTTTTGTTCCTTTTCTTTTCATCTTTCCCTGTCCTTTTTTTATTATTTTTCCTCTTTTGCACCAAAATGCGAATTTTGCGCAAGAATCTGGAGCCCGATTGTTCTCCGTACGTGGAGCTGCCAACGGAAATTGTGGACCATATTCTGACACTCGTGCCGCGTCAGCATTTGATTCCTTTACGGCTTTGCAATCGCGCATGGCGCGATATGATTTGCCCAAAGGTGTTTGACCGGCTTGCACTGCGACTTCCCGACGCACGGCGCGTTAAAATGAAAAATCCTAGAGAGGAGACAATGCAAAGGTTTCGATCCATGTGGGTGGATCCATGCCTGGCGGCTGAACGCGCAAGCTGCGAGCGTCTTAGTCCTTTTGTGCGCAGCGTCGATGTCCGTGTCGATTGCTTCACGCTGGTCGACGTGGTAGCGCTGCTGACGCGCTGTCCGCGTGTCAATGAACTGACGCTTGGCAGAGGTGTGTGTGTCAGCACCGAATGGCAGCTCACTGGGGGTCCAACAACTGGATGGCAGAGACCGACGTTTGAACGCGTGAATCAAGACCGCCCTGTAGATTTGACCGAGATTTGGGCACAACTTTTGAAAGCGCGGCGCCTCATTTCCCTCGCACTGCATGGTCCGCTACCCATGTCTGATTTTCGTGACAAAATCACGCCGCACCTTGGCAGTTTGCGTGAATTGAATCTTTTGAGCGCGTTTGACACCAGCTTGCCATCTGCTGATGACCCAATTTGCTTTGATTGGCGTGAACTCAACGATCTGCAGGCGCATTGTCCCAATTTAAACAAGCTTGCTTTTGTGCAGACGCCAAATGTGAGCGAGCCATCGTATATCAAAGCGTGGTCGCGTCACGGAATTCGCATTGACACCAAGCGTGATCCGACCGCCGTGCCATGGTCGTCGATCACGTCGCTGACCATCCAGCCGCTGCAGAAAAGCCACATGGATCACGTGCCGCTGACAATTGCCGTGTTGTGCATCAAATTCCCAAATCTTGAAGCGCTCGAATTTCATTTCATGGAGCGTCAATTCCGACGCGATCCTCGTCTGCCGCCCGTGGCCGACACGTGGCTCACGTATCTTGATCTGTCGCCATCCACCGTGCCCAACGGCTATTTGCCGAATCTTACATCCGTGACCTTTAACGGATTGTTTGGCAATGAGCCTATCGATGTGCTGCATCACTATATGACGTCGACGTCGCCCAGCACGGGCCAGGCGCGCGCCGCCCTTGAGGTGTTGCATGTTGCATCGTTTACTTTTGAACATCGAGCCATGGATGTGGTGCGCACACTTGACATGTTTCCCAGCCTGCACACCTTGAAGCTCGGCCGCAGGCGCGATGAACAAGCCAGCCACTCGGATTTCACGTCTCTGCCCGCGTCGCGTCGGCCATTGCGGTCGCTGGAGTTTGGGAGCACCAATGACAATGTGTCGTTGAATCGCCTTTCGTACAAATGTCGCGATTTAGCGTTTCTCAAGGTGGATTTGTGTTCTACGTTTGTGCACGGCAGGCATCCTCCTCCCGCGCCCGTGCTTGATGTGTCGCTGGGGCATTTCCCAAGTAGCGTGAGGGACAGTGATCGCGGTGATTTGATATCACAATCAGCCATGGTGCCTTGGCTCCCTGATGCTGTGCTGGCGCTGGAACCCGTGCAGAAGCTCATTGGAGCACAAATGCGGGATAATACGCGTTTCGTCCATTGGATCTCACTTTGCTATTCGACGCGCCTTGAAACACTGGATCTGACCGCTTATAGGGACGCACCGTGCCATCTCTTTTTCTTGATCCATACGCCCGTGTGTGACAGCAATACCACGTGTGCAACGACGACAACAGCAACGACCGAAACCAATTGCTACGCGTGGTTCACGTTCAATGGGTATCACCACAAGGAAATCAACGACTATTCACAAGATTTGCTCTTCCCTCTTGGCTTGGAGGTGACAAACAAGATCCTCAACCAGCTCGACACCGACAGTGGGCCCAAGGTTTATCATGCCTACCAAGGAGCCTGGCTCAACGATGAATCGTTGGCAATGGATCCCTGGGTGTTGCAGCATGGTGGATGGGACAAGGACACCATGGTGCGAAATGCTTGCCGGAGTGCAAAAGAAAAGGGCATTGCCATTATCCTAACGCCGGTGCTTCCAAAGCGCCTCACCATCCTCTCGGAAAAGACCTTTTATGTGTGAAAAAAACCATCGAAAATATGCTTTTATGATTTTAATCTGATAAAGGGCCTGTCAATCGCAATGCCTGTTGAAATGGCAAAGAGGAGAAGAACGAAAAAAAAAAAAAGGCACCGCTCATGCGGAGTGGCCGGGAGGCATCGGCGTCCCGTGGAGCCAAAATTTTATCCGCCGAGCACCGATTTAGGCGCTCGCGACCATCAAAGACATGTGATCGCCTTAAAAAAAAAAAAAAGGCGCGCGCGCGGGGAAGGGGGCGCGGCGGCAGTCCTTTGTTGCCCAGAACAAATTAAGCATGCATGATCTGCACGAACAATTGTATTCTTTTTTGTTAAATTTAGCCTTGCAGGCTTGGCAATCAGAAGCCCCTCGGCCTCTTTCGCGCTCTTTTTTTCCTGTTCCTCGATTTGGACCATCAGGTAAGGCTTCCCAATGATGAATACATCCATTGTTGCACAGATGAGAAAGCATCATGCCAACTGACAGGGACGAGACCAATAAAAAAAAAAGAACCTTGGCCGTCTTTGGTCCTCTTTTGGACACGCGTCCATGCATGGTGCGTGTCGACTCAACGTGCGGTGCATCCTCAGGCAACAAGTTGCCTTGCTAACCCCCATTGGCACTGACCACACCTTGAAATGACGCAAAATAAAAAAAATAGTCAGATTTTTTACTCTGTTTTGAACTCTAAGGGCGCTCCAAAAAGCTTAAAGACGAATTGGCGGGCGAATTAGGCAAGAGCCAATTGTGGATGTGCGCTTGAGCCGTCCAGGATGGTGGTACGTGGTGGTGGTGGCAATTTTGTTTTTGTTCGTCAGTTGCACAAATCTACCTTGTGTTACCTGAGTGTCCCCTCCTATTTTCATGCTGGAGGCAAACTCAAAAAAAAAAGAAAAAAAAAAGCCAGGAACTGATTTCATCTATCAATCCTTCTTTCTTTTTTCACTTTTTTTTGTTTTGTTTTCGTCCATTGTCCACTCGTTTCATTTTTTTTTTTTGATTTCCTTTATACACGATACCAACCCCCTTTGTTTCGTTCTCGACTATATCAACTCACGTCATGAATCGCGCCTGCACAGCCTGCTCGTTAGAAATTCGCGATCCCAACGTGATGGCCTTTGGAGACACACTTTTTCATATGAATTGGTAAGAGGATCAAGGCAAAAGCAACGGACCAAGTGGGCGCATCGTGCCTGACTTTTTTTTCCTCCTTTTTTTTTTTTGTGTGTGCCTTGGCTCCTAAGCTTCCGATGCGACAAGTGCCATCATAGAATCCAAAAGCATGCTCGATTGCTATTTACAAGCAATGGGCTGCCCATTTGTGAGAATTGCAACTATTCGTGCGCGGCGTGTGGCACGGCGATCACCGAGGATCCACTGATGGCCGGTAAGACCCAATAAAGGATTGAGACCAAAAAAATTTAAAACGAGATCGATCGCCAATGGAGAGAGAAACACGCGCCAGAAACGGGCACGCGACGCGCGCATCATCGTGTCCGCATCACGCCACTCATTCCATTTTGTCATGCTAGGCTCGGATTCTTATCACGTTGAGTGCTTTCGATGCACGAATTGCCTGACTCCTATTGAAGATCTCGTGTACAAGCAAACGTCCAAGGTAAGAAAGACACCACGACACACAAAAAAAAAAAAAAAAAAAAAAAAAAAGGGGGGACCCCTTTTTTTTTTTTTTTTTTTTTTTTGCTTTTTCCCCCTCCCCCCCCCTTTTTTTTTTTTTTTGCTCACGCGCCGCCCATTCACTTTTAAGGGTCTGTTGTGCGTGACGTGTCATCAACAGTGGAAAATGATGAAAAACGAGCTAGTCCATCGGCCGCTGCCCAGTCTTCCCGAAGCCAAGCATGAAGCTGCACCTGTAAAAGACGATGTCCTGGTAAAATAGATTTCGAAAAACACCTTTTTAAGGTTCTGACCTTGTTTTGTGTAACCATTTGCTCTTGCGCAGGTGACACAGGGCCTTGACGACGAACTCCGGTCAGAAAAAAAAAGCAGCAGCAGTAGCTGCTTCCCATTCCACAGCGCTTCTCTTTCGTCCGCCTCGTCCTCTGTATACACCTGTTCCCAGTCCTCTCCTTCCTCGTCCCAGAGCAACCTAGACATGTTGGGTTTGTCCTCTCCTTACAACAATTCGTCGCTCGCACACAGGCCGACCGCCACCAATGCCCAAAGCGCCACCACCACCACCACCACCACCACCTCGCAGCACGCGCCGTCCTTGTCGTCGTCCACGTCGCTAAAGTCGCTCGACTTGCCCGCTATCCCATCGCTCAATTTGTCGTTTTTCGACGAAGAGTCCGATGAAATGAGCAATTTGACCCTGTCGCTCGGTGCTGGACTTGCCGGCGACGCCAGCAGGTCGTCCATCGGCAAGTCCAAGATCAAACGAGCGTCCGAGTACCTACAGGCATCCCTGGACAACTTGCCCGCCGCCGCCGCCGTCGATGAGATCGAAATCCCGCCCCTGTCCTCGTCCGCCTCCTCAAAAGATACCATTGAACAGCTCAAATTGCAGCTCGACGAGATCAAGGGCAAATGGAAACAAAGCGAGGACAATTATGCGACGCTAAAGGTAAAAAAAAAAAAAAGAAAAGAAAATTGGCAAACATGATAAAAATTGATAAAAAAAAAAAAAAGAAAGCCCAATTTGGATCCTCATTTCCTTTTTTTTTTTCCAGACGGCTAGTCAAAAGGCACTAAAAGAATTTGGCAAGGCCAAGGAAGAGTTTGCAAAGGAAGTCGACACACGGCAACAACACGAATTCACGATTCTTCAGCTTCGCAATCAGCTTGCCGCCTTGCAAAACAACAATCAGGCACAAGACAATACCCTCGCCATGGACATTGATCGCCTTGCCAGCGTCAAGGTCGAATTAGTGCGCACGTGCAACCAATTGAAGCAATATCGGAATGCAATTGCCCAAAAAATGGAGACTCAAATCCACCAATCTCAAGCTGGCCTTGGAGACGGGTAAGTTTTTTTTTTTTTTTAAAAAAAAAAACAAAAATTGGCCGGGCGCCGCATCATGTCATTATGAAGCAATTGAGACGGATGCGCGCATAGAAATTGTGCGTAAATGATAGCCCATGACTCATTTTATTTTATTTTTTTATTTTTTATTTTTTATTTTTTATTTTTTATTTTTACATTATGTTATTTTTGGTGCAGTGAGACACACAATGCGTTGCTTGGCGATCAGCAGCGTGTGTTGGAGGAGCAGATACGGTCCCTTCAAGCGGAGCGTGATGACCTTTTGACGGAAACGGAGCAATTGACCAAGAATCGCGACGAAATCATCCACGAGATGGTCGTGCTCAATACCAAGAATGCCGAGCTGTCCAGCATGAACAACGATCTGTCACGACGCGTCACGGAGCGCGAGCGTGAGACCGCCGCATTGATGGCAAGCACGTCATTCATCCACCAAACACCGTCGCCATCGCAATCCACCGACCGCCTTGCAACGTCACCAAAGGGCCGCAAGTCCAGCGAGGCCAGTCTCTTGATGCAGCGACTCACTTCGCGTGACAGCAATTCCAGCCGCGAAAGCAGCACATCGTCGTCCACAAACAAGCTGTTCAAGCTGAAAAAGGCAAATCATATGCTCAACAAGATCTCCAGCTATTACGGCCCCAAAAAGGGCGGCAGCGGCGGCAGCGACACTGCCAGCCTGTACGGCCACAGCAACCACAGTCTCTATAGTTTGAACATGTCGTCCTCGCTAAATGTCTTTGGCGAAATGAAACGCAAGAATTCCAATCCCCAGGACGGCTCACTCAGCCCCGGCCGCCATCAATTCGTCCAAACGTCGCTCCTTCGCCCCGTCAAATGCAGTGCATGTGGCGAAAAGGTGTGGGGGGGCTCCGATTATCGATGCCAAGGCTGTGGCTGCGTCGCCCACGGCCGATGCTTGCACCGCTTGCCCGTTCTCTGCTTTGCCGCCAACAGCCATGCCGAATTGATCCAGAGCCCAACAAGCGATGCTGAAAAACGTAAGAAAAAAAAGGGATAAAAACCAGCAAAAAAAAAAAAAAGGGAAAACGACTGACACTCCCCACTCGCCTTTTTTTTTTTTACCAGTCTTTGGCGAAAGTCTTGCTGTGCGCATTGCATTTGAAGACCGCGCGGTGCCATTACTCGTGGAGCAATGCATCCAGGCCGTGGAGGTACGCGGGATGGATTACGAGGGCATTTACCGCAAATCGGGCGGCGCTGCGCAAATGCGCACCGTGCAGCTTGCATTCGAGACCAATGAGCCTTTGGATCTGCAGAGCGACGATGAAATCAACGATATTTGCGCCGTCACCAGCGTGCTGAAGCAATATTTCCGCGAATTGCCCAACCCTCTTCTCACCTACGAGCTGTACGACAACTGGCTGGATGCTGTGCGTAAGTATCATATCCATTTTTTTTTTTTTGTTCCTCGGGTCCAGTTCTTAAAATAGAACGCGTCGCTCAAGTGTTCCCTTTTTTTTCCTTTTTTTCCTTTAAATAGGTCTTCCCAACAATGATGCCAAGCTCGATCGCTTTGCCGAATTGGTCTCCCAGCTACCAAAGGCCAATTATGATACCTTGAAGATGCTGATCTCTCACTTGCAGAGGTAAGAATTGACTCCATGGCACGCGCTTTTGACACGTGTTCTCACGCGTTTTTTTTTTTTTGATGATTTTAGTGTCAGCAAGCAACACGAAGTGAATTTGATGACGGTCAAGAACCTAGCCATGGTGTTTGGCCCCACATTGATGCGCGACCGCGAGGCTGCTCGCGATTTGGTCGACATGTCCTCGAAAAACGCCGTCATCGAGTACCACATCACCCATTTCTCCTCCCTTTTTACTGATTAGACGACCCTTTTCTCTCTCCTCCCCCCTTTTTCCCTGTGCCTTTACGTTCTTCATAATGAATACATCATAATTAAAAATAAAATGAAGGCTCGTTTCCAGGGCACTGCATTGTATCACGTTTTTAAACTTTGGCTTTTCGCTACAAATGGCATGATCAGATCCCAGTTTTCAGGTCTCTGTGTCATGCTTGCATGATCCAAAAGGAACGACAGATTCAACGTTGACATGAATGTCATCACTGTAATGCCAGCAAGTCGCGAATAGAGGCTTTTTTAAAATTATGACGCATTTCAATCTTGCCAGATCCGTTGGAGCACCAAACTCACAGTGTGTCGTTTAGGCAACTGCTTCTAACGTTGCGTGCCATGCGTTAAAAACGCGGTATTAGGCGCGTCGCGAAAAATTGCGATTTGGCAATTTTTTTGATGGTTTTGAAAAGTTCGGCCATGGATCAATATCTGTATAAGCATTTTAATCCTCAATTTTTATGTACAAGTTTCCTCGTTCGAATGAGCCCACGCTCGCGTCTGTGCGGTTCCTGGATGGCGCGCAACAACGATGTTCAAAAACCACGGATTTTCCAAGGGGTACAGTCAAGTATTTGAAAACGGGCAAATTTTGGTCGTCCAATCGCCACGCCATTCAACCACATTGGTGAAAACTTTCTGGTAACAGACAAAAATGCAATAAAAAAAGGGTGTCTATTGGCTGGTTGTCGCGTAAAACGCAAATTGCCCCAATTTTTCACCCTAAGGCTAATTCGACGAAAAATCGCCGCAGCGCCTCGAAACTCGAACCATTAGAAAGGGCACGATCCGACGCGTATGTGGGTGTGGATGACCTATTAAAAAACAAGCTCTAGCAAATTCAACGCGCAAAAGTCGGGCAATAATGTTCTTGACGCGTCAAAAAAGCGCGTTACATTCACCGCATGTGCTTTCTAATGCTTATCAAATTCATGTACCTAGCGCATAACTTGCTAGTGGACGCGTCAAAAGTGGGTTTACAGCGCGTTTTTTCGATGCAATTCGCTGCTGAAATAAAAGTTAAAATTGCAGATTATTCGTCAATGAGCAATGGATGCGCCCTCTTTTTTGGCATAGTCCGTGGTTTCTCCAAGCGATTCAACATGTGGAGAAGTTTGGAGGGATTTGGCGACCCCCTTTTTCAATTTTTTCCTCGAGCGTCTCGCCACGACAAAAAAACCAGCCTCTAGTTGAATTCAGGCAAAACTTGTTAAAACGTCATTAAATTTGAACCAGAGATTCTTCAAGACAACGACTCCACAATATCATACTTTCGCGTCGATTTGCCTAGTATCATTTTGACATTCGCTTAAAAATCTGAGCCCAATATGCATCTTATTATAAGCCAAGTCGCCGAGTTTTCAAAAGAATGGTGCCTGGTCAGTCATGTGAACTCATGGCCTTGTCCTTGCTCATCTATTTGAGACCATTCATGCTTGGATTGGTCGTGTTCTCGTCTACTAAAAGTGATTTGCCCCTCTCAAAGTGACCACCTGATGCGATTTCTCGACTACTACTGGTTCAAACTCCGAGGCGCCAGTGCGTGCCTTGAGCACGTGAGCACACAGATTGCCAAGAAAGGACAACGGGTAACACCAATCAAAAAGCCACAGCTCACTTGTAAATTTTTTTTCGCCGGTATAAAAGGATTTGTTTGTCGCGGTGCTTCTTTTTTCTTTTTTTTTTTTCCTTTGGGCAACGGGGAAGATCTGCATGTTTGACGCACCACACACACGAGGGGGTCTTTTATGATTCTCATTTTCATGGCGTTAGGGAAGTTCTCCAGACATGTGTACCTGTAAAGGGTTGTTGGCCCACGGCTTCTTTTGAGGCCGTGGTGGTGTTCCTAGTGGCCAATTTATGCGGCGAAGATACGAGCCGTGGCGTGCTGGGGCATCACCCATCAGTTCTAGTCATAGGAAGAGTTATTGCAGATGACGTGTTCTCACGTCAACTCAATGGAGGCTACTCTCCTTGTTGCCCCAACCCATTTTTTTTTAATTGCAAAATACAAATGAAAAAAAGAGAGCGAGGTCGGAGAGATTTGATGAGAAACACAATGGCGCGATGCGGCCTGTTTTTTTTATTTATTCTTTTACGTGTTTTATTTTGTGTTTTGCTGGATTTGTCAAAGAGGATGATGTTCTGTGCTCTTGTTGATGATCCGCTGGGTCTCGTTGATGTTCAAGCATTGCTGGGAACTGTAAAAAGGGGTTGCAGGTCGAGGAGCAATTGGCTTTAAGGCGACAAAGGACACCCAAATGTTTGTGACGCGTCCGTGCGTGTTGTGTTTAGTGTCATTTCTGTTTGTGTTGGCGGATACAGGTTGATTTTCATCGAGTTCAGGTGGAATCGGGCTGGATTGGGTCGCGTGTCATGGTCATAGCGACCTCATTAACGTCGGATTTGTCCTTTTGCGTCGTTTATCGTCACGTTGACATTGGCCAACCGGCGATAAGTGTGCGACGAGGCATTGGGTCGTACAGGACATTGCCTGATCTGATGGCCAGAGCGGCCGCAATAATGGCATAACCCTTGTTTGCGTCGTCTTTGCTTTTCTTCAGGGGTGATTGCTTTGAACATGCCATTGGATCCATTTTTGTACAACGCGTTGGATGAATTGAGTGAAATGTGGACCTGCACGTTGTTGAAAGTGTACTTGGCACGGAAAATGTCGATTTCCCTGGGAGTAGCTGTCGAATTTGATTAATGGGACGAGGAATAAGACGGATACTTGCCACGGGCGGCGTCACCCTCAAAGGCTCCTTGGGAGAGAGCGTCAATGGGCCCCACCACTGGCTCCATCGATACAGCATTGAAGGTAGTAAATTGCGCGGACATTGGACGATTTTATAAAAAAGAGAAATAGATAACAAGAGGAGATCAGAGAGACCAAGAGAGAAGCTTGAATTGCCAAGATAGAGAGAGCCACAATTAAAAGATGTTGCTGTTGAAAAGAAAAGCGAGAGATTGGGTGCGAGTTGGGGTCGCATTTATACTTTTTCTTTCAACATTGACCAAAAGTAACACAGGTAAAGGACAAGAATGGAATATGAGATGGGAAAATGCGACGCACGGAAAAGGCAGAGCATGGGAGACAGAATTGGCAAAGCAGAGGGACGAAATAGGCAGAGCAGAGGGACGAAAAAGGCAGAGCAGATGGGAACAATGGACGTTTTGTTGACAACTGACAAGATGTCACACAGGCTTCTGCCAAAATGAGCGTGCACGCGATTGTGCGTAAATAATGAGCGCACAATCGCTAAACGGACAATGACTTGGACGCACGTGTTGCAGGATGATCGAAACCACGGCGATTTTAGCCGTGTGCGGACGGATTGGGTGCCAATGGCTGGTACGTATTTGGGCGAGCTTACCTTGCTTTACGCACACAATGGAAATGGCTTTTCTTATCAATAGATTCTTTTAAGCCATTTTTCTTTCTTTTCTCTTGTTTTTAAATGAAAGCGCGTCAAAAGCGCGTCAAAGCGCGTGCATCACCGCGTTACACGCGTTACTGGCCTTGCTGACGCGTTGATCTGCGAGAACCAGGGCTGGCTCGCGACTTCACCCCCAGTCTAGGCTGTCTTTGGACAGCCGAAAATCTTGCAAGCGTGGTTCTTGCTCGTTCAACTTGTCGTTTGTCTTGTTTGTATTGAGTGAGTATCATACTTCTGGTGCTTTTTGCAGGTTAATCTCAGGTTCCCAGATCGTTCTTCAAGTCCATATCCTTTCCAATGGACTAGATAATATCGTTTGTTGTATCGAATACGATCGTCCAGAATTTTTTCGACATCATATTCTTCTTGACCTTGGATGTCAATGGGTTCTGGTGTTGCTTGGTGGCGGCTGGAAAGTGCCTTGAAGGTAACAGACTCCAAAAGTGAGACGTGGAACCAATCATGCACTTTTATTGACGGAGGTAATTGTAATTTTTATGCAGCAGCGTTGATCTTGTTGATCATCTTGAATGAACAGAGTTTCTTGTAGACTAATGCTTTTTCCGGGACGTGTGGTCTGCAAATTGGTTGAGCGGAGCCAGACTTGGTCACCAATTTATAATCATTTCAACGGCCTTTTGGAACGCTGCAAAATGGTTGTCAACTCATCTGAGACGTCCAATGACGGGTGAAATCTGTTAATTCGCGCAAAATGGTGATTGCCACAAGTGGCTGTGCAGTCTTGTACAAATTTTTTTTGTGGTCTACAGTATCAAAAGTTTCGTCGACAAAGCTCTTAAATGCGTCGAATTCCAAAGTGACCAGCTAATAGCGAGTGGTGGCGCTGTGGGCCGCTTTCTGTGTGCGCATGAATGGTCGCGCGATTCATCCAGAGCAACGACCTTTGTACCACGTCACCCAATGCGTCGCTCGCTAGCCAAGTGTGATGTATTGCCGTGGATCAATGGGCGCGTTCTCGCCAAAACCGATCTGATTTCAACGCAAAAAGGCCAAACCACGTTGTATTCTATCTGGGGCTCAGAAAATGGAATTCCTTTTTACGAGTGTCTTGTGCCGAAACGACCTGACGCACACTATTGACGCATCTGCAAGAGCGTGGGACCCCGTTTCATTTCAATTTTCTTTATTTTATTTTTTTCCTGGCGCCAAGGTGTGTCTTTTTACGCGTCCCTTGGCTATTGGCGAGCCCCATCCCCTATGGATGCAACCAAGATGTGCTTTGAGGCTAATGACGAGGGTGTGGGGGGCAATTTCCGCGGGTTGGAGCATAGCCTGGTCAAAATGAAAGCGTCGGGCCACTTTTTGAGCGATTCCGTTCCGGAAGCCGACGCAGCCGACAGGGGTGTGTGATTGTCATGATGAACGCGTTGCCCGCGAGCGGGTGGAGCGCCACGTGTTTTGAGGAGAGGATGGCTGATATACACGAGGTCTTGCATTTCTCTCTATTTTCAACGCGACACGCCCGCGCAGACGCTTCTTTGGCAAGCTTCCATCGTGGTGTTTTTTGTCATTTTTAAAAAAAAATGGGTCCCACGATGCGGGCGCCTTTTTGTCCGTGAACCAATGGCGGGCCGCGCCTTGCGCCAAGGTTGGGGACGCGTCATTTTTGGCCCACTCAAATTGCTTTTATTACCATTTTGACTGCGGCATGGCCTCACTGGTTCAATCATGCTCTCGTGTCCAGCGTTTCTCTTTTTTGCCTGGAAGGTCAGACGATGAAATTTGCCATTGTCGGAAAGATAGGGGGAGAGGAAATCCGCTTTATTGCGCTGTCCAGAAAAATAGAAACAAAAAACGTCCGGTTTTGCATGGTGCAAGGGGGCGCCAACGTCATTGGCCAGCTTGCTCGTTTTGTCTCTGGGAGGGGGGTGGTCATGGGCTCACGCGTTCAGGCACTAAAGAAAAAGTGCTTGGTGAACAAGAATTGCACGTTTGGGATTTTTCTTATTTTTCCCTTGGCTGACGTGATTTGTTGCCAGCGGAGTGTGGGCGAGCTGTGAGAGGCTGCGGCAGCGGGGGGCCATGACGTCTTGTGCGCCTTTTGGCTGGAAAAATAAAAATGTAGCGCGGACACTGGTGCGGCGGGGTGGGGCGGAGTCATGTCGTGGGCGAAAACAATGATTTATGCAGCAAACGAGTGACAAAAGAACACTAAATTCGCATGGGTTTCAGTGGGAAAATTTGACTATTTGCGCGATGTTATAAAAAGGATCACCTCATCCCTCTTTTTTTTTCTTTTTCTTTTTTTTTCACTTGTTTCAATCAAGCCTTTCCCATCCATCCACTCTTCTATTTTATCAACAACATGGGTATGAGACGCAGCAGCCAAGCCGGTATTCGCACCACGGACCGCGATGGATCTGACTTGAGGGACCACGAATACTCGCGCATGGTGTACAAGGACGATTCTGGCGATGAATTCTTCGTCATTGTCAATGAAGACATGGTCCCCAAGTGGAAAAAGGACCGCACCATCCCTCTTGTGGAGGTTGTCCAATGTAAGAAAGCGAGAAAGAAAAAAAAAAGGCGCGCGCGGGCAAAGCAGTGTGGGAATTGACGCCTTTTTTCGCGCTTTTTTTTCTTTTTTAGCCTTCGATGTCTTCACAGGCCACGGTGACCGGCCATCCAAGGGTCAGCTTGAGTATGTGTGACAATCAGAGCAAGGGGGGGGGAGGGACGGAGGTGGCGAAAAAAAAAAGGGTTGCATTGACGGGCTGACCCACTTTTTTTTTTCTTTTTTTTTTTTTTTTTTTCATTCAATCCAACCTCTCTTACTTTCACACACATATACACACACCTTCAATACGTCCAAGAACGACGACATTGTCCCAATGATCATTGAACGTGGCTTCAAGAAGAATTTCTAAAAAAATAAATAAAAACACGAAATAAAATCAAACAAAGATGCCAAGGGCTTTTCTTTTGTTTTTAGGTTTCACCTGGAGTGTCCGTATGGGGTTGCTTGGTTTTTTTTTTCTTTTTTGGCGTGGTGTCAAAATGCACACGGGCGACGCCGTCTCCTTTTTTTATTCAAAGGCGACGACAACCCCTAAAAAAATGTCTCTTGGCCTGTCATCCTCCTTACTGCCCCCTCGTTTTTCTCTCATTTTTTTTTATCACCAGCACCCTTTCTTTTCCCCTTTCTTTCCCGTTTTTTTACATTCTTTTTTTACTTTTTGAAAAATGTCGATTTCCCCCACGTCTGCCAACACGGCTGACAGCTTCTCATCGTACAATAGCCATCGATCGTCGACGACAAGCTATATGTCGACGGCACGCGCGAGTGAGGACATTTACCCATGCACGGAAGTGAGTGACACGGATTCCGACAAGGATCTTGTGATTCATTCGCTCAACGAGTCGCTGAGCATCCACAAGGAGATCCTTGAAAAGATCCACATGGAAAAGGAGGACTCGATCACGCGGCTCAAGCAGCAGCGGCAGGTGGAGATGCTTGAGATTGAGCAGACGCGGCAATTGCTCGAGGAGCAGATGGACCGGTACAACAAGCTGGATGCCGCGTACCACGTGCTGCTCAAGGACCTGGACGCGAAGAAAAGAGACTATGACAAGATGGAAACCAAGTTTTACTCGCACGTCAAGACGATCCGCGCGACCGACGACGATCTATCGACGATCCAGCAGGAATTGGGCCACATGGCGAGCCAATTGAACAATTTGTGCATGGGGCTAAAGTCGCGCATGGACGTCGATGCCGCGTCGGCCTATTTATTCGATTATTTCCACGACCAGCAAGCCAAGATGCTTTTGCACATGAACACGCTGCCTGATGACGCGCCCATTGTCGAGAAAGAAACGCCCTTGGCCGCCAGTGTGCGTGCTTTGGCCATGGCGGCCGCTGAGGACGAAGACGAACGCGATGTGGACGGCGAAAAAGACGAAAATGAGCAACAAGACGAAGACGACGACGCGTTTCCACGCAGTGCGCCTATCGAGAGCGCGCCTGAGGTGCGCAGCAGCAGCAGCAGCAGCAGAAGCAGAACCAGCAGAAGCAGCAAGAGCAGCAAGAGCAGCAAGAGCAGCAAGAGCAGCAACGGCAGTCACGACGAAAAAGAAGAAGAAAAGCAAGAAAACGAAGAAAACGACGCGCAAACCAAGAAAGAATGTGTCAAGGAATCGCCACAGCGGATCCGGCTTGCGGCACGGCACATCACGATGCTGACCGAGAAGCTGGTGATGGACCATTTGCTGGCAACGATCTTTGACCAGCCATTGTATATTGGAATGGACGTGAATGCTTCGTATGGCGAGGTCATGCAGTGGATGAAAAAGTACAATGCTTCATGGGCCGACCGCTTTCGGCAGCAAATGTCGTCGCTCGTGGCCAATCAGGCCGTGTACGATCACCAGGCCGCCATTGAACAAGCAAAGACGCGCGTCATCGAGCAATTGATCGAGCAATTGGGCCATTTGTACCCTGTATTGCAGCAATTGGATCACAAGGACACATTGACACAGAGAAAAAAGATTGAGACCATTGTGACGCGCGCCGCGCGGCTCAGTTTGGCCATGCAGGGCCAAGACATCCCCCTGCAGCACCCCACCATTGCCCCAAACTCGCCTTTTGACCCAGCCCTCATGAAACCCGCAGGCAAAGGCCAGACAGACGGCAACGTTTTGTTTGTCATTTCACCACCATTTATCGCCACCGACCCCAACGACCAGGAACATGGTTTCCTTTTGCACGCAAAGGTGTATTGCCCATAAGAAAATAATAAAAAAACACGTCCATTCTTCATATAATCTCTCCATCTCGCGTTGTGGTGGACTTTGAAAAGTTTTTTTTTGTTCATGGTTGCACGAGCGCACAAGGAGCACGAAAAAAAAAGCCATTTTTTTGAAGCCGCTCTTTTTTTTTTTCGTTTTTCTTTTTCTTCTTCCCCAACCCCCAACCCCCCTTTTTCTTCCCCTTTCAACAAAAGAAGATGGCACAGCCCGTATCTGCCGAGGTGCTCCATCAGTTGACGCCTGTCTTGACCAACCTGTTGTCCATTGACAACAATTTGCGGTAATAGAGGAGGAAGATGGACCCGAAAAAAGCCGTTTTGGGCTTATTTTCGAGTTTTTGACCTTTTAGATCGGAAGCTGAGACGCAGCTCAATGATCACTGGGTTGCCGAGAAGCCTGATCTGTTGCTGGCTGGCCTTGCGCAATTTGTTGCACAGAGCACCGAAGTGCAGGTAAGAACGGGCTTGCCGTGAAAAAAAAGCCATTTTTGTCCTTCGTGGTCAGGGTGGCGTAGGTCTTTTTTTGACACAAACTTTTTTTTTGTGATTTTAGCTTCGCTCGCACTGCAGCGTTCTCCTGCGTCGCCTGTCGTTCAAGCAATTCACATCGTCCAGCAACCCTGATGCGCGTTTGTGGGAAATGGTGCAGCCGGCCACTCGCCAGTCGGTCAAGGAACTTTTGTTGGTTGCCCTCGCCAATGAGTCAGACCAAGGCACGCGTCACAAGGTGGCAGACACCATTGCCGAGGTTGCCAAGTCCGATTTGAGCGATGAAGGTAAAAAAAAAAAAAAAAAGGAGAAATAAGCGTCAAAACCCGGCATTGATCCCCATCGCTTTGTTTTTTTTTCAATCAGGCAAATGGGATACGCTGCCCAAGGCTCTGTTTGAGTGCAGCCAGTCGCCCAATGCCGCGCACCGCGAGTCTGCTTTCCGCATTTTTGGCGCTGTGCCCGAGGTCATTGCTGATCAGCACGTCGACACGCTGCGCAGCGTCTTTTTGGCTAGTCTCACGGACCAGCAAAGCCAAGAGGTAAAAAAAAAATCAAACATGCAAAAAAAAAAAAAAAAAAAAAAAAAAAAGGCCGCGCCCTTTTTTTTTTTTTTTTTTTTTTACCCGTT
>KV441883.1:57598-78597 GCA_001650995.1 Gongronella sp. w5
GGGGGGGGGGGGGGGGGGGGGGAGGGGAGAGACGAACGATGCGAGGGGACGGGTGATAAAAGTAACGTGAGAGGGAAGAGACAAGGGGATCCAAATGAAAAAAAGGGGGGGTGGGTGGAAGATGACCATTGGAGCAAGGGGCAGGGTGCGTGACACACGACACACACACACACACACTTGGGCATTTCGTCAAGAAAGCATAAAAAAGCGACAAAGTCGCAGGTGGGGGGAGGGAATCAAGATGAAAACAGAAATAAAAAGAAAATCAAGGGGTCATCAAGTTCGATGGGACCAAGGGGAGGAGGAAGTGGTTGGTGTGGAGGAAGCGGCGGATGGAGGAGGGAGCGCAGGCAGCATGCGAGCATTTGAGTCTACAGCTGTTGTGGTAATGGCGGCCAGAGAGGGCAATGTCGGAGACGCGGTGGATGCGGTGGAGATGAGGGATGATTGTGCGGGATTTGGTGATGGCAGCGTGGGTAAAGACGAGCTGGTGGGCGACAGCTTCATGCGCATGAAGCCTTTTTCTTCGTTGCGCGTGTGTCGATGTGAATGTGCATGTGAATTTTGGGGATGCGGTGGATGTGGGCGTGGATGAGCGTGCGGCAAGTGTGCATCGTCAGGTCGGCGCCGTTTGTTGTTTTGTTTGTTGACCATGGTTTTGAACGAGAGCGATGACGATGAAGACGAAGATGACGACGACGATGTGGACGATGGGGAATACGCCGGCGCAGTCGATGAGCTGTTGGTGCCGCCATTGTTCGTGCTGCTGTTGTTGCCGCTGTTTTGGTAATTGTCGTTGAGAACAAAGCCGTCGCTAAGAGGTGGTGGCGCGCGTTTGTTGGCCGACCCCATGATTTCAAGATTGGCAAGCTTCTTTTGCGCGGCAGCAGCCACGCCTGCCGCAGTGCGGTGGTGCATCTCGCCAAATTTCTGCCAAACATAATTGAGACATTGATCGGCACCGGGGAGATCTTGGATCATTTTGGCAATGGTCGCGTGCGTGAACCCATAATAATCAGGACCAGAAGCTAAAAAAAAAAACAAAAAAAAAAAATCCAAATGGGTGAGTATGTGTGTGAGCGGGAGGGTGATGGATGCCCCGAGGTAGCGGGGAGAGAAGAATAAACATGTTTTTTTTTTTTTTTTTTTTTTTTTTTTTTTTTTTTTTTTTTTTTTTTTTTTTTTTTTTTTTTTTTTTTACCTGAAGTTCGTGTTTGAGGCAAGCACGAGCCATTGCTGAGGTACAATAAAGGCCAATTGGCCTATGGCCGGGTTGAGCCGAGGGTAACAGAACCGAAGAAACGAGATGTAGCCTTGCGTCGCTTTGCAATCGTCATACCTGAGTTGGAATGCTCTCTGTTGCGGATTTCGTTGGCACGCTTCACAATGGCGGTCCAGACGCCCGTGGCTGAATTGGCAACAATGGGCTGGTCAGGGCAATCTTCGGCAACAACGCGAAACTAAAAAGAATGGGTCAAAATTCAGCTACCTTTTTTTTTTTTTTTTTATTACCCGTGGGCCTTGTTCGCCATTTTCTTCGACGGTGCAAGTATACACGGTGTTTTGGTCGAAATTGACCATGCTCAGGTACGTCCTAAAAAAAAAAAAGGCGATGAAATGGAGTGAATGAACGAACAAAATCAAGATTAAAAATAAAAATAAAAAGCAGGGTTTCTTACCGGCTGACCTTGAAGCCTGGTGGCCATATATAACGATCATTGTGGTAGGTGGTGAGTGGGACGATTCTGCCGAGGGCGTGAACAGTGAGGATGCCGACGCGGACGGGCAAGCAATAACGGCCGGTGCGATCGCGTTGAAGCGGTTGGACGCGTCTGAGTTTTGGTTCCTGGTTGCCTCTGCGCATGCGCTTTGGGCGTGACGAGGGCACCATGGTGCAATTGGCGCCCGTGGCGTCGAGAGATGGCGGTGGCGACACGCTGGTATTGCTGCTGTTGTTGGTGTAAGGGTCTTGATCCGTATTGCCCGTGGCGGCTTTGACGAACAACAATGACACGTCTTTGAAAGCGGAGCCATTGCGTATGGTGGTGGTGGTGGTCGAGGTGGTGGCAGAGCCATTGGCAGTGGCATTGGCCGAGGGAGGTAGTGGTGGAGTCCCAAGAGGCGGCGATGTTGTTGTCATGTTGGGATGGGAGGACGTTGGCGGTGCCAAGGTGGATATCGAAGTGGTGGGCATGAGGGAGGCGGAAGACGAAGACGCGTTTGGTCCGTTTTGCGGCGGCGGTGGTGGCGGTGGCAGCAGCGATGATGTGGGTGGCAGGGGAATAGGCTTTTTGAGTCCCGGCTGGGGCAATGGAAGCGTGATGGACGCCGACAAGCTGGGCAATGTCGTCTGCATGGCTGGCACGGGTGTTGATGGATCATTGCTCGAGTCGGACGACGACCCCGACGTGCCATTGCCCAGCAAAGAGGGCGGTGGTTGTGCATCAAGCATGTGCAGATCTTTGCGGCCGCATGGCGGCGGCGTCGGCGTCAGCTCCTCGTTTTTGATCGCCGTTAACACGTCGTCATTGCTGTTTTGTGTGCTGATACGGTCGAGCAAAATGCTAATTGAGAAACAAAAAAAAAGGGGGGGTGGAAAAAACACGAAAAATCAGCCATTGCAGCTCAAAAACTCGCCCATGTTCTTTGCTTTGTGGTACTTTTTCTCGTGGGCGAGTCGACGAAGACGTTTGTTTGCCTGATCCAAATCATTGGTAAGATGTTCATTTGTCTGAAAACGAGAAAACGCGAGTGTTAGCAAAAAAAAAAAAAAAAAAAAAAAAAAAAGGGGCGAAAAGTGTCGATTTTTTTTTTCCTTTTCTTTTTTTTCCCTTTTTTTTTTTTTTTGTACCTTTGCCATTTCATCTAGTCGTCGCTTCATCAGAACATATTCCTCCACGGGAATACTTTTCATGGAGCAGGTGCCCATCGTTTGTGAAAAAGAGGGGAGGGGGAGGCTAGAGAAAGAGTAAAAAAGGGGGTGCGAGGCTGTAATATCAAGTCACTATAAAAAAAAATGAAAGGAAAGAAAACGAAAACCAATGTGAGCGGACGCGCGGGGGGCAAGACAAGCAAGTCAAGGCGACACAAAGGCCTAGAGGTTACCTGTTTGGTATATCAAGGCGTTGAGAAAAATAAAAAAACAGGTGTCTGAAGGATAGAAGAAGAGGAGGACGAAAATAGAAATAACAAGGGAAAGAACAGAGAAGAAAGAAAAAAAAAGAAAAAAAAGGGAGCGCTGTAGAAAATGATTCTTTAGCGCTGTAGCGCAAAAAGTCACGCCTTGCCTTTTTGGCTTGCTTTATTTTTTTTTAGGCTGTTTCCACAGCCAATCACTCTCCTTGCGTTCCCCTCAACTTTGCCCAACCTGCCCGACATCAAAGAAGTCCTCCTGCTTTTTTTTTTTTTTTTTAAAAAAAAAAAAAAAAAAAAAAAAAAAAAAAAAAACGGCTCCCTGGCCCGCTTCAGCTGCCCATTGAGCCCCATTGCATCATTTTTTTCTAAAGAGATTGACGATCTTTTCCAGAAAATTGCCCGCTTTAGCCGGCCAGCGTGTTGTTTTCTGCCCAATTTCCTTTTGTTCATTCCAACAAGGAGGATTTCATAAAAAGAAAAAAAGAAAAAAAAACAGAGACCCCCCATTCCCCATCGTCATCGAGTCTTTTGTTTTCTAAATTCTGTCATTTGGTCCTTTGTACCACCTGCAACATCCAAAAAAGGTGAGGTAAAGTTCTCAAAGCCCACATGCGGGTGATGTCATTCAAAAGAAACCAAAGGGATCCACGACCTTGCTCCGACCAACTCTATTCACAGGCCGATCGCTTGTTTCGGCACTTTTGCTCGCTTTATTAAAGAAGCGCGCGAGCGCGGGCAACGTCACGCACAACGCGGGATACATCCTTTTTCCCGGGAGGAGGGGGGGAATGGGTGGCCACGGAGGCAAGAAAAATTGGAAAATCGAGACAAGGGGTGTGTAAAAAAGCGAAAATAGGGGTAAAATGTACCTCTCCCAAAGGGGATGATGCGTGGGTCCATTGGCTACATCATGGATGATGTAGCCATGCTAGGGTGCGTGGTCCCCAATGATGCCGTGAGTGCTAAAATGGATCCATTTTCCTTATCCATCTGCCCTCCCCCCTCCTTTCCCCCCAAAAAACACTAGTAGCGCGTCATCTAACAATTTAGACGTGTAATAAAAGAGGAGATGGCACAGAAAAAAAAATATAAATAAGAACGGGAGGATGCAGGGAAAAGAAAAAAAAGAAAGGAAAGGGGTTTGTGTGTGAGAGAGTGCAGCATAGAGGAGAGGAAGACCGAAAAAGGGAGGCAATTGCCCATTGGGTGCCCATTGGATGGATCAAAAGGGCGAAAAAAAAAAGGATGGGTGCGTGCAGGGGTGGCTCTGTGTGCATTGGTGGTATATCGAGAAAGGAAGAAATAAAACATAAATAAAATAAAATAAAAAAGGAAGGAGGGAGGGCTATGAGGCATCTTGAGCTTGACAATTGACGATCCTTTTGAACCAATCATTCTTGACAATGTCTGAGGTTAGGACGCGCTTGTCGGGCCCAGGATCGAGCATCCTGTAAATGACTTTTTTGGCAGCAAAGTCGATGGTGTCAAGCAAATCGTAGCCACCCTCTTTTGCCTTGCGCTTGATGGTCTCGCGTGCCTTGAGGACGCTGTGTTCCTTGTCGAGGGTGGTGTCATCGACGGCCAAACCTTGATCCTGGAGCATCTGTCGGCGTGCACGGCGCTCACGTCGCGTGTTTTCGCGTTCGTCATCGACCAATTGGCGGAATTTGAGGTACCGGTCGTACGCCTCGTCATCGCCATGCTTGGCCACGTGCCATAGGTGGCTGCCCGTGCGCATGGCCATGTAAATGATCCCACAGCTCCAAATATCCACCTTGCGCGCGTCGTATTCATCCACAAGGAACTCCTCGGGCGCAATATACGGCTCGGAGCCCACCAGACCCTTGGACTTGTGCATCACAGGCTCGTCCCACGACACTCGGAAGCACTCGGCAGAGCCAAAATCACTGATCTTCATGCGGCCCTGCGAAGTCAGGAGCAGGTTTTCTGCAAAAGAGAGAGAGAGAAAAAAAAATAAAAAAAACAAGAAACAAACAAAAGGGAGGGTCCACTCGGGCGACCAAATGTTCCATTTTTCTTCCAACATTTTTTTCCCTCTCTTTTTTTTTTTTTTTTTTTTTTGAGATCGCGATGAGCAATGCCCATGCTGTGCAGATAGTCGACGCCGAGAATCAATTGTTTAAAGAGGCAATTGGCCTCGGGGACCTCGAGTCCGCGGTCGGAGCAGTCGTAGATGAGATTGAACAGATCGCCGCCATCACAAAATTCCATGACCTGGCAATAGATGGGCGATGTCTCTGTGAGCGGCAGCAAATCCAGGGTTTCAATCACATTGACATGGTGCAGCGTCGACGCAATGCAAAATTCGGACGTCAGCCGCTTGACATAATTCTTGGGCGATTCGGCATGGCGTTTGCGGAATTCCTAAAAATAGGGCTGCGTGAGATGCAGCTTGATTTTTTTTTTCCTTTTTTTTTCTTTTCTTTCTTTTTTCTTTTTTTTACGCACAATACGAGCGCGCTTTGACCCCCCGCGACGCGATTCCCCCCTTTTTTATTTCTGCTTCTCTTTTTTGTTACCTTGACGGCATAAAGTCGCTCGCCATCATTGGAGCTTGTTTTGTGTGCGACACGCACGACGCCGAATGCGCCGCGGCCGATGACTTCCTGGCATGTTCCCCATTTTTGTGCGAGTGAGGAATTGGACGGCATGCGCTGAAGGGTGGCGTCGATGGCGCTGCGTTCCTCCTTGACGGCAGGGTCCATTTCGGATGGATGTTTGTTCTTGTCGCCCCAATTGAGGCGGAATGAGCGTTCGCGATTAAGCAGCCCCTCGACTAGTCCCGTGAGCCGGTTGGGTGCCGGCATCGTGAGGTGGTGTGCGTGCGATCCATCCGGGAACACTTGGAATCGCTTGCCATTGGTGGTCGCTACCGAGGGTCGCCGCACCGGCGACGACGCCGACGAAATCGACGATGGCGCAGGCGCTGTCACGCTGGACGGCGCAATTGCCCCACAACCACCACCAGCTACACCGCCACCGCCACCTGACGCCGCCGGCGCAGGTTCAAACGCTGCGGCGGGAGGTGGTTTGGGCGGAGCAGGCGCTGAAACCGCTGGAACTGCTGGAACAGACGCAAAAACGCCATTTTCGTTGGAAGACGTTGGCTGCAGTGGGTTGACAGCTGGTGCTAGCGATGCCGCGGGCGCTACAGACACCGCCGGTGTCGCTTGCTTGTTGCTATGGTGCTTTTGCTGAAAGATGGATTGGAAAAAGCCCATAAGATCTAGGAAAACGAACCAAATAAGGGGGGCAAACAGCGGCAAAAGAGAGGGAGGGGTGGTGGACGAGCAACGGAAAGGAACAGACCGGCTCAAAAAAAAAAAGTAAAAAAGAGAAAAAGACAAAGGAAAAAAAAAAAAGCGACACGACTGGGAGAAAAAGAACAAAAAAAAAAGAGGGAAAAAAAATGGTGGGCGGAGTGCTCCATTTGTCTCTTTTTTTTCCAACTCCACTTTCACCCCATCTTTTGAAAAAAAAAAAAAAAAAAAGTGAATGCACTGCAACACACAACTTAAATCCCGTGACTCTCGCTTGGGGCCCAAGGGGCAGGAGCAGGGTCACTCACTCGGCTGAAATGCCTCATCATCCATGACCCAATGAAAACAAATTGACTATGGAGACGATTGACAAATTGGTCGATTGTATTATTTTGGCAAAAGGGTTGACAAAAAAAGATGCGAATTGGGGGGGGGATTAAAATGTCTGGACAAGACAATGCAAAATGTAAAGAAAAGATGTAAAATGGGCCTTTCTGGAGCAAAAAGCCGAGTGTGGTGTTTGAGGGAAAAAAGAAAAAGTGAGGGATATTGTATAAGAGAGGAAAAACGAGAAGCAAAACAATAAATGGCGCACTGCGTGTCAATTTTTCTTTTTCTAGTGTCAAGCAGGGTCCGTGACCATTTCGTCGAGGATTTTCCATCGTTTCTGGCGATGTTCTTCTTGTCGCTTTGCCTCATCCATGGCCTCTTGTTGCTCTTGCACGGTGACGGGGTCCATGCCCAATTGGCGGCGCAGCGAGCGCACCTGATCTGTGAGTTTGGCGATTTTTGCATCTTTGCGCTCATTGTCGTGCTTGAGATCAATCAGATGGTCGTACGAATGCTGCAAGAGGACGACTTTGCTCATCTGCTTGACGCGCTTCTCACGATCTTGCTTTTTCTTGGGATCTTCGGTGAATTTGAGAATGGTCCCAAGCAATTCGGCACGCAGCGCGTCAAAGCTCTGTTTGAGAATGTCACGCCGCTTTTGCTCGGCAACCTTGTGCTGCGACCGCCGGTTCTCGACACACGACTGGATATTTGTCGAGAAATCAATGCCCAGGGATTTCGCGCGCCCATCGCGCAACGTCTCGTAATTGCTTTTGCTGGCCAGCAGCGCGGCAGCCTCCTTTTCATCGACGCCCTGGTTGCGATTGGGTGCGAGCGACGGCGAAATCAGCGGCTTGAGTGCGCGTGGACTGGCGGTGATGCGATTATTATTGGGTTGTAGGCTGCCACTGGTGGTTGTGCTGCTGTTACTGCTTGTTGTGGTGGTAATGGTGCCTGAGCTTGGGTGGCGTACCATTGGGTGTGAGTAGGGCGAGACCATGGGGCCCGACAATGGGGACGGTGGCGGATGGGGACGCAATGCGGCGGGTGAAACGAGCGCGGCGGCCATTCCATGGCCAGGAAACACGTGCGCCGCACCTGGATGGTGATGCGGCGCCTGATTTTGCGACTGCTGGGGCCGCAAGGCCGGAGGAGTGAATGTCGAGCGTGGATGCGAGATGCGGCGGCGCTTGGGTTGCGAACTGGTGGATTTCGTCCGTTTTGGCGCGGGCTTGGCAGCAGCGGAAGGCAATGGTTGGCTTTGGTGGTGGAATTGGGGCTGAAGAGCAGGTGACGACGATGTCGAAGGCGGCGTAGCCATGGTGGCTGCTGCAGCATGCGCTTGTTGATGTTGATGTTGTTGATTCTGTTGATGTGATTGATGTGATCGGTGTTGTTGCTGGGGCGGCAAGATGGCTGCGGGCAGTGCTTCCATTTGATCCACAGGGTCGTCGTTGCCCGGAGGGGCATGTGCTGACGAATGGGCCGCGCCAAGCTTCATGAGAAGCGACGGTGTCGCCGGTGCAGGTGGTTGTTGTGGAGAATTTTGCTGATTTTGCGACGATTTGTGGATTTGATGAAGCAATGGCAGTTGTTTGGGCGACGACATGCGTGTACGCAGCTGCTGCTGCTGCTGCTCAATCATATCCAATTGCTTTTGGAGCTCGGCAGACGACTGCTGATACGATGACAGGCTCGTCACCACGGGCATCTGCGGTCCAAGTGCTGGCGACGTCAATGGCGAGAACGTCGTGTCGCTACGCAAGTTTGTGTAATAATTGGGTGGTATAGCCGGTGAAATCAGTGGCGTGAAGAATTCCTATTATAAATAAAAAGTAGAAGAATTACAATGGAATCATTAAAGTTTTGCTTTTTTTATACAGGGCATTTTAAACGCTCTTTCCCCTTTTTACTCTCTCTCTCTCTGTCTCTTTTCTCACCCCATTCTCTATTCTTGTCGCCTTGTCTTACCTCGTCCTCAAGTGCGTCGTGTGAGATTGGGTGCTGCAATGGCGTCTGAAACTCGTTTAAATTAACATTGGGTGACAGGATGTCCGAGGCGACGGTGTGGATGCCATTGGAAGAGCTGTGTGTATCGACGAGCCCCGGGGGAAAGTGGAGAGGGTCGATAAAGTCAAAGAACTCGCCACCTTGAGGATCCACGGCCGGCGGCGTCGAATGCTGCCCGTGGTTCATATGAAACGAATTGAAATCCATTCAAGCGAGAGCGAAAAGAGGGACTAGGCGTAAACAAAGCGAAGCAAGTGGAGGCGACGACGCAAAAAAAGAATGAACAATAGTGTAAAAAGGAAGCGAAACGTGAATGAAAAAGAGAAAAAAGAGTGAGAGAAAGAAAAAAAAAAAAAAAAAAAAAAAGAGAGAAAGGGTCAGCCAAAAAAAAAAACTGAGACATCAAAAATCGTTTGTCCAGGCCCAACTCAAGGCCCCAAACTCCGCTTTTGCCCTTTTGACCGCCTTTTTTCCTGTCATCTGAGCATTTTGCACATAAAATGTAGCCACTTTTTCCGTCGCCCCCCGCATCTCTTCCCTTTCCTTCTTCACCAATAGCTGTGCATTGAGCCATGCGTGTGTGCAACAAGACATCCTTGTGGCCTGTGTGCAAAACGTGAGTGCAGGTGCATCTTTTTTTGTGATGCTTGGTGTGCATGACAACCAATAAAAACATGCACAGCCTGCGGAGATTGAAATTCGTTTGCCAATGCTAGATCGCATCCCCGGGGCTCCCTTTTTGATCGTTTCGCTCGCTTGTCTCTTTCCCTTTCCCTCTTTTTCACTCTTCTTTTCAACTGTTCTTATGGCAGACTCGTTTCTAGGCTACCAGGTCGCGCTCACGCTACACTCAGGGATCAGACTTCATGGCACCGTGGCTGCTATTGATCCTGTCACCCAGCAGATGACCTTGCATCAAGGCAAAGAAAAAAAGCGGCAACAGCTCGCTTGTTCTTGTTTTTTCTTTTTTTCTTACCGTTTGACCGCCTTTTTTTTATATAGTTTTGCTCTTTTTCCCTGGCCAGCCGGCACACCACACGCCTGTGTATGGTGTTGTAGGCAAGGATATTGCCGACCTGAACATTCTGGCCGGCGCGCCGCCGCCTGCGGCTGCTCCCGCCGAGACAATGGCGCCTGTTGCACCTGCTCCAGCACCCGCGCCACCCATGCCAATGCCTGTACCGGCCACCGCATCGCAATCCACGCCACCGCATATCCTCTCCACCACGATCACCCAAGCGGAAAATACCCAGAATGGCCATCTGTCGCCGCCCATCGACCACCAGCATCTCGCGGCCGCGTCTCCGCGACGAAAAAAGTCGCCAAAGGTAAAAAAAAAAAAATATATATTCACATGCCACGCGTCCCATGTCCCGCGCGCATCTCATGCTCATTTTGTTCAATTTACCCAGGTGAAGCCTTCAAAGTCGACTAGTGCCACAAGTAAGCAGCCATTAATCCTTGTTTCGCTTGGCACCAGGCCATTGAACGTACTTTTTTTAAAATTCTTTAGCTGACCGACGCCGCACGCGCCAGCGACAATATACCGAGACAAACGACTGGGCAAGCGAGGACGTCAAGGGTTACATTAGCCAGGAATTCGACTTTCAGGCTAATTTGGACATGTTTGATAAGGCCAAGGTGTTTGCGGAAATCAGAGTAAGAAGCGTGACAAGTCGAATAAAAAAGAGAGAGTGCAAAGCTGATTATGCCGCGCTACATGATTAGGAGGCCGACCAGACAAATGCAGAGACATTGCTTGTCAGTATCAATCGTCTGCCAAAAAAGATCAACTTGTTGCCGAGCGAAAACGTGTTGGAACGACGCGTCAGCCAGTCCAATCCCGATACCGTCGGCGACGAGAGCGACGACGCGTCTGTCACGCCGCCATCCGCACCACCAGCACGACGTCGTGCGTCTGTGCCGTACGCCTCGCTCATCACCGTCAATGACAAGGCCGCCTGCCCCACCGTGTCGCCTCTCCAAATGGCTCACGCGGAGCATGAGTGTGGTAAATCGAGAGCAACGTGCTTTGATGCATTTTTTTTTGGGTCTGATTTCATCGCTTTGCTTTAGTGTCCGTTTTTGGCTTTCCCGAGGATCAATTGGTTGAAAATGGCGGTCGTGGCCTGTGTCAGCTTGTGCTGCAGCTCATTGCCCAGCAACAAGTCCAGCGCACCAAGGCGCACCCTGTGCACGTCGTTATCCTCGTCAGCCACGTCATGAACGGCGCGTACGGTCTGTGCACGGCGCGCCACATGCTCAACCACGGCCACAAAGTCAGCGTCTGCATGGCCTCGGGCGACATGGCCGCCACCGAGCCCGTCCAACGCCAAAAGAGCCTGTTGGCCACCATGGGCTGCTACGTGTATCACGGCATGGAAGGTAAAAAAAAAAAAAAAAAAAAAAAAACCAACCAAAGCTATCAAAAATAGCGCTGCTAGAGCTTGTTTTCCTTAATTCTTTTTTTATCTCTCTCTCTCTCAGGTCTGCAAAAGCTCGGCAAGGCCGATTTGATTGTGGACGCGATGCTGGGTGCCGAGACCAAGCTGTCGGACCTGCAAGAGGAGCGCAGCACGTACCTGAGCCTGGGCGACATGATCCAGTGGGCCAATGATGATGGCGCGCCCATCCTGAGCGTGGATTTCCCCAGTGGCATGGACGCCGGCACGGGCCGCCCGCAGCACCCGACGAGCGTCATCCGGCCCATGTGGACCGCTTGTCTCGCGGCGCCAAAAACCGGCTGCATCGCCCCGCACGTCACGGGCGATCTGTATCTCATCGATCTCGGCTTCCCGCGGCAGTGCTGGAAACGCGCAGGACTCAAGAAGCCTGACCTCCCCTGGGGCACCCATTTCGTCATGGCGCTGGCCTACGTATGATTCTTTTTTTTTGGCTTTTTTTCATTATTGCATTATTCTGCATTTGTTGTTTTTTGTCTTTTTTATTTCATCACCATCCCCTCATTATTAGCTTGCACACCTAGCTTTTAGATGTAGATACTGTTGTCAATGAATCATCCACCCACGTTCCCTAAAGAGTACATAAAGGGGATTTCACTCTTCAATTGCGACTTTTTTTTCTCCAAAGAAGATGGTCTTTTGCCATTTGCATGCTTTCTGACAAAGACAATGTGCCAGGCTGCGCACGGCGTTTTACTGAAACACATCGTGTGATCAAGTGAAGAGCAGGAATGTTGTTGCTTGAGATGAGGCTGGCTGATTGCCTATGATAGAAAAAAAATGGCAAGCGAAAAGCCATTTCATGACTTTGGATGGGATTTTATGATACATCATGCAAATACTGTACCTACTGTATACTGATTGATCCATGCGTCGTTGCGTCCGTCCATTTTTTAAGCTCATCCATTCAGTGCGCAGAATCTGACACATTCCAGCATGCGGCGGCACCTCATTCATCAATGCGTGACGCACCTCCTCGTCTCTGCATTTGGAAAATGAAAAAGGCGTGTTTTTCAGACTCTGTCGACCTGCTGTGCCTCCAGAAAATTTTTTACAGTAGGTACGTACCGGTACCTACAGCACAACCTTCTACTGTATTATTATTATACGGCGGTAGGGTGGTACTGTTGTACTGTACTTGCCCGCCCGCTACCTACTACTCAGTATACGTAGGTACCGGTATGATGATAAATGATACAGTACTGTACAGTACAGTTCTACAGACATGCATACGTACAGGGATACAGTATGATACAGCAATAAAAAATGCGTCACCACGACATACAGTAATACAGTATCATACAGACTACAGCACAGCAGCAGGCAGCAGCGCTGCTGTGCTGTTCAGGCGTCAAGCCAGATCCACCCGATTTTTTTTGGACTCGAAAGCGCCAAAACCGTCAGGTTTGGCTCATTTTGCATTCATTTCGCTACCTGCTTGGTCGATCCCGGTCAAAAATACCTGCATCGCAATCAGCGCAAACTTTGCAACAAAAAAGCTTAAAACCCCAAGGCGCTACGACCACTTTTGAAAAATTAGGGGTCACGCAGGGGTCATTCAGGGGTCACGCGTTTCAATCTCAGAAAATGCCAAATTTGGGAAATTTCGAACTCCGAGTGATCAATGCATCCCAAGCAGGTAACTCCGACAATTTGCTATTGGCGGACAAAATGGCTGGTCGCCTCAACTTAAGAAAAATGCCCAAAGAGTGACGCATGAACGGCGATCGACTGAGAAAATTGCTTACCGTACTTTGGTGCAATTTTTTTTGCAAAATTTAAGGTTTGACACTTCCAAATTAAGTGGTGTAAATTGCATGATGGAAACTTTTTTAGAACTGCATTTTGTTATTTTTTATTTTGCATAATATTTGTACTGTACTGTACAGTACTGTACTGTATGCGCTGATGAGTGGGCTGCACCGCTGCAAGCTGGCGAAATAATGACCGATGCAAAAAGTTAAAACCCAAGCTAGGACGATGCAAGTCATCTCATTACAGTGACCAGCAAATGTGTCCCAGAGATACGGTAGCTATTTTTTTCTAATTTGGCAGCTGCAAGACCACAAAGTAACACTAAGCGAGCGCGCTAAAAATATGTTATTTTCTATATATTTTTTCTGAACATTTTGCAAAAAAATCGAACTTGCTGTTGTATTTGAAGCATGTTACAGCGGGCTTCAAAGTAGGGCATGTTACTGGGACACTTTTGCGGCCATGTAAATTTAGGGGGGGGTTAATAAGTGATACTGTAACCAGTGGGTATCGTTTTTAAGCGGGGAAAAATCATGAATGTGACATTAATTCCAAAGCCTGCTTACAGTATAATAGACACCCTCTGAAATTTTGTACAGTACTGTTTACTGTATGCATCGCTCCACGGGGCCTCGGAGCTCGGGCTACAGTACTCAGTACAGTAACAAACATTCTGGAAATGACGTCCGACGAGGAGTCCTCCGTCTGATGATTCGAACAATGCAATAAGGTTCGTTGCGAGCGATCTTCGAAGAAAAATTTGATCAAGGCAATGCCAAAAAAAATATGCAACTGGTGGAGGGTCTGCGGTCTGCCGTTTTGAGAGGCTCAAGTGTCAAGTCCAAACTCCAAACAGAATTCCTCCAAATCCGTTTGGCACGAAGTCCAGCGCTTTGAGAGTCGTGCCATTGGATGCATCGGCGGCACCTTCTTTACAGTACAGTAGTATTTCTTTTTTCATACTGTACGTACAGTATGCAAATCTGCAATGCTGTACAGTATCATATGTAAAAATCGGGAGTTGACTTGACGGATCGCGAGGAAAAAGCAAAGATAACAAACAAGTCAAAATTTAGAAACTTGAATTTCTTCTCGATGATGAGTTTTGATCGGACGCCGGTGACACTGGTCTGTGGTCTCGTTTGACAGAGAATACAGTACCGTACAGTAAAATTCTGCATCTTTTGTTGCCGCAAGTTTAGCATTGGTTACCTTGCTCCTTCTCGAGAAAATTGGGGTTGAGAATTTAATAAATCTGGCGTCGCATGTGTATCACACGTACAAAGGGTGCGCATCGGCTTTGCCGGGCTGGAACAAAATGTCCGCCACGCGCATGTTACAATACAGTACCTACAGTATCATACAGTATCATACTCCATCCACTTCTTGTAAGTTTTCAGCATGATCAAATCAGATTTTAACGCGCCAGGATCGAAATTGTGAATTCTGGAGAAAATACAGTACTGCGTAGTACTGTACTGTATCTGTGTATCATACTGTACGGTATCGATTTTCTCGTCAACGGCCCAATTACAGTACTGTACGGTACAGTGTCATAACCCCCAGTTTTTACTGTATGGTACGGTACGTACTTTCTTTTCGACGAGCAAGTATCATAGCCGAAAGCCCGAAACGCACAAATAACAAGTGATTACAGTACAAGTCGACGACTCGACATGGTCAAGAAAACTTGAAAAAATACAGGTAAGCAAAAGTGTGGGTTTTAACGATTATTACAAAGCATCATGCAGACAAAGGGGAGAAAAAGAGGCGAATAAGGGTAAGTGCGAGGTAAATTGATGGAGTGAATACGCGAGTAAGGGCAGGGGGAAAGGGGGTGCTGGTATCATCGTGGCAAAAAGGCATGCATGTTGCCAAAAAAAAAAGATGGGGAAAAGCGCGCGTCAAAAGCAGCAAGACCGTTCTTTCTTTCTTGTCCTTGTGCGCTGGGCCATGCGACGTAGACTCGAGTCGCCGAATTGCACGCCGCTGCCACTGCGCTCGGGATCGATCTGGCCAGTCTCGATTTTGCTGAGAATGGACCCTGCGCACTTGAAAAAGAGCTCCTCGACGCCGTCGCCTGAGAATGCACTTGTCTCCATGAACATCATCTCTATGGGCAAAAAGAAAACAAGGTATATGAGAATCCATGGCCCTTAGCGCACACGCCAGGACTGAAGGGGCGAGCTTGCCTTGTTCCTGAGCAAAATGGCTGGCCTCAAGGTAAGAAACCTCGCGTTCGTCGGCACGATCCGTCTTGTTGCCAACGAGAATCATGACCATCTCAGGATTGGCCAGCTGGCGCAGGTCCGTGAGCCAAGATCGCAGCCCTTGGAATGTCTCGCGGCTGTGCGAAAGTTAAAAAAAATGAGTCACGCGTCTTTTGACGGATTTCCTTTGGGCATGACGTTTTGATCCGCATCTGTTCGTTGTCCTTACTTGCATATGTCATACACAATCAGTGCGCCTGCGGCTCCTCGAAAATAGCTTCGTGTGAGCGATCTAATCGAAAAAAGGGGGGACCAGGGGGTCAAATCGATGTCACTACGTCACATTGTGTGTGGCGCCAAGGGGGCAGATGTAATATTTCTGAAACGAGTCCAAAAAAGGAGCGTGTGTGATGGGTGTTGTACCTGAATCTTTCCTAAAGATGATATCATGGAGAAATCATGGGTAAATAAAAGCAAAAAGGGGCCGTGAGTGCACGTGAAATAGGCATGAACGCAGCAGCACCAGGTCGCATTATCTGGTGGAATTCCTCGTTTCCATTGTTGTCCAGTCCCTGAGCATTCTTTTTGCTTTTATTACCTGGCCAGCAGTGTCCCATATTTGTAATTTGATTGATTTATCCGCAATGCGGATGATCCGTGTGCCGAATTCCATGCCAATGGTGTTGACGGCGTCTTGCTTGACTATTCAAAGGAATGAGGGACGGGTTAGACGCGAGACGCGCGACTGGCGGCGTCATATCAAGCCTTTTTTTTCTCCCGTCATTTGAGTCGTTACATTGATTTTCTAAAAAATGGTGGAGAAGACACGATCTAAAAGGGTGCACGGCAAGTGAGTTGTCGTCATATGCAAGCAAGAGAGCAAAAGAAAAAAAAGACTTACTTGCCCGTGCCCGAGTTGCCAACAATAAGCAACTTGAGAAGAAAGTCTGAGAAAAAAGCGTGAGCGCGTCAAATAAAAGCGGCCTGTCTAGGCTGTTGGGAGGGTGGTGGTGCAGGCACGTACCGTAAGCATCGGCTAGCATGATGGAGTTACTCGGAAGGTCATAGGGTGCGGGGCGATAGTGAGGCAGAGGGAAAAAAAAAACAGAGAAGAGAGGGAAGGCGAGTCTTGTGTCGCCTCGTCCACCTCGGCGATCACGAGCGGGGCTTGAATGACTTTTTTTTTCTTTTCTTCAGTGGTCTGCGCAACCCTTTTGCTTTTTCCTTGCCAAGGCACGCGCACGCGCGTGCTGCTTGCCGGCGGCGGCCATTGGCAATCTGGACTCCCGCCACCTCCACGCCTTTCCCCGCCCTGGCCGACCCTTTTCCAGCCCGCAAGAAAAAAAATAAGGAAGGAATGACACGATTGACTTGCCAATGTCGTCATTGGGTGATTTTGCCCTCCCTTTCCTGGCTTTTTGCCTCAATTGACATGTCACCAAGCAAAACAAGCCAAAAAAAAAAAAGGGACAGTGCGTCCGTGTGCATCGCATGTGTCATGTGTTTGCCCGTGCTCATGGGCGTGGGCGTGTTTTTTTATCTTTTTTTTGATTTTCATCCTGCCCTTATTGCCTTCCTTTGACCAGCGTTTACAATGTCAGAGATGTCATTGATTCTCTTGATCGCGACTTGCCTTGGTTTTAATTCATTTCTACTGGCACAGCCAATTACCCGCTTACTCATCCCGACGGCGAAAGCGTGGAACAAAATAAAAATGCGGGCGGCGACTGGCTCGTGTGGAGAATTTGGCTCCATATTTTTTCCTTTTGGTCTGACCCGGCGGGCAGCCAGTGAGGATGAAGCGTGGGGGGAAAAAAGGGTCGAGAGGGGCGGCGGTGGAGATGCAGCCGGCAAATTGATGACGAGCAACAAAAAAGAGCACGTCTTTATCTTTGGCAAGATAATCAAAATCTATCGATCATCTTGCTTTTGCACGAGCTAGACACGAAAGCGAGGGCAAGTGAGTGACAGGTTGGGTGCCACCCACACCCAGACACAACGCACAGGTTCACCCGCCAACCATTGCGGTCCTCTCTTTGTCTCATGTCGCTTGTTTACTGTTGGACAGGGGCAGAAAAAGAAAAAAAAGTCAGATTAACCTTAAACGATAGGCAGGGCCATGCTTTGTCATGAGATTTTTCAAAAATTATAGCCTGCGCAAATGGGTGATGCTACTGGCAAAAGGAAAAGGAGGGGCCGGAATGGCTGGGCTTGAATCGAGAGCTTAAAATGCGCAATTCCTTCGCCTGCCATCCCGCTTTTGCCCCTCTTTTCTCTTTTTCTCTTTTCTTTTTCATCTTAAACAAAAAATCATTATAATGGCTGGCAAGATTGTCGTGAAGAACCCTGTTGTTGACTTGGATGGCGATGAGATGACCCGCATCATCTGGCAAGCCATCAAGGACAAGTTGATCTTGCCCTACCTTGACCTCGACATCAAGTACTATGATTTGTCCGTGCAAAACCGTGATGCCGTAAGCTCAATCGCCCAATTCTTGCCCCGCCCCCGCATTTTTGACATCATGATGCAGCTGTCTTAAATCTTTTTTCCTTTTTGATGCATAGACGGACGATCAAGTGACCGTGGATGCTGCCGAGGCCATCAAAAAGTACAATGTTGGCATCAAGTGCGCGACCATCACACCCGATGAGGCTCGTGTCGAAGGTAAAAAAAAAAAAAAAGAGAAAAAAATATGAAAAAAGAAGAAAAGCGACATTTGGAGCGCAAAAGTGCCTTGCAATTGCGTGTGCAAATGGGATTGAATCGGGTGGTCTCATTCCTTTGCGTTTAGAATTCAACCTGAAGAAGATGTGGAAGTCGCCCAATGGCACGCTCCGCAACATTTTGAACGGCACTGTGTTCCGTGAGCCCATCATCCTCGACACGCTCCCCCGTCTTGTGCCTGGCTGGACCGGCCCCATCATCATCGGCCGCCACGCTCACGGTGACCAGGTAAAAAAAATAAAAAAAAAATAAGGAAAAAAAGTGGCCATTGGACGTGCCATTGACATGATTTTGTCCCATTAGTACCGCGCCACCGACTTTGTCGCTCCTGGCCCCGGCAAGTTTGAGATTGTGTACACTCCTGCTGATGGCTCGGATGCCAAAAAGTTCGAGGTGTTCAACTTTGAAAAGTCTGGCGGTGTTGGTCTTGCCATGTACAACACGGATGAGTCCATTGAGGGCTTTGCGCACGCGTGCTTCCGTCTCGCCATTCAGCGCAAGTTCCCCTTGTACTTGTCGACCAAGAACACCATTCTCAAGGCGTATGACGGCCGCTTCAAGGACATCTTTGAGGAAATCTACCAGACCCAATACAAGACCCAATTCGAGGAGCTTGGCATCTGGTACGAGCACCGCCTCATTGATGACATGGTTGCCCAGGCTCTCAAGTCCAATGGCAACTTCATCTGGGCCACCAAGAACTATGATGGTGACGTCCAATCCGATATCATTGCCCAGGGCTATGGTTCCCTCGGCCTCATGACCTCGGTCCTCTACACTCCCGATGGCAAGACCTGCGAGGCTGAGGCTGCCCACGGCACCGTCACTCGCCACTACCGCGAACACCAAAAGGTAAAGCGAAAAAAAAGAACAAAAGAGGAGGAGAAAACGCGTGCGACGCGCCATTGACGTGCAATGGACTTATTTTGCTCTCTCTTTTTTTTTTTTTTTCTCGCCATTGTAGGGCAATGCCACGTCGACCAACCCTGTTGCCTCGATCTTTGCTTGGACCCGCGGTCTTTTGCACCGTGCCAAGTTGGACAACCACCCCGAGTTGGAGCAATTCACGCAAGACTTGGAGCGTGCCTGCATTGAGACCATTGAGGTTGACAAGCACATGACCAAGGACTTGGCCCTGATCATTTATGGCAAGAAGTAAGTGTTGATTGATTTTTTTAAGACGATCTGCTGCAGTTGCCACGCTCCAAAAAGACTCACACACCTTTTTTTTTTTTTTTTTTTAAACTCTTAAAGGAAAGGATGACGCGCGAGCACTACTCGACCACCGAAGAATTCTTGCAGCAAATTGCCGACAAGTTGGCCTCCATCCGTGCGCGCTCGTCGTTGTAAAAAAAAAAGATCTTCCATCTCCAGCATCCCCCCGTTCTTTTCTGTGTATTCCAGCGAAAAATAATAAAGTCCCATATTTTTTCTTTTTTTGTCGCATGAATTTTGGAGTGTATTATTTGACGGCCCTCCTTTTTTTCGCACGGCCTTAAAGCCCGTCATTCCAACCCCACGATTCGGAGGATCCCGGGGTGGGCCAGTCAAAAATTGCCTTGACATCATTGGTGTCACTTTTTCGTCGAGGCACAACCGGTCGCATTTGTCACCTCCTCTTGGTGCGACGGGGCCATGAACGGGATCGCTCATCCACGTGACCTGGGCCATGCTTTATGCTGACCAGTCGTCAAACGCAAACAATTACCCGAAAACATGCAAATTCAGGCCCCTTGCCTTCCCTAGCTATTGTCAAAATACCCTTTTTATGCCTTGCACGTCCATCGCTTGTTTGGATTTTTTTTTTGCTCCACATTTTCCCCCTCGTTCCGCGGTCTCGACGTTTTCTTTCTTTTTTTTGCTAGTCCATTTGTATGTTATCAACATAAGCGGCCTAAATGGCGCACGACGAGTTTGCAGCACCTCGTTGGCACGGCCCCCTCTCCCTATTGCGGCGGTTCATGGCTGAGCAGAAATGATCAAAAAAGGAAGACAATCAGGGGCAGCAAGAACCAAAGCCAAGGGCATTGAGTGTCCCCGCCTCGTTTTGCCTTCCAATGACTTCCAATGCCCATGGAGATTCCTGCAATGCATCACTCCTTGTCTTCAAAGATGAAAAGGAGGTTCTAGTCGGCAGTGAGCGATGCTTTGCAAAGCAAACATCTAAATCATGCATTTTTAGCTCATTTCAGATGGCAAAGGCCAACGACTTGTCGCTTGCAATGAGCGCTTCTGGAACTCGTGTATTCAATTGAGACACGCGCCTAGCGCTGTGCAACATGTACGCGTGCGACAAACGAGCCGAAAAATAAATAAAGAATGGGGAAATGCGCAGTGGACTCGTCATCGCGCTTATTCCAAATCGGCTTTTGAGGCACACCAACTGACGCGTCGTGATTCCTTTTTTGTGCTGTTGCGTGTGGATTTTTATTTTTTATTTTTTATTTCTCTTTGATAATCATAAAAAGTCGGAAAAACAACAAAAAAAGGGAGCAACACTCGTCTATCAATTTACTCGAGGACCTTGACAATCTTGCCGATGGCGACGGTCTTGCCCTCGTCACGCAGAGTGAAGCGGCCGAGCTGGGGATAATCGCCAAAGGTCTCGACACAGATGGGACCGGCGGTCTCGATGCGCACAATGACGCTCTGGCCTTGCTTGACGAACTGGGGAGGGCGCTTGGACTTGCGTCCTGTCTTCTTGTCAATCAAGTGCATGAGAGCACTGAGGGTAATCTCCTCGGCGGCGGCGTGAACGTGCAAAACAGCCGTGTAGCCGGCACAAATGATGTTCTTGTGGTCCAAAACGGCCAATTGCGCAACGAATTGCGTCGCCGTCTTGACAGGCTTCTTGGCCGAACACAGCACAAAGCCGGGAGAAACTTCCTATTATACACAAAGGTGAATGGGGTCAGATTTCGCCATTTTCTGCATTTTTTCTGCGTTTTACATCATCTTCGACAGCCTTGAGACGGATGCGGACATTGTCACCGCACATGGCTTGCTCGACCTCCTCCTCGGTTTCATTGTAGATGGCCGTCACTTCGGTTGCTCGCTACAAAAAAAAAAAAAAAAAAAAAAATCCCCAAAA
>KV441883.1:78607-99185 GCA_001650995.1 Gongronella sp. w5
TGGGTTGCCCGAAAAAAAAAAAAAAAAAAAAAAAAAATCGCCAGAAATAGCGTGTCAGTGATACCAATTGCGCGATTTCCTTTTTTATACGCGTCTGTCTTACCTTGTTGGGCATGAGGATGACCTTCTGGCCACACTTGACATGGCCAGATTCGATCTTGCCGACGATAATAGTGCCCATGTCCTATGAAAACGGCCAAAAAAGATGAGATGGGTGCGTTTGGGCGTGAAATGAGATGATTTACCTTGTACTTTTCGGCAATGGGAATCATCAAGGGGGCGTTGATCTTGCGATCGAGGGTCTTCATGCTATCGAGGTACTCGAGCAAGGAAGGACCATCATACCATGGGCAATCCTTGGATCGGTCCTTTAGGTTAGCACCGGTGAAGCCGGAAACGGGCATATAGACGACGTCCTTTTTGGGATTGAAGCCGGTCTGCTTCAAGAAGGGGTTGAACTTGCCGAGGATCTCGTCGTATCTGGCGAAAGAAAAAGGAAAAAAAAAGCAAATGAGACGCGACACGTATTTTTTTCCCTTTTTTTCCATTTTTTTTCGCGTTTTCTATTGCTTTTTTTTTTTGTTGTTTTTTGCTTTACCGCTCCTTGTCCCACTTGACGGTGGGGTCGTCCATCTTGTTGATGACGACAATGAGCTTGCTGATGCCCGAGGTCTTGGCGAGCATGGTGTGTTCACGGGTCTGGCCGCCACGTTCAAAGCCGGTTTCGAATTCACCCTTACGGGCGGAGATGACCATGACGCCAACATCGGCCTGGGACGCGCCGCTGATCATGCTGGGGACGTAGTTCTTGTGGCCAGGGGCGTCGAGGATCGTGTAGCGGCGCTTGTCGGTCTCAAAGTAAGCGCGACCGCATTCGACGGTCTTACCCTTGGCGCGCTCCTCGATGTTGGTGTCGAGGGCCCACGACAGGTACCAGGATTCACGACCGGCCTCCTTGGCTTCCTTTTCGTACTTTTCCATCGTGCGCTTGTCGACCATTCCCGTCAAATAGAGAATGTTGCCGCCCATTGTCGATTTGCCGGCATCTATTGCGAAAACAGTATGTGAGCATCCAATGCACATGAAAAACATCCAATTGAGCGGCCAATGGCCTCCAATGGCCTCCAATCGGTTCCAATCGGTTCCAATGGATTCCAAAAGCACGCAATGGCCCTTTTTTTTTTTTTGCCCTCGAACGACCATCCATTTGGCCCTTTGGCTCTCAATTGCTTACCGACGTGGCCCATGAAGACAACGTTGATGTGCTCCTTGCCAAAGAGATCGGCAACGACCTCGTCGTCGACGGCATTGATGTCTTCAGCAATGACATCGGCGATCTCGTTGGTTTTTTCGAGGGCGGCCTTGGACGCGGCCGTGTTGGCAGGGGCCTTTGCAGGCTTGGGCGTCGCGGCCTTGGGGGCCTCTTCCTTGGGAGCAGCAGCGGGCTTAGGGGCCTCTTCCTTGGGAGCCTCTTCCTTGGGAGCCTCTTCCTTGGGAGCCTCTTCCTTAGGGGCCTCTTCCTTGGGGGCAGCAGCAGCAGGCTTGGGGGCCTCCTTGGGCGCCGCTAGTGCATAAAAAAAATAGAGCAAGAGATGAGCAAAAAGAGGGAAAAGATCTGCGGCAGGCGACTCCGGCAGGTCAAAAAAGCGCTTTACCAGGCTTGGATCCACCGAGACTCAGGACCTTGGCTATAAAAATACGAAAAAAAGGGCGGTTTGTCAGCAAAAAGACAAGGAAAAAGGTGACAGGAGGCAAGAAAAGGCACAACTGGCACAATTGGGGCCATACCGGGGCCGGCAAGAGCAGCAGGCTTGGGGACGTTGGGCGCGGGAGCAGCGGCGGGCGCGGCGGGCGCAGCAGCAGGCTGGAAGTTGGGAACAAACGCTTGAGCACCAAAGTTGGGCTTCCACTCGTTGGCTTTAGGATTCAACGACATGATTCAACACAAAAGGTCAAGGAAAGAGAAAGAAAAAAAAAAAGGGCAGAAGGGAAAAAAAGCCTTTTTTAGTTTGAAAAAAAAAAGCCGGAGTGACGACCCCGTCGGCGTTTTAAAATCGTTGTTGTTTGTTCGCCGGTCTCTTTCTACTTCCTCAGTCTTCCTTCTTTCTCTTTGTTCATTGTTCCCTTTGCTAGACAAAACCTCATTTTATGCAATATGGCGATGAAAAAGCTACAAAGTAAGTGCCTGTCACTATTTAAGAATGAAAAATCATCGCGAGCATCATAAAAAACACGCAAAAGAAGCGACACCAAAAGCACTATTTCCATCAAGAGGTGTATGTGTGGGAACGAAACGAGCTCATCCCTTTTGTTTTCTTTCTTTCTTTTTTTTTTTTTTCATTCTAGCCGAGATTGATCGCGTCTTGAAAAAGGTTGGCGAGGGCGTCGAGACGTTCGAGTCGATCTTTGACAAGATCCAGACGGCGAACAATGTGAACCAAAAGGAAAAATACGAGCAAGACCTGAAAAAGGAGATCAAGAAGCTGCAGCGATTGCGCGACCAGATCAAAACATGGATCAGCTCAAACGAAATCAAGGACAAGCGCGCGCTCGTGGACAATCGCAAGCTGATTGAGTCGCAGATGGAGCGGTTCAAAGCCATTGAAAAAGAGATGAAGACCAAAGCATTCTCCAAAGAAGGGCTAGCGAAGAAAGAGATGATGGATCCCAAGGAGAAAGAAAAGAATGATGCATGCGATTGGATTTCCAATATGGTCGACGAGCTATCGCGCCAGATTGAAACCGTCGAATTCGAGCTCGAGACTCTCCAAAGCGGCTCACGGAAGGGGAAAAAGGATCACGCCCGCCAGGAACGCGTCGGCGAGATCGAACACCTCTGCGAACGCAATCGTCATCACATCAACAGGCTTGAACTCATGCTCCGCCTTCTCGAAAACGACCATCTCGAGCCCGAAAGGGTCATGGAGATCAAAGAGGACGTCCAGTATTACATTGAATGCAATCAAGAGCCAGACTTTGAGGAGGACGAGTTCATCTATGAAGATCTGGGCCTGGAAGACGAGGAGGAGATGTACAACATCCGAACAGACGAGTATCATGCAGAAGGTAAATCCGCGATTTCGCATTTAATCCTTGTTTTAGCGCGCTTATCCCAGTTTTTTTTTCTTTATTCTTTCAGCTGCTCTCAAGGAGAAGGAAGACGAAAAGCTAGCCAAGAAAGCCAAGGACAAGGACGACGATGTAATTGGTGTCATTGTGCTTCTCACTTTGTCTCAAACTCACGTTTTGCCTTTTTTTTTCTTATTTTTTTGCGCAACAGTCACCGCTACTGTCATCCAGTGCACAAGTCAGCTCTTCAAAAGCAAGTCCACAAGCAGGTAAGGCAAACAAAAAAATGAAAACATCTGCTGGAGACAAAAAGAAACGGACAATTGAGCAAAAAAAGACAAAAAAAAAAAAAAAAAAAGGATTATCCGCGACATTGGCTCATTTTTCTTCTATTTTTTTTTCTTTTTCTGTAGAAACCAAGCCGTCCGCCAGCAGCAGTCCTGTGAAGTCGTCGGTCACAACGCCCTCCATACCTTCCTCCAGCACTTTTGCCGACATCCCCAAGACAAAAGAGCCTGCTGCAGCGTCCCCCTCCAGCGCCTCGACCCCAGCTGCTGTCCCCGGCCTCAAGTACGCCCAAGCTGCTGCCGCAGCTGCTGCTGCAGCCGCCGTTGGCCACGAAAAGAAGTCAGATGCCACCGTTCCTTCCGCGTGGGTCGAGCCGCCCAAGATCATCGACCAGGCAAAGCCAAAGTCCACGGACGCCTCCTCCACATCTGACTCGCCATCCATGTTATCCTCCCACTTTTCTGGAAAAAGCGTAAAAAACCAAAAAAAAAAAAAAAAAGAAAAAAAAGAAAATACGAAAAAAAGTACAAATCCACTGACAATGGCCATTTTTTCTCTCTTAGCCATTGGACTTGCATGTGGGCCAGCTGCCTGAGATGACCGAGGCGCGTCTGCCCTCGTCGCTCGCGGACCTGGCCTCGTCCTTTGAGGCTGTCAAGGCCCGTGCCGGCAAGGATGACAAGCTTTACACTCACCAAATGCTCGACGCCAGCTTACAGCACGTGCCAGACTTGATCGACTCTGAACGGTATGAGCACCGCCAATGCGACGCAACGCGACACGACGCGTTTCTTGGTTTCATTGTCTCTTTTATGCCGCAATTCCACTCATTCGAACGTTTTTTTTCTTTTTTTCACAGACCCAAGATTTATCAGCCCAAGAACCCGCATCCCACACCCAACTACTACCCTCAGCAGCCGCTAGGCATCTTCGAAAACCCAGCTTTGTTTGAAAAGTTCGATATGGACGCGCTGTTTTACATCTTTTACTACCGACAAGGCACTTATCAGCAGTATGTCATGCCCCCCCCATGGCGCCATTGCGCCCCCACCTGCGACTCACACGTTCTTCGGCCGTTAATTGACGCGTGTTTTGTTTTTTTCTAGGTACCTGGCAGCCAAAGAACTCAAAAAGCATTCGTGGCGATTCCACAAAAAGTACTTGACATGGTTCCAGCGACATGAGGAGCCCAAGACCATCACCGAGGACTATGAGCAGGGCACGTACATCTACTTTGACTACGAGGGTGCGTGGTGCCAGCGGAAGAAGACCGACTTTAAGTAAGCAGCATGCGCCCAATTGGCTCAATTCAGCTCAAAATCACGTTCATGATGGCACTGATCCTACTTTTTTGTATTTGCAGGTTTGAATATCGATTCCTGGAGGAGGCCTAAGCCATTGGGGCTCCTTCTCATTTTTTTTCTAGGGAAATTTAACAATAAATGCCGTATATCACCCTTTTTTTTTTTTGTTCTTGTGCCACCATGGAGAAAAAGTTGCAGGATTCATGCAATGGATGAAAATGACAGCGTGTCTGTGTGTGTATGTGTGACTGGAGCAAAGCCACCATGGGGCCGGGGCAATGGCCAATTCGACTGGCATCGGACCTTCTTTTGCCGCCCCGCCACCCAAGTCTGAGTTGGCCTGTTATTTTTTTTGAATCCCTGCTGTTTTCCTTCTCCACCCCCCTTCTCTTTCTCTTTTTTTTTCCTTTCTACTCTATACACTCTCCTGTCGCTATGGTAACCCGCCTTTTGAAACGGACGCCTTGCGCCCCAAATGAGAATTCGCCTTATACTCACTGTATTTCCCCTATTTTGCAGCTTCGTTTCAGCCCCAAGGTCTTCACTGCCACGCAAGTCGTGTCTCGACAAGCCGCTCGGTAAGCACCAAGTAGATCTGCTTTGCACACCAGCCCTGGGCCGCACGAAAACGACCGCACCAACGTGTCCATTGCACGACAATGCCATTAAAACTCGTCCATTCATGATTTTTTCGCTTTTTTTTATTTTTTTTTTCCTTCCTCAGTCTGCCTGCTGTCGCCATGCCCTCGTTGATGCGCCGCTACACGACTGAGCCCCTGCCCACCCCCGGCAGTGACGCCGCCGTCGACCCCAAGATCGCCGCCATTGTCGATCAAATCGAGGGTTTGACGTTGTTGCAGACCTCCGAGCTGGTCTCGCAGCTCAAGGTAAGCGTTTTTTTTTCTCAATCACGATCTTGTCCATTGCGTGCCCAGAACGGAGTCATTGGCATCCATTGGCACGACAAATGGCCCAAATGAAAACGATTCATGGTCAATTGACGCGATTTTTGATTCTTTAGACGCGCCTGAACATCACGGACATTGCGATGCCTGTTGGTATGCCCATGGCTGCTGCTCCTGGCGGTGGCGCTGCGCCTGCTGAGGAGGAGAAGCCTGCCGAAAAGACCGAGTTCAACCTCAAGATCGACAAGGTCGATGCCACGGCCAAGGCCAAGGTCATCCGTGAGGTCAAGAACCTTGCTGGCCTGAACCTCGTTGAGGCCAAGAAGTTTGTCGAGAGTGTACCCAAGGTCTTGAAGGAGTCCCTGAACAAGGAGGATGCCGAGAAGATGAAGAAGGCTTTGGAATCCGTCGGCGCCACCGTCACTCTGGAATAGATCTGCATCTCGTCTTTCTTTTTCAATCTTTTTCCCCCCTCATGCTCGCTTTTTTTTTTTTTACTCATATCCCTCTCGTCTCTTTTTCTCTCTCTCTCTCTCTTCCGCTTCCATCATCATGCCACCAATTCGCGTGTCGCGGTCAATGGCCACGCGTTTCCTTTGCCACTTTGATCCCCCCTTCACCCATCCAATGGATCGCGCGTGCCACTTGACCGTCGCGCCCCTTTCTCCTCCTTCCAATTGTACACACCAACGGCAATGTATAGACTGTTTTTGAAAAAAAATAAAAATCATTCGTTTTGATAGCTTCTTTTCGTTTTCCTTGGCAATCCAGCAACTACCATCTGGTGCGCCGTCATCGTTGTAATCCAGTGCCACTGGATGCGCCTTGGTAACCGGTCTGATTTGTGCACATCACTGCGCACTCCGTTGACATTTTCTTTTTTTTTCGCGCACCCACGTGCCTAGTACCAATTCAATGATTATTTAGGGTATGGCATAGCACGCAATATAAGCTGCGCAATATTTCTGCCGAGGCTGATGGCTTACGACGACGACACAGGGACGCGACAAAAGCATAAATTGAGATATTTGCTATTTTAGATCAGTAAACAGACTCCTTGAGCGCGTTTGTCGCGCTTCTAAAGCACCCTTGACGCGTCTTCAAGTCATTGACACAACTGGCACGCTTTTCGACGCGCTTTTGACGCGTCTGCATGCTTTTTTGGCCGCTGTCGCGTAAATTGCAATTCGAAGACGTTGAATGCTCCAAATGACTTGACACCGGTTCGCACTGGTGTGCGGTGTGCCGCCATCAGCCGCTCATTACTGTATGTCCAAAAAATCTTAGCGATTCGTTTTTTCGGTCTTGAAATTTTCAAATAGTCAGCTGTGACGCATTGATCCTTTATTCCTGCTGTTTTTAGACAGATCCAACCAGCCTCAGAACTTGCTTGATTGTGCTCCGTATTCATCTTGTACATCACCCCGAATTTGAGCATCATAGAGGCAATGGAACAAGAGTGTCATGCAATCTCTAAAGTTGATCTAAAATACAATCATCTCCAGATTGAGCAGATGAATTTGTGGAATTATTTTAATATTATTTGTGCCCAGGCATGGCCAACTTGAGATAGAGGTTTAAAGTCATCTGGAGCATTCAGTCAAAAACTGTCCTTGATAGACCGGTTTTTACCTATTTGACAATTTCTCGCCAACTACTGAGTGAATCGCCTCAAAACTTTGGCATCCTCTGGACATCCATTCAATACATATCTGAGAAAAGTTTCATTGACATTGCCTGCGTATTTTACGAGCTATTCACGATTAAACAAAGTACACCTTTTTGCCATTTTCTCAGAATTGATAAGGTGGATTTATAAATTAAATGGAACTTGAATTGGTCTCTACTGGACGATGCACTATGCAAAGTTTCAAGCGATTTAAAAATGCAAAATGGCAAATTACGTTTTTTTTGAATTTCGACCCAGCATTACAATGTAATGTCGGAACTCATCAATGGAGGCCAAAGTAGAGAAAATTGCCCGTTTTTCGGTCAAAACAGAATTGCACTAAAGTGGTTATTTGCTGAGATAAAGGTATTACAAAAATCAGTGTGTCACTGAGCCAAGGCAAAACATCCATCGGCTCCGAAACTTCAACCCAATGTGAATCCATTGATGCAGAGCCTCCTGCTAAAATTTCGTGGCAATTGGCCAAGTGGCTGGCGAAAAAATTGAGATTTGGATTTTTCTAGACTTATCAACGATTTAATCAGAACTCAGGCATTATAGTAATACCTTAATGGCATTGATCTTTGTCTAGAACGCGCTCGAACAGATTGCAGATGCAAAAAAAGTATACAAGTCTTTATTTGATCAACGATCGCATTATTCCTACAGATGTTCACTTTTTTGGCGGCCAGCCTTGTACTAAAGGGCCCAGTTCGCGGAGCAAGAGTTTTTGACAAAGGTGGATGAACCAGAAGCACCGTAACTATGTTTGAAATTAGTCAGAACCTTTGTCAATTTTGTATTTTCACTTTGTTTGATTGAATTACGAGACGCTGTTCACCCATTGTGCGTTGATGACCTCTGAGCCCTCTGCAATGGTTCCATAATTTCCAGTGCAGTCGGTCGTGGAGAAAATCTTCACGTTGCCACTGTCATTGTTTCTGATGGAATAGGTTCTTGTGCCTTTGACGCAGACGCACAATCTGGCTTCGGTATAAGGCATGCGCGAGCTGCATTGATCTTGGGGCGTGTTGCCAGTGCAAACTTCAACGCCAGAATACATGTAGCCGTACACGCTGGATGCACAGGCAAGATACACAAGGGTCTTCATCAACATCATGGTATGCAAAATCCGATTGAAAAAGAATTACAATCAAATCAGACTCTTTCAAAGAGTCTTTTTTATAATGGAGACAAAGACCCGTGTTACAGCTGCACGTTTTTGATACCCCGCTGTCCCGGCTACGCACCAATGTCTAAAATCCGGGGATTGACAATAGTATTTGGACTCACAGCTGCCTGGTGGCACAGAAAATTACATAACAAATACGATCATGCAAGTTACAGGGCTGTGTCTCCTTTTTTAATCATGGGCGTGACCGTCGAGTTCTAAAATCTTTGGAAAGGGAAAAATTGAACCGATTCAGTCGAGCTGAGCAATAATATCACGCTGCTCCAGACTTTTTTTTTTTGGTTGGTCTTGCAGCAGACTTGTGGCACAAAATCTTGTCCAACGTAAAAAAAAAAAAAGAACCTTGTCAGTGCAACTACATTGCCGTGGAAAACCAGACTTTTCTCGACACCCAAGGCTCGGCTGAAATCCATCGAGGGACTGATCGGTGCCATTTATTTTGATTCTTTTAGTAAAAAAGCAAAAACCAGCTGTAGGAAAAAAACAATCTTATGTAGTCACTTGCTAAATTATAGTCCAACGCAACAATGGGGTGAAAATTAAAGTAGGCAGACTCGTTCCAGTCTAATGGGTACAGTATTTAAAAGTTTAACTTTGAGCGCGTCGCACTTGCTGGGAAGACATGATCGAATCATTCCGACGCGTCCATCGGGACATCATGGTGATCGTGCACAAAAACGATCAGCTCGGGGTACACCACTCTTGGCTCTCGCGCGATTTTCGACGCGTCTTGAAATGGCTAAAATGCGGTCCCGACGCGGTCGCATTTTAATTCGCGAAGTCATAGCAAGTCGCGCGAACCACCACCGATATGTCAGCGCGCTGGGTGATTTTCTGCGCATGGGTGCTAAGTTGTAGGCCAAGCGACACATTCCCATCGTGTAAAAACAAGCGCGTCCCGCTTAACACCCGCCAGATTGACCCCCTTCTTTATTCATTTTCGACGGAAATGGCTTGAATTCCACCATGGGACACTTGTTAGGGGGAGATTGGCGCTCGACGGTTCCATCGTACCCCTGAGGGAAATCGCGAAATTTGATCATTTTCATTTCCTCGCGATTCACGCATCCGTTGGTCTGTCTTGTGGCTTTGTATGAGAGCATGGACATTTCTGCATATTGTGAACGTGTTGGCAAGGCGATCGATCAGCAGAAAGAGGGTGTGAAACCACTCTTTTGTAAAAATTTTCCCATTTCGGTGCACCTCTCCCACTAAATGATCAAATCACACCGACTTTTTTATCTGCGCACGTGCCATTCCATGCTTGTCAACGCTTCTTGGCGATCAGGCAGTACTGTAGGTATGATACAGTCTGATTAAAAGTTATATGTTCCGTTCAAAAGCCACGGCCAAAGTCAAGTCCTGGAGGCCATCTCGCCGAGGTCACAATGGATTCTGTTCAGAACACTACCCTTTTGAGCTCTTCGTTTGCGGATTCTTTGAAGATGCCGCATTATGAAACGTTGCGCCGTTGTCGAGTGGGCGCCCAGAATGGAAATGAGAAGCACCTTTTATTTTTTGGCGGGAAACCACCGGGGAACGCGTACTGGCCGTCCGAGGTATTTGACCAGTTAGGCGACCATTTAACTCTGACGTTTTCAAATGATTTTCTAGATGATCGGTCAACTCAGTCTTGAGAAAACGCTTACAATAAAAATCAGAGCCAAAAATATCACAATCGTTCACGTTTTTCTTGGATTTACCCTGGCAAAATGGCTCCACTTCTAATCCAATTGATGGCGGACCCAGAGACTCAATGATGGAGCCAAAAGCTCAATGCTTTCGCGTTTTGGCTTCAGTGTCGGTTTAATTTTACTCTAAGATATGGCTTTTTGATCAGCACGTTTTGCAGGGCTGCCATCGAGAATGCAAACTTTATGTATAGCCTTTAATTAACGCAAGGACCGTCAGATCCAAATTTGACCTAGAGCGGGTCTCTTTAGCTTGAGCAATCTCAATTTGATATGCATGACATTGATATTTTGTCCAATATTTGTTTGACTTGTTCCGCAGCCATCTTACCGCAAATGATTTTCTCTTGGTTAACCGAGTACTTTTCAATACCATGTAGTTGGGGCTGGGTTTGACCAAGGGACTGTCGAGCAAATGGTGATTTTGTGGTTTTTATTGGTTGTTGGCCATATCGAAGACTTTGCAACGCGTTTGGTGCTCATGTTGGCCTCCCTGACGCGTCTTTGACATGGCTGGCACGCCCAACACGCTTTTCGACGCGCTTTTAGTAGATATGACGCGCGTTTTAGCGCGCATAAAGTCCATATTGCATTTCTCGTTCATTTCTATAGCGTGATACAAAAATGCCGATACTCACGATCCGGCAAGCCGGTCAGGATCTCAGCTACGCAGCTGCAGGAGGTGACCCGTGATATAAGGACCGAGCGGTCGCAGTGAGTTTGCTCATTTTCTGATTTTGTGGTGCGCTTTAACATCTCATTGCCAAGCAAATAATCTTAAAAAGTAGACCATCTCAAAATATAATACGTAAAGTGAAGCGAAACTGAAATGCGCAGGGAAGCAGCAATTATGGCATTTGTAACATAATTTAGCCGTCGATGCGATCCGCTGCCACGAAATGACCATGATTGACAGCGCGAACAAAATGGAGCACTGGTTCTCCGTATGATGCTACTGTAGCTATTTCAAGGCTCGCAATTGCACAATTTGGACGGGAAATTGACGATCAATTGCGCCAAAATACGGATTTAGATGGAAAACAACGCCTCTCTTCCCCTCATTGCCTCTTTTTCCTTACTCTGACGCTTGCCAAAGTTCGGATCATTCCGATGGCTGAACCATTATCCCATGACGACCGCTCAAACAGACATTGGTAAAGAACAATAATTTATTTCGAGGTAATTTTTTTTCCATGGCGTAGTTCACCAGTCTTTCTTGATGTCAAATGACCAGGACCATTCCATGTGCGTGACGTTGTCGTCGTCGATGAATTTGCTCTGCGGAAAACAAGATCAAAAGATGAGAAAATGAGCGTGACGCGTCATTTTTTTCTTTTTTTTTCGTACCTTGGCCTCGTAGTGGCCACGAGCAAGCATGCCCGAGGGCGCCTCCTCCAATTGGAACTTCTTCTCATAGGCGGTGCCTTGAGGACCGTAGCTGCCGATCATCTCCTCGACCTTGTCAACTATGGGAAAAACGAGGTTTTAGTGCGATGCGTCATTTTTTTTTTCGTTTTGTGATAGTCTTACCGCGGATACCGCCGCGCTTGACGACCTGCAGGTACTTGAGGCCCGAGACAACATCATGTTGGACTCTAAAAATAAAACAAAAAAGTGAGTGCAGGTTCATTTACAGCAGACAGAAAGGTGACACAAAGAGCCACATCCTTTACAAGCCAAGCGGCCATCGATTTTGGTTGCTTTATTACCTGAACTTGACCTTCATGCGGTACTCGACGCCTTCCTTGATGATGAAGGGGCTCTTCTTGGCAGACTCCAAGGCGGCTAAAAGCGAAAAAGAAAGAAAAAATGAGTGATTTGACGTTTGGCACGCTTGTTTTGGTCGCTGGAACACGCGCGAGGCCGATTGCTCAGGGTGGAGATTCATCCAAAAATGGCATGTGTCCACACTTGTGTCTTTTTTTTTTTATGGGGGGCCATACCAGGAGTGGACAAATCAACCACGACGTCTGGGCGACCCGCCACTTCCAAAGCAATTTGCTCAACAACAACCTGTAAAAGGGGAAAAGAAAAGTCAGCGACAAGAGACGGGGTGGGGGAAAATCAAGGGGGGTCTGGATGGACAGGGGGAAAAGGAGGACGGGGGAACCCGAGGACGTGTGTTCCTTTTTTTTCCTTGTCGCGTCGTCTCTCACGCCCCCCTCGGTCTCTTTTTTTTTTCTTTTCATCTTACGCGGCGAGGGTCGTCCACGGGACCAGCGGGGGCTAAGAACACGTCAAAGAGAAAAGAAGTGAACAAAAAGCGGTTGGTATGGCCAAAAGTGTCTTACCAGCGTCAGCGGCCAAACCAAGGGACTCCTTCCACTTGCGCAAGGACTCATCCTGCGCGTCCAATTGGTTGTACTCGGCAAGAGACTTCTTCGTACCGGGCGTGTAGCCGGCAGTCTGGGTGGGGGCAAGGTCGTCGTCGTTGTGGGGCTGAGACATTGTGTGAAAAAGAGATGAAAAACAAAGAAGAGAAACAAAAAGAAGAAAAAAAGGGGAGAACGCCCTTTTGAGCTTGCTACTTTTTTCCCGTGGACATGCCAAATTTCAGGCTCCGAAGCAATGCCTTGTACCACACGGCCAAATGAAAAAAAAGAAAGTTTGCAACAAAAAGATGGAGAAAAGACGCGTGACACTGTTTTTTTTATATATTTTTGTTGTTTTTTTTTTTTTTAAAAAAAAATGCAAATGAAAGGTCTAAAACAAGATAAAAAGAGGGGCAAAATGATGGAGAAAAAAAGGGGGGGGGTGGATGGAACACAAAAAAAAAAAAAAAAAGCTCAGCGACGCGACTTTTTGGCGCGCTTGTTGTCTTCGTCGACACGCTGTCTACGCATAATGATGCGCTCAATTTTGCGTCTGGCCTCGCAATTAGGGAAGTTGGACAGGTCAAAGTAATGAGGGGCGCTGTCAATGAGCCATTCGAGCTTGATTTCTGTGCAAGTGCGGATGTAATTGCGTGTAGTGAGGACGAATTCGTTGTAAAGGACCCATTCAGGCTTGTGGTCGAGTCCGCAGGACGGGTGCAATTGCACGAGCTGATTGTCCTTGACGGTCAAATAGTGACCACTGCGCTCCAAGTGGGCCACCTGCATAAAGTAGCCCGCGGCAATCGCCATGCGGATGTTGGTATAGTAGCGTCGGTCCTCAAAGGGCGTCGAGATCAAATCCAGGTCGTGTTGCTCCATCACGCGCTTCAATTGCTGGCGCACATGGTCCGCCGTCTTTAGCGACCGCTGGTTCAAAAAGTTGTCCCAGCACCACTTTGAATCTTCATTGTCTGCAATGAAAAAACAAGAAAAAAAAATAAAAAAAGCAAAAAATGAGTACAAAAAAATAAGCGCGACTTGTTTCAGTTCTTTTTTTTTTTCGACAAATTAAAAAACTTACTCAGCTTGTAGGCATGATAAGCGTTGAGCAGGGTGAGGTGGTCGCCATCATTGTGGGTGAATTCGGCCTTTGCGGCGTCGGCAGCCTTGCGAGCCTCGGAGGGGCGCATGAAGATTTGGGGCACGGAGAGAAGTGCAGTGATGGAGAGGATCTCGTTGGAGCATCGGTATTTGGGGCTCTCGATAAGCATTTTACACAATTGGGGGTCCAGGGGGAACGCGGCCATGATTTCACCGAGCGGGGTCATTTCGCCATCGTCATCGAGGGCGCCGAGGTAGTTGAGCAGCTCCAGGGCACGCATCATTGTCTCTGGTGCGGGGGGATCCATAAAGTCAAAGTGGACGAGATCGTCAATGCCGAGTTTCTTGAGTTGCAAGACGACGGAGCCGAGATTGCTGCGCAGAATTTCGGGATACGTCATTTCAATCAATTCCTTGTTGAAGGCGCTCTCCGTGTACAGGCGGAATGCCTTGCCGGGGCGCGTACGACCAGCACGACCCGCGCGTTGCTGAGCGCTCGCCTTGGAAATGGGGGACACAAGCAGCGATTCGACGCGGATACGCGGGTTGTACACCTTTTGCTTGGCGAAACCAGGATCAATCACGTACACAATGCCATCAATCGTCAGCGACGTCTCGGCAACGTTGGTCGACACCACAATCTTGCGGCCGGCACGGCCACCTTGCTTGCGGGGAGGCGGCGCAGCCTCAAAGATGCGCTGTTGCGCTTGCGGTGGCAGAGACGAGTACAGAGGCACCACTTTGAGCGGACCCGCGTCATGACTGCGGATCAATTCGTCGCCCTCCGCCTCAATCTTGCGGCATGCTTGCTCAATCTCCTCCTCACCCGTCAAAAACACCAAAATATCGCCATCCGGCTCGCTCGCGTGGATTTGCAACACCGTGCGAATCGCCGCCTCCAAATAATCGCGCTCAGGCTCAGGCGTGTAGTAAATCTCCACAGGGAACGTGCGACCAGGAACGTTCTATGAGAGGGAGGAAGAAATGAGCAATTGACGTGTTTTTTTTTCTTGATTTTTTTTCTTGATTTTTTTTTTGTTTTTACCAAGAGAGGGGCGTTTTCAAAGTAATTTTGGAACTTGCCGGCATCAAGCGTGGCGGACATGACAATGACTTGCAGATCCTTGCGTTTCTTGCAAATCTGTGACGAAAAATAAGAAAAGTGAGCACGCTTTTTTAAAAGCTTGTTTTTATGCTTTTTTTTTTTTTTTTTTACCTCCTTGAGCAGACCCATGAGGATGTCGGTGTTGAGCGTGCGTTCGTGCGCCTCGTCGAGGATGATGGCCGAGTAGCGGGACAAGGTGGGATCGCCCATGGCCTCACGAAGGAGCATACCATCGGTGAGATACTTTAGGAACGTCTTGGGGCTGGTGTTGTCCTCGAAACGAATGTTGTAACCGACTTCTTGACCCAATTGCACGTCCATCTCGTCCGCGACACGCTGCGCGACCGACATGGCAGCCACACGACGAGGCTGCGTGCACGCAATCTGTTTGCCCTTCAAATGAGGCAATTCGTCGTACACCATGAATTGAGGGATCCTTTTGGAAAAAAAAGAGGAGTGTGAGCCTCCAAAACGCGGCCAAAGATTTTTTGCTTGTTTTTGCTTACTGCGTGGTCTTGCCGGAACCAGTCTCACCGACAAGGACGAGGAATTGATGGCTGTGGATCATTTCCAGGAATTCGGAGCGTTGTGCGTGGACGGGCAGCTTGCGGCGGCCCTCGAGGATCTTTTGATACTTTGCCGAGAACGTCTTGCCGGTGAACGGGTTCACCGCCGCATTTTCCAGCGCCTCCGCCTGTGCCGACGTCGTTTTGCGAGGGATCATGCCATTAAACGCGGAAGCATCCACGCGCGACGTCGATCTGTCTTTCTTATGGTGCGCAAGATAAGGATTGTCACCCATTGGATCAGAAAACAGGGAAGAAAAAAAGTGAAAAAGAGAAAGAAAGACACGGCAGGAAAAAAAAAATGTCGGTGGCAAAGTTGTCCTTTTATTGAAAGTCCGCCGCTTGCGGCATCACTGCAAAAAAAAACCTGAAAATGCCCATTGCCGTTGCTCAAAAGGATTCAATTGCTTTGAAAATGGCTACATGGCAAATGGAACGAGCTGAACAAGGATCTATGTGCTCAATTGCATTGAAAATAGCTTGTTAGATGAATGAAAAGCAGCCATTTCCATGTGCCAGGCAGTGTGCCCTGGCAAAACAAGTATAAAAACGAAACTCAGCTCTTTTGGTCATTTTTTTTTCTTCTTCTTCTTTTTGCTCGTCCTTTTTTTTTTTTTCTGTGCTTTCATCCATGATAAGTTACTTAGTCAGGGCACCTCTACGGTCGCGCAGTGTCGCGTCGCTGCGTGTCGCATCACAACAGCCTTTGCGGCAGGCGTTATCGACGTCGCGCCTAGGACGCAGCGTCCCGGGCCAGCAACAACACCAGCAGCAGCCCCTGTACGGCCGCATCCCGTCGCTGCTTGACGCCAATGCACGTACTCGCTCATTCTCTTATGCACCAGCGCCAGCACTCGCACTTAATCATCAAATTCGCTTCATTGGCTTTTCCAGCATCCCACGCCTCACCATGCACGCCCTGCGCGTGCCTGCCCTCATTGCCGGCACAACGGTCGCTGGTGTCACCGTCGCCAACAGCAAGATCAATGGTACATATCATTTTTTTTTTTTTTTTACAAATCGATGAAAATTCACTCATCCTGGCTCGCGTTTTTTATTTTTTTCGCAGAATGGACTGATTTTGGCTCGTCCATCTTCACGGAAGGTGTGGCAGAAGCGCAGCGGTTCCTGCGACTCGTACAAAAGGAAGCAGATGATCTGGACGTGTCGATTCCGGAGATTCATTTGCGCGTGCCGGACGCCATCAAGAACCTTCTCGCGTCGTTCAATTCCACTGGAGAGGAGCACGCGACATCACACACCATCAGCGAGCAGCACAAGGCCGACAATGGCAACAAAAACGAGAATGGCAACAACAATGGCGGCGACCAAGGTCCTGGGGCTGCCGCTGCCGCTGCCGCTGCCGCCGCGGCCGTCACGCTCACCGAGGACGAAGAAGAAAAGCCCAAAAAGAAGAAAAAGAAGAGCGCCGGGGCTCACACGATCCCCACCAATGACGAGCAATTGATGCTGCTCACCAAAAAGCTCATTGAGATCCGCAGCATCCTTCTTTCTATCGACCACAACGAGACACTCAAGCTACCCAGCATTGTGGTCGTCGGGTCACAGAGCTCGGGCAAGAGTTCGGTCCTTGAGGCCATCGTCGGTCACGAATTCCTTCCAAAGTACTTCAAAAAAAAAAAAAAAAAAAACATTTAGGCGGTCATGTTCATTCAAGTGGAGCTGTTGAACGAATTCTTTTTCCAATTCCCGCGCGAGGTGGACGATCGTCTCGTCTACCAGATGAATCGTCAGCAGATCCTCGCGCTCGCCAAGGAAAACCCGTCCATCGCCAAGCACCTCACCCTGATGGAGCGCAAGACCAAGCTCGAGGAGGTCATGGACAAGCTCAACTACTTGGTCAAACGTCAGGCTGATAGACAAGAACGCAAGCCTGTTTAGATGAGTTTCTATTATGCCTCTTTTTTTTTACGCGTCATACCCACCCCTCTCTTTCTTCTCACCCCGTCCACCACCTATGTTTCCCCGCTCCTTTTGCTATTTTATTATACATCTTTGATTCCACCCTACTCTTTGTACCTTTTTTAACAACAATAAAGCACATGTATCACTGTATTTCGGTCGCTGCTCTTCTTCAATTGAAATGATAATCTTTTTTTGGTGGTGATTTTGGCGCATTGAGCACCGTGGTTCAATCAAAAGCGCTGTAGTATCATAAATCACATGCTGCGTGAGGCATGATACGATACTTTTGATACAGATTGGCGAAGGAAATAGCCGCGTGCCAGTGTGCGTCGCGATTTCATAGCCACCCGCATTTTTACTCAACAAAAGAGGATACGAAATGTGTCTCATTTTGCATGTGTGAATGTTTCATCGGCGAGAGAGATGAATTCGGCTTGCATGACAAGAAATGTGGCTCGTCTGCCCAACATTTTTCTGCAAAATTGTTTCCACGCGTGCGCAGTCAATTGCCCTGGGGCATTATTGCATAAATTTCAATATCCGCCGTCCCACACTTTTTTTGCTTCTCTTCCCATTTTTTTTTTTTTTTTTTTTTCGGGTCACAGGGAGAGCCATTCAGTGCCACCAAGCTGCGGATGCAGAAGCGACTAGGATACAGCGGAAAAGCATGGCAACAGATCAAATTTGCCGCTTATGGTGCGCAAGATAAGGATTGTCACCCATTGGATCAGAAAACAGGGAAGAAAAAAAGTGAAAAAGAGAAAGAAAGACACGGCAGGAAAAAAAAAATGTCGGTGGCAAAGTTGTCCTTTTATTGAAAGTCCGCCGCTTGCGGCATCACTGCAAAAAAAAACCTGAAAATGCCCATTGCCGTTGCTCAAAAGGATTCAATTGCTTTGAAAATGGCTACATGGCAAATGGAACGAGCTGAACAAGGATCTATGTGCTCAATTGCATTGAAAATAGCTTGTTAGATGAATGAAAAGCAGCCATTTCCATGTGCCAGGCAGTGTGCCCTGGCAAAACAAGTATAAAAACGAAACTCAGCTCTTTTGGTCATTTTTTTTTCTTCTTCTTCTTTTTGCTCGTCCTTTTTTTTTTTTTCTGTGCTTTCATCCATGATAAGTTACTTAGTCAGGGCACCTCTACGGTCGCGCAGTGTCGCGTCGCTGCGTGTCGCATCACAACAGCCTTTGCGGCAGGCGTTATCGACGTCGCGCCTAGGACGCAGCGTCCCGGGCCAGCAACAACACCAGCAGCAGCCCCTGTACGGCCGCATCCCGTCGCTGCTTGACGCCAATGCACGTACTCGCTCATTCTCTTATGCACCAGCGCCAGCACTCGCACTTAATCATCAAATTCGCTTCATTGGCTTTTCCAGCATCCCACGCCTCACCATGCACGCCCTGCGCGTGCCTGCCCTCATTGCCGGCACAACGGTCGCTGGTGTCACCGTCGCCAACAGCAAGATCAATGGTACATATCATTTTTTTTTTTTTTTTACAAATCGATGAAAATTCACTCATCCTGGCTCGCGTTTTTTATTTTTTTCGCAGAATGGACTGATTTTGGCTCGTCCATCTTCACGGAAGGTGTGGCAGAAGCGCAGCGGTTCCTGCGACTCGTACAAAAGGAAGCAGATGATCTGGACGTGTCGATTCCGGAGATTCATTTGCGCGTGCCGGACGCCATCAAGAACCTTCTCGCGTCGTTCAATTCCACTGGAGAGGAGCACGCGACATCACACACCATCAGCGAGCAGCACAAGGCCGACAATGGCAACAAAAACGAGAATGGCAACAACAATGGCGGCGACCAAGGTCCTGGGGCTGCCGCTGCCGCTGCCGCTGCCGCCGCGGCCGTCACGCTCACCGAGGACGAAGAAGAAAAGCCCAAAAAGAAGAAAAAGAAGAGCGCCGGGGCTCACACGATCCCCACCAATGACGAGCAATTGATGCTGCTCACCAAAAAGCTCATTGAGATCCGCAGCATCCTTCTTTCTATCGACCACAACGAGACACTCAAGCTACCCAGCATTGTGGTCGTCGGGTCACAGAGCTCGGGCAAGAGTTCGGTCCTTGAGGCCATCGTCGGTCACGAATTCCTTCCAAAGTACTTCAAAAAAAAAAAAAAAAAAAAGAGAAACAGGAGAGAAAAAAAACAGCTATTGACGACCTATTTTTTTTCTTTTGCAAACTACAGAGGCGACAACATGGTGACGCGACGTCCGATTGAGCTGACCTTGGTGCACACGCCTGGCGAGGACGAAGACTATGGCGAGTTCCCTCAATTGGGCCTTGGCAAGATCCACGACTTTAAAAAGGTTCAAAAGACGCTTGTGGACCTGAATATGGCGGTGCCCGAGTCGGAGTGCGTGTCGGACGAGCCGATCGAGCTCAAGATTTATTCTGCCAACGTGCCTGATTTGACGCTGATTGATTTGCCTGGATACATTCAAATCTCGAACCGCAACCAGCCCGAGATGCTCAAGCACAAGATTGAGGAATTGTGTGACAAGTATATCCGTGAGCCCAACATCATCCTGGCCGTGTGCGCCGCCAATGTCGATCTAGCCAATTCGCCTGCGCTGCGCACCAGCCGCAAGCACGACCCGCTGGGCTTGCGCACTATTGGTGTCATCACCAAGATGGATCTCGTGCCGCCCGAGGTGGGCGTCAACATCTTGCGCAATAGCGACTACCCGCTGCATCTCGGGTACATTGGCGTTGTGTGCCGCTCAAAGGCATCGGCGTCATCATCGACGCAATTGATCAAGTACGAGCACGATTTCTTCCAGCAGCATCTCGTCTACAACCAGCGCGACATCCACGTTGGCACGGGCACCTTGCGACAAAAGCTGATGCATGTGCTCGAGCAGAGCATGGGTCGATCGCTGTATAGCATTGTCGATGCCGTGCAATTGGAGCTCGAAGAGGCGCGCTACCAATTCAAGGTGCAATACAATGACCGTCGTGTCACGGCCGAGTCGTACGTTGCAGAGACAATGGACGCCCTCAAGCACAATTTCAAGGATTTCGCCAGCCAATTCGGCAAGCCGCAAGTTCGCCACGAGGTCCGCACCATGCTCGAGCAGCGCGTGCTCGACATTTGTGCAGAGCAATACTGGTCGGACCCCAAGATCGCCGACCTCAACAAGGCCTCGCCTGACGATTTTTACTGGCTCTACAAGGTCGACCTTGCTGCCGCCGCACTCACCAAGAGCGGCATCGGCCGCATGACCACGCAGCTCGTCGTCGACGTCCTCATGAACAACATGGAGCGCCTTGCACATGCCGAGCAGCTGCAGCACCACCCAGACACCCAAAACCAAGTCATGAACTTTACAAGCGAGCTTTTGCGCACCAAATTCCTCACCACGAGCGATCAAGTTGAAAACACCATCAAGCCCTACAAATATGAGGTAAAAAAAAAAAAAAAAAAAAAAAA